>CM037855.1:7572534-8172534 GCA_021234595.1 Delia radicum | reverse complement strand
AATTTTGAGTATATTTTTTTGCTTTACATCGGTAAATTTAAGCAACCAAAGTTCAAACTTGGAAATATGAATGCTAAACGGGCGAAGATGTTTTAAAATGTGGCATGACATAACCCCAAAGGACATAGTGCCTATTTCGGACATACTCACCAAACCAGAATTGGGTACTATGACCGAAATAAAACTAAAATTTATTGGGATTATGACCATTTCCGAATCGGACATAATCCCTGTTAAGTCATAGATCCATTGGATATATTTCCACAAAATTTTGGGTATATTTTTTTGCTTTAAATCGGCCCTACACTATGGGCCGATTTAGGCCAAAACAAAGTCATAGATCCGCTGGATATATTTTTTTGCTTTAAATCAGCCCTATAGTATGAGTTTAAGCAACCAAAGTTCAAACTTGGAAATATAAACTCTAAACGGGCGAAGATGTTTTAAAAGGTGACATGACATAACCCCAAAGGATATAATCCCAATTTCGGACATAATCCCCAAACCAGAATTGGGGACTATGACCAACATAAAAATAAAAATTATTTGTATTATGACCATTTCCGAGGCGGAAATAATCCCTGTTAATGGGGGCCAATTTTAAAAACGTATTTTAATTTATATTACATGGTGAAAGCACCGCAGGCGAAAATTTAAAAATAAAATCATAAGATTTAAAAAGTAATAATGATTTTGAATGTACCCTATGGGAAATGGGACCGGTTCTGCGTGTGCAACAGGATCGGTCCCTTCGTGTCAGAGACCGGTCCTCTGCTACACCCTACCCTATGTAAACAACTGGCAACTTTAACATTGGTTTGTTATAGGAGGGGGTCATTTGTCGTGCTTTAAACCACATAGTGGCATGCCACAGGACTAACCACAGATGGGCATACCACAAGACTGGCGCAAAAGGCACATGTCGTATAAAATAAACGAAAACTAAACAGCTTCCAATGGGTAAAATTCTGCCCAACTGGCTTTTTCTTGTTAATAAGCATTCTGGTTAAGTGGTATGTCCTCCCTTTAGCAGTCACAGGATTGGTAATTTTAGGACAATTGACCCTGCTTAACCCACTTCAGCATTAAATTATACCAGTCCTGTGATAAGTCCTTCTTTAACCAGTTACTTGGGTCAGATCGCCTGGGCAGCGACAGGCGAGGCTGTTTATATCTTCTTCTTTGGAGAGGTCACGGAAACTCTTGTCTATGACAAGGGGCGAACTAAGGACCGTGACGGGTTACCTCACGGGACACTGTGGCCTTAGGTATCAATTGTACAAGATGAGACGATTGTCTACGGATACGTGCAGGTTTTGTGAACTGGAGCCCGGGACCTCAGAGCATGTTCTCTGCAAATGTCCGAGGCTCTCCGACAGGAGGGTGCGTTATTTTGGTGGTCGAATTGTGACGCCATCGGACGTTTGGAATTGCTTACCTTGTAGGATAGTTGGCTTCGTAGGGAGCCTGAACCTATAGGGTGTATTCGTTGGCAGCACAAAATACCAACTTCTGGTCGCGGTGCATAGTGCCACTCTAGTCTAATCTAACCAGTCACTTTTAGAACAATTGACTCCTCATTCCCCATAGGGTATATAACATGTTGAAAACACCGCAGGCAAAAATATTTTTTCTTTAAAAAAGCGGCATTTACAAAAAAAAAAAAATCTTTTCGATAATAAACCGAAAGCTTCATTGTCGAAAATTGCACGTTTTTAAGAATTTTCGTAATATGTATTAAGTTATTAAATTGAAATAATAAATACCTAAATAATTAAGATTATTTAGTTGATTAAGTTGGCAATTTTTTGATTAAAATGAGTTTCGTGGAAATTCGTTTTTTATATAGTAATGAAAGAATATACATAAACATATGCATTTACATATAATAGCATGCAGTAACATATATATTTGTATAAAATAATGCATGATTATATGTAAACATTTTTACTCGTTATCTTAGTATGCATATAATATATGCTTAATATGTAATTTTATAAATATTTCGTTATAAGCAATATATATTAATATATGGCTGTGCATGACCATCAAAATTTGATTGATGACAAGGTTTTAAATATATATTTTGATAAAAGTCCTAAAGATTTTTAACAAACACTATGAAATAATGATTTCACACTTAGGACAAAGCATACTTTCAATTTTAAATTAATTTTATATAACACATGAAAGCAAAGCTTACTACCCTTCCTTATTCAACATTTCTAATTTTAATTACAAAACTTTAAATTCAATTCCATAAATTTTATAAACACATTGATAATTTTGCCTCTTACCACAAAACACTTTGGGTGGGCCTGTAAAGAAAATATCAAAGATTATTTCAAGTATATCGCAACCTTCCAAGGAAAATGTTAACAAGGGCCCAACAGAAAACTTAAAGTACATTTATATGTCCAGCCATAGTTACCAGCCATCCAAAAACAGCAAACAAACAACATGTGTACATATCAATGGTGGCAGACAAAACACCATACCACAACACCTTTTTACCACCTCGATGCAACAAAGACTAAGAGTGGAAGATGCTGCTGCTAAATGATGGTGATGGTGTTGGCATAAGGAATACTAAATATAAATCTACGAAAACATAACGTAACGAAGTGAAAATTATATGCAAAATATCATTAACAGCAAAAAGTAACCATTTACGGTTTGTTTTGCATACATACTTGAACTCATATGTGGCAATATATATTGGAGTACAACAACATTTGGGAGAACCAAATAAAGTAACAACAAAAACCTGATACATATTTAGTTGTGAATTTAAGTTCAAATAAAAAAAAAAACACTTTGGGCTCCCAGCAAAATTTTCTGGGACAAAAGGACACAATTTCAGGTACAAAAATAACAACTTCTTTAACTCCGTAATACCAAAAAGCTATTTATTTACTTTCCATAAAAATCAGCTCCAAAATTTGGTTATGAGTAACTGGGCTTAGTACTTGTTATCTAGAATCAGTTCTAGTTGAACCTACTCCAAAATAATTTAGTTTTTTAAACCCTTTATAGAAATGTTTGTGGGTTATTTATTGTAGAACATCGTTTTCTTCCTCATCATCATCATCATTTTGCAAACATTTTGCTACATCTTCAACGTCCAAATGCGTTTTGGGGTTTTAATATTATATTAACATACAACTATGTACTCATACGTCTTACGTATATAATCGTATATGTATAACCTCATTTGTTTGACTCAAGTGTCGTTGTCGTATGTTTGTAGTTCTTTGGTCCCGCATTGAATTCCACCTAATCTTATTCGTTGAATTCATTCGTAATCTCATTAAATTTACATATTAATCAAGGGATTTTAATTACACTTACACTACACACAATGCCAACAACAACACCAACAACAACCACAGCAAGAACATCATCACCCATAACATTACCCCGATTACGAAACGTCTTCAATACCAAACAGTTAAAGCCAGTCAAATAACAACGACACCGAAACATACGTTATTCATATTATTTCAATATTGTTTGTTTGTTTGTTTGTATGAGTGTGTTTGTGTATGTGTGTGAGTAAGTAAAATTGTAGCAAAATCTAAAAGGATATTGAGATACAGATATCCAACACTTTAGCAACAACAAAAACAATAACAACTTTGAATCAAATGTATAATATACATTTATTTAACCCTTTAAACGACTATTAAACAATTTTTCGATTTACAACATTTTTCTTAGATTATGCAAGTCGACGTTTTCTTACGTCAAATTTAGCAATCACATTTATTTAGCACGGGGTTTGTGCGATCAGGGGATTGATCCTTTCGTACTTGTTCTGCTCTCACCGGTCATGAGACAGGTGTGCGCATTCAACTGACGACTTTTCTACCACAGAGTAAACATAAATGATGCATTGTTGGAAAATAGTCCTTTCAAATGACTTTTTAGACTATAATAAGATTTTCTGTGTTTAATGATCGTAGGTGTCGGATTAATGCTTAACTTTCAGTAGTTATTATGTAAGGGAATGTTCTATTATGCGGCCCTTAAGGTGGTCAAAAAAAAAAAGTTGGAATTCGCGAGCTCCACAACCCTTAAAATATGCCATTATGAAAATAACAATAGTCTGTCAAAAAAATCTCACAAAAAGTTTTGTTTAGAGGTCACTGATCGAAATTGAAGTTTCAACGTAGAACTTGTTCTATTATTTTATTTGAAGAAAAAAATAATGAGAAAAAATTACTAATTCCTACAAGTTAACTTTTTCTGAGACCTCTAAATATTAACGAATTTAGCTGAAACTTGGCACATGGAATTTTGAGACATTAAGAAATAGGAGCAATCTTGCGGAGATCACAAAAGTGATCTTTCATACTTTTTTGGACCACTATGGTTTTTGGGCTACATAAAACACTTAATGGAAATTCAAACCCAAATACAGCAGCTTATACGCCAATTCTTTGGGTATTTTTTTTTTGCTAAAGATCACTTTCTTGTGGCAACTTATATAGAAAAGTTTTACAACAATTTTCAAAAAAACTCAAAAGGTTCACTTTAGCGAACATGTTAGGTAAATTGAACTCAGATTAAAAAACACTCAAAAGGCGTATAAAATTGTTAGAAAAATTATGAAGAACTACAAAAATATGTGTAAAAATTAAAAAATACTTAAATTTTGGTTAATAAAAGGTTTAATTTATCGTTTAAAGCTGCTGTATGGGTTGCCACCATATGTTGTAGCAACAAAATGCTGAGTTTATTTTAAAATGCGGAACGTACGAAAATTATATTTTTAATTTCTTTTATTTTTTTATTTATTATGTTTTTTATCGGAATCAATTAGTTTTATTAAAATTGTGAATACAATTCTTACCGTTTGAAAAAATCCGACTTGGAAAATTCTTTAAAACTGGCTTGTTATTCACTTTCTATATTTAATTATATATATAAAAAATATATTTTGAAATAGCCAGAAATCCAAGAGTAACATATCAGTAAGTTCCCTATGGGAAATGAGGAGTCAATTGTCCTAAAAGTGACTGGTTAAAGAAGGACTTATCACAGGACTGGTATAATTTATTACTGAAGTGGGTTAAGCAGTGTCAATTGTCCTAAAATTACCAATCCTGTGACTGGTAAAGGGAGGACATACCACTTAACCAGAATGCTTATTAACAGAAAAAGCCAGTTGGCCAGAATTTTACCCATTGGAAGCTGTTTAGTTTTCGTTTATTTTATACGACATGGCCCTTTTGCGACAGTTTTGTGGTATGCCCATCTTTGGTTAGGCAGGACAAATGACCCCTCCTATGACAAGCCAATGTTAAAGTTGCCAGTTTTTTACATAGGCTGGAGCTTTGCAGATGAGCTGTCTCTTGCTCGAAGGTACCGATCCTGTGGCACACGCAGAACCGGTCCCATTCCCCATAGGGTTAGGCTACCGTTATTGTTGCCAATCAAATGCTTCGGTTTTTGCGACGGCATTCTTCAGTTGTGGTAACAGTCATGCAATTGAAACAACAGAAATTCGGCCACGACAATATAATTTCGATTGTCTGTACTGAAATTCGATGAAAACTATCAAATATTCGATAACTATAACCGAACCATTCCACAAATACGGTTGCTACTGCGAGTCTACTTTCTGGGTGAAGGAACAAATTTGTTGACTGTCTAAATTCTTGACAAATGGGTTTAGGTAGCAAGACAAGGGGCAGACTTTTAATGTTTTTACAAATTATAACGTGTAAGCGGGATTATGAACCACATACAAACTTTAAAATTCTCCTCTTTAATGTTTTGGAGGAGAATTTCCCCCTTTTCACCCTTTCCGAAGTAGTTTAAAAAAATCCCATTTAAGCTGCCCATATACTAAATTTGAAATCCGTCGTTCTAGCGGTTGGTGGGGGCTACATTTGCTCTTTATACCCTTCCCCATTGGAATTTCCAATAATGAGATCTAAGCGGGATTAGGAATCCACATACCAAACTTTAAAGTCATCGCTTTAGCCAAGTCGGCTACTTTCCCCATTCATGACCGTTCCAGTAGGAATAAGTTGAAATCGCATCAACTTGGGATTTGGAACCCACACACCATGCCGCAACGGGAAGAAACTCCGTATTCACCAAGTTCTTGAGCAAAATTCCAAAAAGTTCGGTATCAGTGAGTTAAATCCCAGCAAAAATTTTCTAGAACAGATTACCTCTGAACCTGTTCCAGAACAACTTCTTTTACCACCGGTTACATGGAACTGGTTCTAGAACAGGTTATTGGAAGTCAAAATGTAAGGTGTCACTGTCCCAGACCCAGTTATATAACTGGTTCTAGAACCGGTTCCAGAAAAACCTGTTCTTGTTTGGAGGTAAAGAACCTATTGCAAATAGGACAAACTCCATATAAAAAGAATCGGTTGCAGAACAGAAATTAGAACCTGTTGTAATACAGTACAAGCTATTTTGCTGAGATGTTAATGAAAGAAACACATGTGTATTCAAAATTTCAGTTTTCTAGCCAATCAGGTTTTTAGTTTTTCCCACCCCGTATGAATTTCCAAAAACTCCATCTTAACGGACGTCGAAGTCGGAGAAGGACCACCATACCAAATTTCAAGTTCCTAGTTACAGCGATTTCGAATCAGGCAGTCAATAAATAAGTAATATATTTTAAAAAGTGTGAAAATTTAATTGTTTACAACTATTTGAAAAAATAAAAAAGTTGTTACACTTTTGTTTACAATAAATGTTCCATTTTAATTAATTTAGACATTAGTGGGTTAAGCTAATAGAAACTATAGCTATACTACATATTTGTATATTTTAAGGCCAAAAAGGAGAAGAGTATACATATTATACTCAAAAAGTGTGCGGTCGTTTTGTTAATTTTAGTAAACTCTTATGTGACGCTTTTGGCGTTTACAATATTCTTCAAAATGTTACCTTATTTCTGTTCTTTGGCACAAATGTATTTGTTGCTTTCTTTACAAACAAAGCTTCCTTCTCCACCCATTCGGTGTTTGCAGAAAATTTTACAATTTTGGTTTTGATATTCAAAAGTAATTTAATTGGACTTGCAAAATATATTTACAAATATAAATGTTTGTGTGGTGGTCCAAAGATAGTGTTTATATATTTTGGGTTCTTAGTTTTAGCCTAAAATAGTTACAGTCTATAGAAATTATACATTGCAAAGATGCTAGAAAATGTTAGAGCTGTACTTGTAGTTGCGTGTTAAGCGTAAATGCAAATTTGATTATAATTTGCATATTTAGTTAGGTAAAAGATTTGATTAGAAATTTTAAATGAGAGGAGTATTTAAAAAAATTTAAAAAAAGTAAAAATTTGATAAATATATTTTGTATTATAAAAATATGTTGCTGAAGAAATTTATTTCGATTTGCAACAGTGAAAGAAGAAACTAATAAATAGAGAACAAGTTGAGCGAGACATAGATGGATAGAGACCCACTGGAAGTACTTTATCAAATTATGTTAAATTCAGATGATCTCTATCAAGCTCAACCTCTATCAATCTGCCCTCTTTTTATTTATTCGTAAACTCGCACCGATCAAATGAAAATATGTTGCAGAATTTAAACAAATTTTTATTACGCTGTTGCACAATTTAATAAAATTTTTATTTTTTTTCAAATGTTAACGATTAAATAAACAAAATAGAATTAAAATATATTTTAATTTTTAGTAGAAAATTACAAAATATAAGCAAAATAAAAGTGTATGTTTTATGCAAAATGTTGTATCAATATGTTAGTTTTTAGTGTAATAAAATGTTTTCATGTGCTTACCCGAGTTCGATATTTTGTTGCTGATATGTGTATGATGTGTATGTGTATGATGTCTCTCTGTTTGTATATACTCTTTGAAATGATGAAATGTAGCTCAGTTAATGCTTTTTAATATTTTAGCAACATGTTGCCAATATTAGTTTATTATTAAGTAAACCGATTACTTTTAATTCCTTAAAAAAGAAATTTGTTTTTTCAAACATATTTAAAAATCCCCACCACACCACATGTTGCATGTTTGGAATTATATAAAAGTCCATTAAATCATAAAACTTCAACAAAATTGTTATCTTAACTGAATTAATTTCTTATCTTAGCCAATATAAAATCAATTAAAAATCAAACATTAATGTTATACATAATGCAACATTTCTAAATCGAATATCTGTTACCAGCATGTGACAATTTAAGCAGCAGCTAAGATAAAAACTATTAAAATGTGACACTAATACAACATTTTTCGACTACTTGAAACATAAAAAATTGCATGAAAAAAAAAAAAATTTCAAAACTAGTTTACTTCAATAATCATTAAGCATTTCTAATTTATGCATAAGTTAAACACTTTGTGTGTTTAATAAAAAAATATTAAGCAAAATCAAAAAAGTTACAATTATTTGATTAAATGCAAAATATGCAAAATTAACATAATTAATAGAGATAATTAATAGCATTTTTAAATGATAACGAAATGAATAAAATATTTTGCAATACAAAATAATCATCTATTCAATATTAGGAAAAAGACCGCTAATGATATATTGGCAACATTGTTGCAACATTTGGTTATTATTACTTCCTGGCTATGATTATGTATAAACTATTGCAACAACAACGAGTTCATGAACATTTATTTTCAAGATATTGTTACTACCAGTGGTTCTCGATATATCTAAGTTTCTCTCACACTGCTCTCTTTTTATTTGTTCGTGTACTCGCACCGGGAAAAAAAACATATTAAAGAAATTTAAAAGTTTGAATTAATTATTTTCATGTTTTTTAATAAAATTTTGACAAAAATTTCAATTATTTCAAATATTAACGATAAAAACCGTAAAATAAAATTAAAATACATTAAATTTTTGTAAGAAATAAATAAAAAAAATAAACGCAACAATTTTTTTTTATTAATATGTTGAAAAAAATGTTTTCATTAGCTCGGGTTTTTGTTGAGAGTGTCGTGGGAGGTCTAGTATCTCTATTGGCGTATACTCTTTGTTACTACTAATAAATTAAAAATATTCTATATTTGGTTTTGCTCTATTTTCTTCTGCTTGTTCATTTTACCAACATTATTTTGTTACTGCTGTCGTTGTTGCTGTTTGTAGTATGAAGTAAAGGGTAGCATGAATGTTTTGCAAAATATTCTCTTGCGTGCTGTGATGCCTGTTTAGACGACGTTTATACTTAAAATAGCAAAAAAACATACTAATTTACTTATAAAAGTTTTTATTTTTTCATCTGATACTTTAATTTTGTCCACTTTTTTTTATAATTTTTAAGATTTAATATTATTAGAACAAAATAAAAATTTCGTTGTTTTATAAAAAAATGTTTTGCGAATGTCTTGCTAGACATTCGTGCTACCCTTGAGTATGTAACTTAATTTTATATTATGCGATGATGATGCGGTTCATGCAGTGCTGTCACCCATTTTAACATGTATACGGTGATGATAGTTGAGCATAAAAGAAATTAAAATTAAACTGAATACACCACCAGCGGGCAATTGACTAGTATTTTGGTATTACTCCTTTGGTCATCGTAGTTATAGAGTTTGATTTTAGTCGAGGAATGCAAGAGGTAAAAATCTTAAATACGCTTTCTTAACACGAAAGTCAGACACTTTGCTTTGCCAATCTCAGTAGTCGTAGTAGTAGTTGTTGTTCTAGTAGTAATATACTTGATTAAGGTGGCTTCTTCTTCTTCTTCTTAAAGTAATATAACTGTGTTTTGGTCATAGATTGTATTTAAATTGCTAGTGTTAGCTGGAAATGTGTGGTAAATGTTGAGATGGCAAACTAATTTCAAAAAAACATAATTCATAATATTTCAACAATATGTAAGAGAGTGTACGACCAAGGACATTACAAAGAAGAGGATGTGTACAATGAGAGCTACCGAGCCAGTCATCAACCCAAAACTGAACGTAAAGTGTTCCCGAATTTATGATATGGATTTTTTTTTAACAGGTTAAGACAGTGCAGACTAATATCTGATATCCTAGGCTTTGTGTATTAGGGCAAAAATAAACAACAAAGGCTCCCCGAGTTTAAAACAATAATTTTATATAACAGCAAGTTTTAAATTTTAAAGCTTTGATTTGGAGGACAAAAATCTTAACTTTTGAAAATTAATAAGGTGCTGAGCATCAATTCTCTATATTTTAAGCACGCTGATTTCAAGGGAGTACTTATTTCATGATGTATAATACAGTTTTTTCACAAAATTACTTTCAAGTTTGGAGTATGAGAATGCAATTTTTTAAATACAATGTGAAATGCAAGCAATCTGACTGCATTCTGTTCTAATATAAGACAACCCTGGTATTCTTACTTGAGGCACATATTTGATTCGGAAACATAAGATTAAACCCGATATTTTTAACACTTTTTATGGTCTAGCCAAATTTTATCTACAATTGGCCTCTACAAATTGCCATGTAGTAGCAGGAGCCTATTATTAAGAGGTGTCACAGCAACTAAATAATTATATTTATATGCCGGCTCATATGCAAAATTCAGAATTTGTAAAAAATCGTTTATGGCACAGTTTTCGGAGATGAACCCAGAGGCTAACTTTTAATATGATAAGTGAATACCTTTGAAAAGTGTATGTGCAAAAAATCAGACAAAAATGTTTATATTTTAAAAAGTTTTTCTAAGAAAATCCACACCTTTGTCACAAATATGTACCAAAACTGAGTTTTTTTTTAGGAAAACTTTTGCAAGTATACATTTTTTTAGCTGAGACCTTGGAAGCATACTATTAAAGGGTATTTACGTAACATACCAAATACTGGACTGCAAGGTCATTCTGAAAAGCTATGCTGTCATGTAAAATTTTTGAAAAATCTCGAATTTTACATAAAAACTTTGATTAAATAACTTTTATCTTACCATTGAAAACAAATGGCTCTTCCCACTACATGAACATTTAATTAGCTTGCTTTATTATTTTCGCGAAAACCGAAAAAATTATAAAAAACGCTCAACAGCGACTTTAATTTTATGCTTTGGGATTTTATGTACCATAAATATTAATACTGAACAACAGAAGAAATTAGACTTATTGCATTTCAAAAAAAAAATTTATATCAAATGTACCATGAATATCTATTAGGAGTCTTTTAGAGAAAAAACTGTACCATACATCGAAAAATAAAGTACGCCATTGTAATCACCATGTAAGAAATATATAGAATTGATGGTCAGAACCCTAAACACTTTTTTGATGTCATGATGTGTTGTTTTGTAAAAAATTGTTAATACATTTTTATTAAGTTTTAAATAATTTATCTTAATTTTAAACAACTTCCCGAATTCCTGTTCTTTTTACTGGCTCAATGGCCGACTCGGTCGCATTACTTCTGCACATCCCCTACTTTGTAGTGTCCTTGTTTGGGTTTATGCAAAAATATACATTTGATTGAAAATTAATATTTAAGCTAAATATTCGTATAATATTTCGAAGTGAACGCAGCTCGTTTAGGACCATTAAAAATATTTTTGAAGCTTGTATTTTCTAAAAACAAAATTTTTTTGAACATTTATATATTATAAAACAAAAAGATTTTTTGGTTAAAAATAATGTATCCCAAATTACGAACCTTTGTTTTTAAGATAAATTAAAAAAAAGTGAACGATTAAAACCATAGAAATTGCAAAAAGCCGAAATTCCAATAAGAATGAATGAATGTCCTAATTTTGTAACAAAATATGATTGTTGTACAATAAATAACGGAACCCACGTCCTTAGTAACATTTCCCAGCTTCCTAGGGCATGAATTTTATATAAAGGATGCAAAATGAAATGTTGAGAACAAATTTGGACAAAAAAAGAACCAAAGTTTGCAACAAAATTTTTAGTTTGACAAACAATTAGCACTTGCGGCAAAAAGGAGTAATTTTTACATAACAACAGGCACTATAAACATCGATTTGTACATAAGACAGCGTTGGAAAAACGTAAGTAGTTATTTATTAGGGCGCATAAGGTATCTTCATTTTTAAGGCCTGACCTTGCATCTTCGCTCATAATAATCCACGATAAATATACAAAAAAAAATATATTAAAACCATGGAAGCTTTTAAAATAGACAAATTTTCGTTTAATTTTAAATTTTTTTTTTTAGTTTTGTGCATCGATTATTTTAAGTGTTGTCATTATAGCAAATCATTATAGCAATATAGCAATCAAAGGAATAATGTGATTTTGGCACCAAGAGAGGCAAATCCTTCAAGAGAGGCAAATCCTTCAAATCCTTGCATCTTCGCTTATAATAATCCATGATTGTGAAATGAAAATTTATTCTATGATCTTCAATAAATCTTTTGAAATAAAATTTGCGTTTTTCCAAGGAGGAGGTTTTCTGATATGACTCGAGCTTGGGTATAATTTTATTAGTACATTTAAAATACAAATTGTAAACATAAAAAAATGAGTCTTTGTTTCAATGACTTTTAAGGAACCAAAATATCGCCAAAAATAGTTTTTTTCTGAAATTTTTAAATTTTTAACAGAATTTAGTTAGTAAAGAAATTAACAATTTTATCTCAAAGAATCTTAGGAACAGGGCCTAAGGTTGTATTATTTTAAAGTTATACCAACTTAAACAGCATTTTATTTATTTAGTGGAAAATACACCACAAAAAATAGAGAAACAAACAAATTTAATATTAATTTTTTGTAGTAAAGCAAATAATTTTCCAATTCCCTTTCTCTACCAGAAATCATCATTATAACCCACTGAAAAAAAAAATTAAATTAAATAAAAACATAAAACTCATTTAAAAGCATTGCCACTCAAACAACCAGAAAATGACAATCAATGCTAAACATTTACAACTTGAACATACACACAACATTAGTTTGCTCATATAAAGCAGAAGGTAAAAAATAAAAAATTTAAAAAATCATTAAAATATAACAAGGTATACACATAACCCTCCATTTATTGTAACCCCCCTTACCGCTATTGGCCTTAACTACAATACTTCATAAGAAATACTACTTACTATAGTTAAGAGTATGTTTAACTCACACCTCATGCTTTACAATTTAACTCATAATCATTAATTTTGCTGTAAATGAACAAAAATGTACATATGCAACTGTTGCAGCAACAACAGCAACAACAATACCAACTGCAACAATAACGACAACAACCACATCATCAATAATTATTATTACTTTGCATTTGCCTATGCTACATGCAACATTTAATATCTACACCAGGGGTGGCCAGACTTTTTTGGTTGCATGCCAAAAACAGACATATTTTTTTGTTTTGTAGAATAATGTTGCGTGCCACCTTAATTGCATTGTTAAAAAAACACTTTTCTACTAAAATCTTTTAAATTTCATAAAATTGTTTGTTTTAAAAGGTGTAAAGTAGGCTTATCTTCTTAAGCCAACTTTAGGGTGTTTTTTTTTTAGAAATAAAAAAAAACTTTTAAATTTAATATTTTAAATTTAAACAAATGTGGGGAGGTTTTATTAGAAAGCCTCTGGCTTTCTTGATTATCAATAGTATAATAAATTCTTATCTACAACTTAAATCTACACAACCGTGGTGGTTGTTTTATAATGAGATCAACTCAAGAGAGAGAGAATAAAACAGAACTTCATGTTCTCTTATATTTTGACACCAATGAGTGTATCAAAATGGGTATACTAGTAAAATATAAATTTACAGTTATGATTTAGAGACAAATTCTTTAAAGAAGAGAGGTGAAGTTGGCGCAAATGGCCGTCTACCTCATAAATAAGATTTAAAAGAGTAAATTCATTGAAAATAGAAAATTTAGCAAAAATTAATTAAAAACTGTTGAAGTCGCTTCAACAAAAGGGTTATCACCAGAGAAGAAAAATTTGTTGTTTTTTTTTACAATTTTTTTCTTGATTTTGCAATTTCGAGCGCTCGTGTAACTTCTTTTCAAGATATTTGGGCTTTGAGCAAATTTAATGTTGTTCTAACTTTGTCGTATTTTAAGATTTTTGCTTCTTTCTGGTCTTTTTAGTTACAGTTTCATTACAGAATATGGGGCAGTTCCGTGTGTTTATATTCATATCTACTATTTCACAGTGTTGCTGATACGAGTTCTCAAATTATTGTGTACACGCTTTCTCTTATTGTAATGCCATTTCATATCACTAATACTGTAATGTATTTAGTAGTTGTAGATGAAGGCTTTTTCCCAACGAAACTTTTAAACTTCTATCAATTTAAATGTCAGCTATTCCAAATTAGTTTTTAAATATTTTGAGTTGACATTTCGAAACTTTTGATGATAGCATTGTTATAAAAACGATACTGTTTATGTTCCCAAAAACTTGTCAAGTTTTGATTCTCGTAAAACGAATTATTGTGTTTTTTACCAATAATCTGTAAAAAAAAATTTCAGACTTTTTTAACAATTTTACTATTTTCGATTTAAAGTATATTTAAACCTCTGGTAACTTTTTTAACAATTTTTTTTTTTTAAAAATTAAGGTTTTAGAAAAGTGAGGTGTACCACCTAATATCCATAGTTTTGCCAACCCTGATCTACACAAACAAACATTCAGGTAAACTTAATTTATACTAAAAAAAAAAAGTGCTAACATTGGCCTACGTTTCGTTTTTGCTGTGTGTGCATGTGAACTCGTTTATTTAAGTAAAGCTAGGATTTTTAATAGTATAAAGAAGAAAATTTGCTGCATTTTATATGCATTAATATGATTCCTTATTGTATGAACGATATTTTTGCTCATAATAACGATTTATATTAATGAGCTTTAAGTTTTTACTACAAGAAAAATGAATACAAGCAACACAATTGTGTGTACGTTTTTTGCGTTCTTCCTCACTAGACACCGACATCATCTACATTACCACCTCCTTCTTTTAAATATTAACTTTATTACAATGATGGTATTTAAGGTTTGTCATGTCGTTTGAAGCAATATTCTAAAAACAATTTTGAAATTAATCGTAGTTAATCTAATACAAAATATTGAGTTTTAATCGTAGTTATTTAAACTTAACTTAAATTAACTATTAAGATTTTTGGGTTAAAATTGACTACGAACTTGAAATAATTAAAAATAAACTAAATATGCAGGTTAGTTTGGTTTGAAATGGCAATAAACCTTTTCTTGCTCTTTTTTAAGTTGTTCAATAGACACATCCTACGGAGTGTTTAGTGGACTAACTTATTTGTCAGCAAAATCACTTGTTAGTTAGTTGCCTTTTTCCAAACAAAACATTCTGGGGTGAAGTGAGAAATTTAGTTGTGAGTGGTAATGTAAACATAGTGCCAAATCAAATTGGTTATCATCCAACTTTATTAATTTTTCAACTTTATTTATTTTCAGTAACATTTTCACTTAAATGTTTACTTCTTGATGAGCGATTATGCAACAAAAACTATTCAACTGCATCGAAATTTATGTTTATTAACAGATAAATACAAAATGAAGAAACCAGAAAAATATGAATCTAAGAAAATAACATAATACATTAACAAATTAATCTTCGCCCGAATATTCTTACAAGAAAGTTATATCGAAGCGATACCTCAGATCTTAATGGCCTTGAAGAGGAGAAAAATCTAAAGGACGCGTGTTTTTTATATAGACATATTTGGTATTAAATAAAACATTTTTGAAGATTCATCCACTAGTGTATAAAATACGTCTTAAGACTTTTAAGTAATCTTGTTATTCAAAAAAAAAAAAAATGTACTTCAAGTAACATTAAATCTGGCGTTTTATCGTTATCCTTAAAACTAATAATCCAAAATAGCGTAACCTTAACCAGATCAGAAAAACTAATCACTATATTAAGATACATATATATTTTTCAAAGTTTGATTTTAAACTAGTCAGTCATATGAATTCGGACACGATTGGGTTAAAAATATTGCCGAGAATTAATATTGCCGTTATAACTAATATAACTGTTACCAATAACGTGCTGTTACCAAAATAATTCGCAAAAAAAGACAGTTACCAGAAATAATTGAAATATCGTTGCCTCTTAAAAACAATTACCGAAATAAAATAACTTTAAAAGAAAACAACTTTAACCCGTACCGATAACCTTATCGAATCGGCCATCATCCAACTTCATTTTCATTACCATTTTCACTTAAATATTTAATTTTTGAAGAACGATGATGCCATCACAAAATAATTGTTATCACAGCAGTTACTTTCAAAAAATACCAACGAAATAACTAAAGATCAGGAAACGCGAAATTTTTGATTTACTTTCATTGACATAATAATGTCACGTGCTTGACCGCATATCAACATTTATTCTTATTGCATCTGCGTTGCTGGTAGCCCGTGTTTGAAACCTTTAATTTAAGTCAAGTTTAATGTGACAAATTTAGTAAAGAAATACTGGGACATATCAAATAGAGTTAATTTTTTACAAAAATTTCAAATCAAGTCTTGTCACGTAACCAGGCAAACATTACCTATGTGTAGTGAAATTGTTATTGGCATTGTTAGGTGAGTAGAGGAAGGAAAGCGAACGATGGAAAGAAAATAAAAACAGACCCACTTATGTCACAAATAAAGTTTCATATATTCTACTAATAACACGGACCAACAAAATATGAAAAATTCAAGATCCTGGAATTAAAATATGATTTTCTATTGGTTTGATGTGGCCTGAATCGAAATTTCTCCATCACATTCAATTTTCAACATATCTTAACCTAAAGTTAAAGTTTTCGCTATATTCGAGACGTTATAACACCGCGAATTAGGCTTTATTCACAAAACTACTTATGACATCTGAAAGTCCTCTGTGTTCGCATTTAGAGCACATCAAACTTTTAGAAAAGTATACTCTAGTATCAAGGTTAGAAAACTTGTTGGCCTGTATAAATTAATTAATTTAATTTACATGCTATTCATTGCAATTCACAAAAATAAAGTCACCAAATTTATAATATTTTATTTTATACTTAATACATTTTTTTCAAGTAATTGCCAATATTTAACTAATACGAAATTTGAATCACATCACGCTACATAACGTCGCGTTTCACACTATGGGTTGAAAATAAAAATCAGAAAAGTTTTATCAATTCAGCAAACTGTAAATCTAACTTTAAATATTCCAAATAGTTAAAAAAAAAGTTTTATTAGAAACGTCCGACACGGGACTTTGCGAACAAAAGTAATTTTGCAAGTAAATTGTCTGGTAATGAGTGGAATCCCTGTTTTTTCTGGGTTTAAGCTCAGAGCATATATGCGTATGAAGAAATCATGGTTTGAATTAAGAAAATCCATAGATAAATTCCAAAGTTATAGTCATTTTTATATGTAAATTCTTCTAAAAATATACATATGGACTACGGTACGTATGAGTGATAATTACGATTAATTATCACTCATACGTTGAGTAGGTCAATAGAATATATTTCAATATAAGCCATTCATAAAAATACGAAATTAATTTTGAAAAACAAAAACTTTCGTAAAATAAACGAAAATTTGTTCATTTTACGAAAGTTTTTGTTATTTTGACACTTTTTTCGTATTTTTATACATGGATTATATTCAGTATATATGTCTTAAACTTGTAAATTATACATGAACTTTTTTAATAAAATATTGTTCAGCTCAAATGGACAGTTTATCGTAGCGCATGTTATAGTTACAATCTACTATCAAAACCCGTATATAGCTAAAATTTATTATCAATCGTAGTTTATTTTTCGAATAACGTGGCTCATTTTAAATTCATAATTTGACTTACAATAGTAGTGAATTGTTCAGTAAAAATTGACAATCAATTTAGTTTATATAAGTTAAATTTGGCATTGTTATAGTTAAATTGTACTAATTTAAGTAGAATATGTTACATATAGATAAAAATAACTATCAATCTTATTAATTTTAATTAGACCTAACTAAATGTTTATATATCTACTTTTAGACCTAATATGACCAGCAATCATAAATAGTTAATTTTATAGTTAAAATTCTTTGTCTATACTTATTTTAGTTACAACTGACTATGATTATTTTTTCAAGTTTTAAATTAAATTGACAATGAATCTATTTTTTTTATAATAATTAAAATTAACATTTTATCGTTGTTTATATATTACATAGTTAATATGAACTATTAATGGTAATTTGACATTTTAAATGTTTTTGTATTAGTTATCACTGTCCAAGATTAAGTTAGTTTCCCAGTAAAATATCCAAATAGCAGGTTGTAAAACAACTTAATAGATTCCAATTTCTGTTCTACAACCGATTCCATTTGTATAAAGTTTGTCATATTTGCAATAGGTTCTTCACCTTCAAACAAGAGCATATTGCTTTAGCACCGGTTCTATAAGTAGTTATAGAACTGGTTTTAGGACAGTGAAACCTTACATTTTTACCCCCAGGAACCTGTTCTAGAACCAGTTCCATGCAACCGGTATTCTTGAATAGATTTACAGGTAACCAGTTCTAAAAAATGTTGCAGAGTCATATTATAGTTAACATTTTTTCTCAATAGTGGTGCTTTTAATTCGACCTAACGGAACGTGTACTTCTTCTACTTCTTTATTTGAAATTAATAATTCTGTTGTTGTTGCTGTTGTTGTTGTTGTTGCTGTTATTTTGTTGCTTGTTTATCTACTTGGTCATAACAATCATACTCATACCTATATTCATAATATCATCATATCGTATGTATACACACTTATAAACAATATATGAATATGTTGCTGCTTATACCTGGTATCTTATATTGCAGAAAGATTTAGCACAGTTAAACTCTATGCTGTGTTGGTCTTCTGTGCTGTTGTATGTTGTTCATACGTTTTTCTTTAAATTGTTATGTCGTGTTTGTGTACAAATTATCTAAAATGTTCATATGACGACAAACTTTTTAAAACTCCTCGTCTTTATCCCCTTCAGTGCTCTTTTGTTAACCAAATACAAACTTAAAGTCCTAATAGCGCCTACATTGGCGCACATTTTTGCTTCATTACGTTTTTGGTCATTAGCAATTATCATTATCATTACCATACCATTGCGAGTGAACATTTAATTTTGTTTACAACGACTTTGACTACGGCAACAGCAACTTTAGCAGCAACAGCAACAACAACGACCATATTTCCTCTTTCATTTCATTACATTTAAAAACAGTGTTGTTGTTAAAGCTGTTATATGTTGCCAACAACTTCAAGCTCTACTGGTAGTACGTACTTAGTATGTGTATAATGCTACTCGTAAATCTTTAAGGCGTCTCTCACCTCATTTTGCTACAAATGAGATTTCGTTTTTAGAGTTTGTGGTTTTTTTTTTTATATTTTTCCATTTAACTGTTATGTTGCTCTCTTGTGGCTTTTTTTTCGTATGTTGAATTGTAAATGAGTAAGTGTGCATAAATTTGTTGTTATACAAAATTGATTTTGTTTGCTAGTGTTGTTGCTGTTGTTGTTTTATGATTTTGAGCTTTAATTAAATAAGATTAATATGACTGGTTTTTTGTACAAACATGAGACATAAAATCAATCAAATTAGTAATAACCAAAGTTATAAAGCAGGGGAAATTTAATAACTTAGAACTGGATTTGTAAATAGGAAATTATTATAGAAAAATTGTACATGAATTTTTTAAAATATATAGCAAAGCACGCAATTTTTTTAAATTAATATAATTAAAAAATTTCATCCCATCTCTGGGCTTCGATTTTTTGTATGAGAAAGTGGCAATGGCTAGACAATTTAAAATGTTGGCGTATGATTAATACTGAACTATTTTTATTAAGTACTCATTTCATATTACTCATACGTATTGAGTGTTTGTTTTTTAAATGACAATAATTGATGTTTGCTAAATTTCAAAATTAAATAATGAAATTGTTCCACTAGAGAACAAAAAATATCTGTGTTTGCAGGAAAATTCTTAGCGGGTATCCCCAGATTCCGATAAAATTCTTGGTAATAAATAAAGCAGGCAATTCTTAATTTATAGAATACAACTGGATTTACAAATTGTTTGAAATATTTAGCGAACAGATGTGCAAATTTTAAAAGTAACAGTACAATTACAGCCGGCTGGGGAAGACTTTACCCTTCTTCCTCCTATTTTTAAGACGTTACATACCAGAAACTCGAAACATATCATATCAGTGAGTTAAATCATACTCAAGGGTATATATTTTTTATATTTTAAGTTTATTTTCGAAGGCGCCGCCAATGGGGAGACTTTTCCTCATTTTCCCCTGCCCCTAGGACTTACCAAAAATCATTTCTCAGCGTCTGCTCCGGAGTAGAAACCTACGAACCAAATTTCAAGTTCCTAGCTCTAGAGGTATAGGCTGGACAATGTTTAGTCGGTAAGTCAGTCAGTAACGTCGTTCTCTCATTGCATATAGATTGAGATTATAATTTAATGGAGTTTGGAAAATGCTAGACTATTTGACTAAAAACATAAAAAAATAAACAAGTTTTAATAACTCAAAACTAGTTTCGAAAGTTTAGTGTAAAAGTTTACATTTAATTTTTTTTATTTATAAAAAAGATCTAATATTAAGCCATCGATTCAGAAAGTTTCAGCGTGTTATACGGCTGCGTTCTGGAATAAATATTCGTTAATACTTGTGTATCGAAAATATATAGGCAATTTAAATAAATCTTAATTCTAGCAACGCTGTACGTATACGTACTATTAATAGAACTATTAATAGTGCGTATACGTTATGATGTCCGTTAAAATAACGATTTGTCGATTTTCGATCATTACAACCCTCCCCGTTTTACTACAAATGGTTCCACATGGAAGAAATTGATTTTTTTTTTTGGAAAACGTTAACCCGTGTCGCCAGTAGGCCGAAATGACATATAGCGGAAAAATGTGTATTATTTTTAAAAATGCCCAAAATTCGAAGTTTCAAAAAAACTTATTTTTTATTTAATTTATTCATTTAATAAAAGCACTACAAATTATTCAGATATGGACTTTTTATTCAGATATGGATATCATAAATCCACTATAGCCTGGAATTCAAAATGGCCCAAGAATTAGATAAAAATGCAAAAACGTCTTTGTTTAAATTAAATTTAAAAATATATTTAGTATTTTTTTTAGTTTTGAATTTTTATTTGAAATGCCTTGTTTAGAAATGTCGATTGCTATTTTTATTATATAACAGATGTTATTAAAAAAAAAAATAATTGGAAAAGTGACAATTCGAGTTTGTGTTTGGATCGACTCCTTTACAGGACATTTTATGAAAATTGTTTATTTTCTAAAAAACTTAACAAAATTTTAATGTTTTGATCAATTTTAGCATAATTTTCGGAATAATATCACATTAAATTGATTAGACAATAATTATCTATACTTTTGTCCATAAAATCTTCAACTATTAGTGACCTGGTGACAAAAAAGACCCATGAAATTTAATTTAAATAATGACTTTAGAATATAAACTCTATAAATGGATAAAAAGAATACCTCTTGATATAAATTAATATTTTGTGTAATTTCATCCATAAAGGGTTAATGTTTTCACTTTTCGCTATAAAAGAATAACATATTTCAGAATAACATATTTCAGATTTTTATTAAATTTGAATATATTTTAGAGGGTTCTAAATTATCGAATAAGAGGAATTCTTTATAGTCCAAATCTTATTTTTAAGGTTTAAAAAGGTGGGGTAAAAAGTAATAGTAATGTGGTCTTAAATAAACTTAATTTAGGTAAAACTGGTCCATTTTTTTTTTCATAAAAAAAGTTTGTGGGTTTTTCTATCGATGCAATTAGTATCATTGTGTAATTTGGAGAAAACATTCATTAAAGAATGTCCATCTTAAATATTCTCAGTTTTGCATGTCAATACTATATGGCGTATGATGAATTTAATTGTATGTTTTAGATATTCATATTAAAGGATAAAACTTTCTGGATCCATAAGTAAACATCTAAAGCTTTTTATAAAAAAAACTAAATTTTGGCCAAAATGTTAACTTCATTGCTTATGTGGCTAATCCGAGAGATGGTCAATGTTAATTTTTTTTTTTGAAAAACCAATATCTCTCTATTTGTGATATAAACTTTTTTTCTCAACTTACCTTCTTCTGCATCATCTATTAAATTGGATATTAATTTGTTAGTCACATTGAACTTTTTTTTTTTTTTTTTTAATAATTTAAACTTGATTTCATATAAACGAACTAACGATAATTTAAAATTCTGACATTAAAACTAGACTATTAGTTACGTGTAAGCAACAGCAAAGTGAAAGACGAAAGAAACTAGGAGGATCTGTAAATGTGGATTAATTATATTTTTAAATAAGGAAATTCTAAATTCACTGTAACAAACTTTAAACTAATTGTCTTTGGTATAATATTGTATATGATGAGGCAAAGAAGATGCCTACGTACATGTAACTAACATGATTTCATATGGTTGTCTTTAACTAATATTCATATGTAGTTGTTTAATATACGTTGGTGTATAGAAAATGCTCTAACACATGTTATTATTGCAACATAATGACATGAAAGCTATTTTGTTAGATGTTTAAGAAAACTATTGCCAACCATCATCACACAAGCAAATCTACGCTGGTGCAACAAAATGCTTTAAAATGACCACAAGAAAACTTTGTTTTCTTTTTTTTTCTCTAAAATTACATTCAAATTGTTGAGGGAACCAGACTTAACTTAAATATACAGCGTGTGTGTTCTAAATAATAATGAAAGAAAAAAAAAAAAGCAAATTGGTAGAAAAGTAATGATTAAAAAGTCTACAAATATATACTTACACAATGAATACCAGGAACTAACATTTAATATAAAACTGCACAGAAAAAAATATTGCCAATAAAATTTCAATTAAACTTTTGTTTGACTTAAAACTTACTTTCAGTTAAAAGGGAACTAAACAACATCTCACAAAATGTCTAAATTTAAAGAGTGACAAAAAAAATCATCAAATTTTTTTGTGATACAATTTAGCGTTTCTTGCAAATTGTATAAGAAAATTTTTTCGCTTTTACCCTGTCAGAAAAAGGCAAAATGATCACCGCTGGCAAGGCACTTCACCCAGTGACACAAGTGCCGGCAACTAGTGCTTTCACAATCTCAATATGATAACGTCATTAGATGAGAGGCCCGTCTGTTCAAATAGTGTCGGGCAAGCACTGAGGAGACACAATTTCTAACGTTGGCAAAATGATGGTAAATCTATGAAACAATTGGTCTAAAAATTGGTTTTTCCAAAAGAAAAGTGAAAAATATTCATTTATAATTTGTTTGGTCCCACCGAGATTTGAACCCTGGCCGCCAGATTTCCAGCCGATAGCTTTAACTACTGAGCGAACGAACCATATAGTGGATAGCTTACAACGTGAGATATGATAACTGCTGGGTAACAGTTGGCTGTTTAAATAGGTCAGCACTGGCATATGGTTTGTTAAAAACAACTTGCCAACATTGGGAAAACGAAAATAAAAAACAAGTTGGTCTTAAAAGAGCTTTTCCATGGACAAAAAGATCACTTTTATTTAAAAAAAAATATTAAAGAGTCGAAAAAAAATTACAAATTATATTTATGCCTGATTCCAATTCCTTATCAATGTTTTTTTTTGAAGACCACTGATATTATTGTAAAAGAAATACTGTTCAGAATTAATTTATTTACAATTTCTCCGTTAGCCAGTGGTATGCCAGTGCTCGATGTTTTGTAACAGTGGCAGTTTCTGATTGGGTAGTTTTAACATTTATTATCAACATACAATGGCAATTTTTTTTTTTTAATTTTGGCTATCTTTTTTAATAGTTTTGGCAATTTTTTTTAAATGAACGATTTTTGGAATCTTACGATTTTTAACTATTTTTTCCAAATTTTGGCGTTTATTTTCATTATGGCGATTTGTTTAAATTTTAGAGATTTTTTCAATTTGTTAAATTTGATCAATTTTTGTTTTAAATTTTGGTGTTTTTCTTAAATTTTAGCAATATTTTTCAATTCTACCAAGTGTTTTCCAGTTGTTGGCGATTTCTTATATTTTGGCGTTTATTTTTATTTTGGCGATTTATTTAAATTTTAGCGTTTTTTAATTTTGAAACTTTTTTAAATCGTTAATGATTTTTGTATTAAATTTTAGTCTTTTAAGTTTTTTCAGTGTAAGAAAAAAAGAGAATAAAGAGGGGTGAGACACTTACCAAGAAACAAACAAAAATATAAGATAGAACAAATAAAATCTAAATATTGCTGCATAGAACGTTAATTTTCCTGCAAAAAAAAAAAAAAAAAGAAAATAGAAATTTAGTGCAATTGCTTTAGACATTATACAGTGCTACTACCTCAAGTGTATTAATGTTGCAGCATATACTGCGATATATTTTTTTAATGTTTAGTTGCATGCTGTTTTTTTAAAGCTAAGGCCACTATTGCATCTTAAGTAGATGCCTCTTTTGCTGTTGTTGGTTGTTTTTTTTTATACCAACTTAAAACTATAGTAAGCAGTATATGAAGATCAAGCTTTTATAAAGCCTGGAGGGCGCGTGCTGAATTTAATCAGTTTCAGTTTATGTTGCATGTTGCGTACAATGACACTCTACTCTACCATACCCTGGCCTGCAAAAACACCACCACAGTATTGCTTAAAAGAAAATAAAAAAAAGAAATTAGAACAAAATTATGTCTTGTCTTATTGGCATAGGAGTTTAGATATGCTAAATATTGACTTTAAGTTTAAGTTAAAATAGCTTAAGGTTAAATGACAAAATATTATATTTAACGGTTTTAATTTTCTTACAAATACAAAACTTAACTGGAATATTTTGTTTAACAAGATTTACTGCAATTACCTCAAAGTTGTTAGAAACTAGTTTGAAGATAATTTACGGAAAATTAAATTAAACACAAATTTAAATAATGACAACATGTTTGGTGTAACATAAAACTATTAATATAACAAGCTGCAACATTTGTAATTATAGAAAACTTATCAAAATCGTCATGTATAATTATTTTACAAAATTTATAGCGGTTTTATTACAAATTTAAAATCTACAAACTAAAGTTATTATCTTTATGTTTATGTAGTTAAGAATATTTTAAATTAAAATAATACTTTATACATATAAGGCTTTTCAAGCCAACGGTCCCTCAACAGGAAGAAATATATCGTGCCAGTGGCAAACTTACACGATTTTCTGTCCTATATGATACGAAGAAAAGCTGGAACAAAGCTTTGTATCAATCAATTTCTTATGAAAAAATTAGAAAAAAACTTAATTTTTTTTAAATAAATTCAGTACCCAGCAAAACCACACATTACCAAATAATAGGTAAAGTAATGTATCGCCATAGGGCTTCACGCATTACATTACACCTTACTTCACTGATGAATTTTATAGGCGATGAGCCTAAAAGTAATGATTGGACTCATTACTCTGTAGGGGGTTAAGTAACTGGTTACATATGTGGTTACTGGGTATGGAAAAGTAATGTTGGGAACATTTTGTTTAATTAAATAAATATCGTGTTCACAATAGGATTCGAACCTGTGGTCTCTGTTTGTTAGGCTAGAACTCTACCAACTGAGCTATCGCCCGTATATAATAATGGGTTGCTTAAAATGTAAATAAATTGTTGTGCTTCGAGTTTTGTTGGTGATGTTAGAAATATATACCTTCCCGCATGTTTACAAAAAATCACAAAGTACTATATCTAAATATAGATTTTCAAAATATTATTTCATATATTACTGAACGTTTATATTTTATGCATTACGTAATTGATGATCGGTAAGTCATTATTTTATGTTTTGAAATAATGTAAAATCTAATGATGTACCATTACAAGCTAATCTACGAGTTTCCAATTATTGATAAGTCATTACTTTATGTTTCAAAATCATGTTGAAGGCAAAGAGTATACATTGCAATGTAATTCATTATGTAACCCATTATCGGTAACTCATTACTATTTGGTGAAAAATAATGATACAGGTAAGCAGTATACATTACATGGTAATGCATTACTTTATCGCACCCATTACCAAAGTTTTCCTGGGTAGTTACTACATTTGAATTTTAAGTGTAATAGAAAACTAAATTTATCAAAAAATCTGCAAAAACTTTTTTAAATTTTTTTGTTTATAAAATAAGGTTAGATGTTTTCCAATCGGTCCAGAAAGTTTTATCGTGTAACTCGGTTTAGTTTTGCAGAAAATATTCGTTGAATATTGTCCTACTACAACACTTTAACATTTGTCTGTTAAAACTGCATGGCGTATGAGGAATTAGTATTATATATAATAAAACTTCTCATCCGCCATGTAGACTTAACATACAAATATTGAAATATTTAAAAAGGACAATACTCAACGTATGTTACACGATAAATTTTTTAATGGCTTGAAAAGACTCAATTTCAAATTAACAGATGTGTTTTTACAACAATATCAACATTTTTTAATGTTATTTTTTTTTTTTTTTAATTTTTGTCATTTGTTTAACTATTACACTCTGTTACACTCTTTAAAAGTCAATAGTAGCAGAACTATTTAAACAATTATTTATTATTTTAAAGTTTTATTTATTCGACCTTTCAATATTTAATAAATAAAAATCTTCGAGCTCGAGGTCTAAAAAAATGGGTTGGAATAGAAAGACACAATATTAGATATTTTTCTAATATTAGATAATTATTTAAAATTCGAACTAACATTGCAACCCTGGTGTCCAATTCATAATAGCCACTTTTTTTAAGGTAAAATCGGTTGCCACAGTGAACCGACCCATGGGTACTCATCTGAAAACAAAATTATTTGTTTTTTTACACACAAATAAATTCTGTAGTCCTTAAAAATTAAAAAAAAATTCTATATTTTATTTAGCTATTCCTAAATACAATCATCCTACTATCTATAGGATTTTTTATAATTATGTTAAATGTTTTTAAAACAAAGTAATTCGTTTTCATCAATATCTCTACCCCCAAACCCCCTTTAATAGAGCATACCATATGAAGTTTATCTAAAAAATTACTTAGCAACATACAATGGTTTATGCCAAATATATTTTTGTGTATTAAAGTGTGTGTATATGGCCAGCAATAACTTAAAATTATAATTGTGTACCTCTTTTTTTTTTTTTTTTTGGTTGGTAATGGTTAAAGGAAAACTAAAAAATTAAGACAAGAAATTATGCATGCAACAGCGTCTGTGGTCGTCAGCATCATCATGATCATCATCTAAATAACAACATCAACAATACCTTAACTAAAGCATTAGTTACACCATATCATCTAAACAAAAATTGTACTAGAAGTCAATAGAGTAAAATATGCAGAACACAAAATAAAAATCCAAAAAAAAAAAAAACCAACTAGATGATGCAAAAAGACGAAGAAGATGAAAAAAAAAGAAATGGACTTGAGTGTTGCACTAATTCACATTTGATGTTCAATGTTTGTTACTTTGGTCAATGAGGTTATCCTCACAAGTAATAGTCTATACATGCATCTATACTTTACTCCATATAAAACTATAAACGTACAAATACTATGCCGCACTAGGGTGCTTCAAAATCGTATGAAGAAATTAGTGCTCTTCAGGGCAAGATCGTTGGGTATGGATCACCCTAACATATGTTAAAAATTTCAATAAAATCGAAAAATCGCTCAAAATTGTATTTTATGAATTCTGATTGAAAATTTTATTACCCTTAAAATTGTAAAACAAACCTTTAATATAGTTTTTAACGAGTTTCAAGGTATTTGCAGTTTTTTGTGATTTTGAGGCAAACTTTCGAATTTTTTGTTTAAGGAGCCGGTGTACACAGAGAGCAACATTTTGCAGTTTGACAATTAAAATTTGGTGACAATGACTGAAATCGGTTGGTACAACTGAATATTGTTTTTCACAACAAAATTTTTTTAATACACCTGAATTTTAGTTGCATCACTCAAAATATTTAGGAATCACATTTAATTATGGTTGTAACCACCGAATTTACTGCACTCAGAGGAACTTTTTTCAATAGTTATTTAAAAGTTTAATCGGTAAAATTGTTACAGTTAAATTACCAAAGAAATATATTTTTTAACTTTCTGTCTGTTATTCAATGAACAAAATAAGCAAAAAAAAAACTTAGTTTCGGTAATAGTTACAATAAAATGTTCAGTTAATATTTTCTATTTAAAACAAAATGTTGTTATATTATATTGAGTATTGAAATAAACGTTTTTAAGGATTTTGTTAATTAAATTTTCAACAGTTGAAAATAAACTAAAAAATACAAGTATTTTAAACGAATAGTAAATAGTCCTGTTTTTAACTCATTTTCAGTTAATTTAATGTGTATATTCAGTAGTCTTCACTGAAAAAATATTGTGTGTGTGGTGGTAGTCACCAAAATACACTTTTCAATTCGGTTGGCACTTTATTTTTGTTTGTGTGTAGTACAGTCAAAGCCCGGTATGAAAAATACTTGGTATAACGAAAACGCGATGTAACGAACTGGCAAATTGTTTGCATTGACTACCTTATATAGCGAATTTTTATGAAAATATATACTCGATATAATGAACAGATTTTAAAAAATATCTAAAATTTAACGGGAATAGGAAAAACCCGAAATAAGAAAAGAAATTTTTGTTGGATAGTCTACTAATTTGGGAGCGTACCCACAACTGCGGTTTTATTTTTCATTTTCAATAAACTCAGGATTTTGAGAGATGTTAAAATGTGTAGTCGATTTAGTACAAAAAATGTTGCTATATAACGAATATTTATATCATTTGTTATACCGGGTTTGTCTGTATATGCAATATATTAATTTTATTCTCTTCCTGAAAGCTTAAAATGAAAATGAATGACATACCTATTGCAGGAAAGATTACATTATCCTGGGGATTTTTCAAAAAATATGAGTTATTTTACCGTTTCCTTAACAACTTCTTAGATAATGGTACAATTTTTTTATTTGAATACATTTATGAAATAAGACTTTATACAGATCACGTTTTTTGGCAGTTCGTATATTCTACAGAGTAAAAGTTTTATAGTATAAGACGAAAAACTGCAAAAATTAAAAAAAATTAATTTAATTCTAATCCGCATTATTGCGAAATCCGCTCTATATTTAAAAATTAAATTATCTCATAATTTAAATTATCACTAAAATATTTTATAGATTTGATGTATCGTGTTAAATATTAATGACACTACTGGACGGCAAAAAAACTTGCTTTGAAATCGATCTTTTTTAATAAACCTATGAGCAGCGGGATATATCACACAATTTTTGGAAATAGTTCGGACATTTCTAATTTAGGTGGTCTGCTTACAATGAAATTTGGAACATGCATAAATGAAGTAATATCGATTTTGATGTTGAACCTCCCAGATACCTTAGGGTCGACAATATAATACCCCAAAGTAGGGAACTTTTTGGCATAAAACAAATTTTAGTATTCACCATTTTTGTTTCTATTCCGATGTTCAAAAAATTAACATATTGTTAATCTGCTCACAAAAAACATGCTTACTTGTGTGGCTTATAATTATTATTATTATAATTAGTTATTTAAGCAAATAAATTCTTGATTAAATAAAAAAAGAAAAAAAACTGATGCAATATCTAGTTTCACTCAAAAACTACCCTATGGGGAACGAGGAGTCAATTGACCTAAAAGTGACTGGTTGAAGAAGGACTTATCACAGGACTGGTATAATTTAATACTGAAGTGGCTTAAGCAGTGTCAATTGTCCTAAAATTACCAATCCTGTGACTGGTAAAGGGAGGACATACCCCTAAACCAGAATACTTATTAACAAGAAAAAGCCAGTTGGCCAGAATTTTACCCATTGGAAGCTGTTTAGTTTTCGTTAATTTTATACGACGTGGACCTTTTGCGACAGTCTTTCGGTTAGTTCTGTGGCATGCCACTATGTGGTTTAAGGCAGGACAAATGACCCCCTCCTATGACAAGCCAATGTTAAAGTTGTCAGTTGTTTACATAGGGTAGGGCTTAGCAGAGGACCGGTCTCTGGCACGAAGGGACCGTTCCTGTGTCATACGCAGAACCGGTCTCATTCCCCATAGGGTACATTCGCTAAATTAAAAATTCTAAAAAAATTAATTTTTTGCGATTTTTTCCCCAAAATGTTTATTGCCTTCAGATAAATATTTTCTTTCAAAACATATAAAGTATAAATAAATAGTTAAATAATTCATGCTAAAAATACGAAAATAATGTCAAAACAACAAAAACTTTCGTATAATGAACAAATATTGGTTTATTTTACGAAAGTTTTTGTTATTTTGACATTTATTGGTATGTATGGATTATTATTAGTGTACTATTCGCAAAGGTTTTGCCATTTCAAAGTAAGTTGTGTTAAAAATAATCTTTGATGTAAACTTATATTCTTAAAAGAAATTTCATGACTTTGCGGTTCAATTTCGAAAAATTAAGCAAAATATACGAAAAATGGGATAAATGGGATAAATAATGTACACTCATAATAATCCATGCTAAAAATACGAAAAAAATGTGAAAACAACGAAATCTTTTGTAAAATGAACAAATTTTCGTTTAATTTACAAAATTTTTGGTTATTTTGACATTTATTTTTATTTTTACGCATGGATTATTATCAGTGTAAATATAAATATCGCGATATTTCAGAAAGAATATTGTGACAGATTTGGATGCAGCGTGCCTAAATTTTTTAAAAAATATGTATTTCAAAGAGATGTTCAACAAAAAAATTTAAATTTTCCAGGAGAATAATTTTTAAAAATTAAGATTTTTTATTTATTTTTATTCATAACTTTATCACTATTCAGCGACCTTAAGATGAAAACTTTTGTTAAGTGATTTTTGACTATTTACACTATTAATATGGAATCACATTGATTACGCCTTAAAGAGGTTGAAAATTCCTATGCCTATAATTTTGTTGAAGAACCCTAATGCCGCACTTAATACTTGTATTTAGAGAAAAAAAAAAAAACAATTTCTTTAGTTTTAACAGTGGGGGAGTGAATGAGTGATACTCTTGATGTTGCATATTTTGTTTAGTAAAATTCTTTTTTATATTGTTAATCTATTTCTTGTTTTTTTATTTTTAGCGCATTTTAAATTTAACTAAGAAAGTATATTAGCTTCAACCAAATGCTATTGAATATTTAATGAACTACTTTTTTCTGTTATGGAAGCTGAAAGGTATTTATGTGGCATGTTGTAGTTTAAAAGAAAGACTTAATGTTTATGACTATTTTTGTTTTTTTTTTTTTAGCGAAAGAAAGTATTTAAAAAAGAAAAAATATAAAAAAAACTGATAATGTTGATGATATTTTTACTAAATAATTGAGGTTAGTTTTTAAGAGGTTAAAAATGTTAATGGAAATTTGAAAACTAGTTAATGTTATGGTGAAATTAATTAATAAAGTGTTAAGCAACATGCTTTAAACGTTTTAAATGAATAATTAATAAAATCAGCATTTTGAGGAAACAAATCAAATCGTATGTGAGCTACCTGTTGAAACTGTCTTTAGATGCCTCTTATTTCTCAATAATTTATGAATTGAGAGGAGCGACGGACAGGGTTATGTTCCCTATACTAAAAAGCTATGGCATACAAAGTCTAACTTTGAAGCGACTTTACCAAAAGAAACGATGTCCATTTAAAAGTCGAAAAACTAAAAAAAATACTTGCTCTAGTTTTTAACTTACAGATCAAAACCAATACAAAATAGAGTCACTAAACTTGGGAGATACATTCACTAATTATAAATTGAAATTTTGAGAGGATATAAATTCTTGACGGTTGAATATATTCTAAAAATTTGAATTTAGCATAATTTTGTAAACAAATCATTATTCGAAATATATACAAGGTGGCGCAAAAATAACCTTCCGATGTTTTTTGGCTGTAATTAAAAAAAAAATTAAAAACTTTGATTCTTCTTGTGGATTATTTTTATTTGGTATTTTAATTTTTTTTTACATCAAGTCTAGAATATGATGTCATGTAAATGGCCGCCGCCACAGTTGATTGTCATTTGAGCCCTTTTTATGGCATTTTCCATCACTTTGGCCAAAACTTCCGGCGATAGGTCCTCACATTCTTGACGGATATTGTCTTTAAGAGCTGCAAGAGTCTGAGGCTTGTTGACATAAACCCGCGACTTCAAAAAGCCCCACAAAAAGAAGTCTGGAGCGGTCAAATCAGGCGATCTTGCTGGCCAGTGCAAATCGCCAAAACGGGAGATTAGGCGCCCGGGAAATGCATCCTTCAGCATATCGGTTGTGGCACGTGCAGTGTGTGCCGTTGCACCGTCCTGTTGGAACCACATGTTTTCCAATCCCAATTCATCAAGTTGCGGCAAAAAGAACTCGTTGATCATTGCTCTGTAGCGCTCACCATTCACAGTAACCGTTTGGCCCGCGACGTCTTCGAAGAAAAAAGGTCCGATGACTCCTCCAGCGAAAACAGCACACCATACAGTGACTTTGAGCGGGTGTAATGGCTCTTCGTAGGTTACACGCGGATTTTCAGTGCCCCAGAAGCATAAATTTTGCTTATTTACGTACCCGCTAAGATGGAAATGGGCCTCATCACTCATGATTATTTTTGATGAAAAATCATCTTCCTCTTGGTGGTGATTAAGGATGGCTTGAGCGTATGTTACACGCGATTGGCGGTCAGCAGCTAACAGCTGATGCACCGTCTGTACTTTGTACGGAAACATCTTCAAATCTTGTACCAAAATTCGCTGTAAAGACCGTCGACTGATACCCATTTGCGTGGCACGTCGTCTGGTCGATGTCGACGGTGCTTCCATGACATCCTCGGCTACAGCAGCAATATTCTCTGCAGAACGGCTACTCCGGGGTCTGCCACGCCTGGCAGCATCTCGTCTTGTGCCAGTCTCTTCGAGGCGAGCGGCTAAACGTCGCAGTGTTTCACCAGTAGGCGTTGGACGGCCAGGAAATCTGCGACGAAATTCACGTTTTGCCAAAGTCACCGACCGATTATTGGTCAAATAAATAGTCACCAATATTCCGCGTTCTGGAGCAGTGTAGCGTAACATTGTTTATTAACGTGTATTTCTCATGTGTTTACTACACAAATGTCAAAACAGAACTGGCATTAGGGGCCAATCGCAAAATTTATAGCATTTTCTGATAGGAGGATTACTTTTGCGCCACCTTGTACAAAATTAATTTTTTTAATTTAAACAATTTAAAATTTTTCTTGGAAAATTATCGTGGTTCATTTTTGAAAATTGTCATGACAATTCTATATAATTCTTTTTTACCATTATATTTTTATTTTTTTATTTTATTAATTAATAATCATATAATTACAAATTATATACTATTACCCTAACCGAGCACTAACTACTATGGCCTTCGGCGCGTTGTAGCGAAAACAGACCAGTGCCTCTGGTGGGAATCGAACCCACGACCCCCACACTGATAAGCTAGCACGCTACCAACTAGCCTACCGGTGCGCACTACCATTATATTGTTAGTTATGTTTTGAGTAAAAATGGAATACATTTTGCGATATTTAAGACTTTGTGTATTTTAAAATGTCATGGTATAGGTTTTTTATATTTTTAAATAATTTTTGAAAAAGGACCCATGTTCATTTTTTCAAAAGGTTATTAGGGAACTCTAGATTTATTGTAGTCAATGCGCTGAATATTTTAAAGTTTTTAAATCACTTAATTGTCTTTATCCACAAAAAAAAATAAGGCCATTTAAAAGTACAGGGTCGAAAAAGAAACGCAGTGTCAATAATGAGTTAAGCATAAAACGAATTAAGTTGGTGGCTTTATTATATTACGCTACAGTTTGTTTTTTTAAGTTGTACAATATTTTTATTATATACAGAATTATTGCCTCATGTTGCATACATAATCTTTTAACATCAACTTAACATAATTTTTATTAATATTTTATAACAATTATAATAATTACCTTAAATATACATGTTACAGTATGTTAGTAGTAGTTGCCACATGTTGCAAGTTTGAAAAAAAATTAAAAATTGTATTCATAACTATTTTTAATGAAGGTTATAAGAATTAAAAGCTCTTAATTGTTGGTTGCGTTAACTTGCAACATGTTTTATATTAAAGTTAATATAAAAATCTATAAATATTTATATAATATAAACATGTTTTTTTTATTTTAATTTACATAAAAATCTATTAATATTAAGTTATAGTTTTTTTTCCTATTTATATGCTACAAATAATATACCAACACATTCAATTACATTTATTTTAATTATAATTGCAACAAAACATCAATATATTATACACACTACTACCACCACACACAATTAAACAACAAATAAAAAATAATAATTACAACTACAACAACAACAACAACATACTGACAACTACTAAAAGCTGAACAACAATAATTGATCAAAAGTCACGCAATGTTATACAATCAAGTAAGAAACGTATCAACATATATATTGAGTTGTTGTATACATATACCAACCAATACCACTACTAATACTACTTCAACAATTAAAAAATCCTAACAATTGTCGACTCCCCCTACCCTTCAGTGACAACACCAAAAACAACTACAACAAATTATTAAGAAGCAAAAACAATATTTAATTTTTTAAATGTTTATTTTTTGTTTGTTTCTTTATTTTTTAAATGCGCGCCAATGTTTCCCAAAGAGGAGCATGATTATTTTGTTAAAAAACAACAAAAAAAGTTGAGCATGCGCTTTATTAAAAAGAGTAGTTATGAGAGATTTGTATACCCAAAAAAAAGGGGAGTTCTATTCGTTAAGCTCTCTTTAGCTTAATTGCCTGTTTTTGTTTTTATTTTCTTATAATCTCTTTAATGCTCAAATTCTTTATATTTATTAAAGGCAAATCTGTTAATATTAATGACGTCATTATTTTTTATTTTAATTTTTAAGCTTGCTTTAGACTGCAGATTGTACAGCAAAAAGTTTTTACATTTAGGTTAATAAATAGCAAAACCACATGTGAGAAGTATAAAAAAAAATAATATTACTTCTTGGAAGTAAAACAGGAGTATGAGTGTTATGCATTAGCATTATTTTGTGAAAAATGGTGTAATTTCGAATTTGTTTTTTAAATTTAATTTTTTCAAATTCTCAATTAAAAGTTTGTTGGTATAGTCAAATTTCCAGCTTTTTTCAAATTCAGTTGAAATATTATAAATAATGTACTAAAATTGGTGTTGGAATTTTAATTCGTTCCAATTTTAATTCGTCTCCTATAGGATAACCATTTCGGTAAGTTTGATGTGGATATGATATAATCCTTCCTCTAGCAGGGAAGTTGGCTTAGAAAGCCTCATATATTAAACGTTCTCCAAAATTTTTAATTTTTCTTTAAGATAAGCTTGTTATAAATAAAATTTTGCAAAAAACTTTTTCTTCAACAGTCATTCAATTAATTGCAAATATTCTTAATGTTTCTCTCTCGCTCTTTTATTCAATTTGTTTTTTTTTTTTTTGTTTTTTTTAATAAGTAGTTGGAACTCTTTCTAGCCTTAAAGTAAAGACTCAAACCACCACCGTTGCCACTACTTACCAATACTAAGGCAATTATAATTAAATAATGCATTATAAGAGGGGAGCTTATAACAACAAACACACAACAAATTAATTGGAGCTTTGTTATTGTATTTTAAATTATTACTAATGATAAAAAATAGAGATAACATCAAGAGAGAAGAGAGTGCAAAGCATATTTAAGCTATACTCACAGGAATACTCTTTAGTTATTTATATTTATTATAAATACAAACATCATAATGAACAACATTATGATGGCTAAATGAGTACAAGTTTTAGAGTGTAAGTGTATCGGAAACATTGTATGTAAGTGAAATTGTTTGAATTAATGGTTGTTGTTGCTGTTGTTGTTGTTGTGTTTTTGCATAGTTTGCATTTCGGGGGTCCCAGTCACAACATATACACACACACATACTAACTTCTCTGCCTGTATATGAGTGTATATGAGATTTTGGCTGGCAATGTTGTTTGGTTTTTCATATTCATTCAGTCTGTGGACAACGTTTTGTCAGTACGTAACTTTAATAGCAGCACGTTTATGTTACACATACGTTAAATAAAAAAAATTATGAATAAAACAATAAATATAATTAACAATAATTAAACAATTAAATATATTTATTTAAAATAATATTATAAAAAAAGTTATAAAAAAATTTAAAAATAAACGGCATAAAAATTCATATACATTTTTCTTAACTAATAAAACAAAACTTTGAATATAGTGAAATGTACAAAAAAAATATTTAAAAAATTTAACAATAAACTTTAAAAAATATTTTTAATTTCTTATAATTAACTAAATTGGTGTCATATTATTTCCAAGTTAAATTATAATAAATTATCATCGTCATTATTATTAAGTTTCTCAGTGTTTTTTATTTATTATAAATAATTGCCAGTGTATGAGTGTGTCTTAATTTGATTGATAAATTACTTTTGTGTGACATGTTTTATAATTAATTTTTTATGATTGCAACTGCAAAAATTTCACAAAACAAAAAATCAGTAAAAAAAACTTTAACCAACATAAGTTGTAAAAAATTAAATAAAAATTAAAATTTTTTATTGTACAACAATAAAACCTTTATTTAACATATATAACAAATTGAGTAAATTAATATACATTGAAAATAAATATTATTATACATTAAAATATATAAAAAGAAATTAGCAACCAATCAAATTGCAGTAATGATGCGCGTGTATTTTTTCGCAAAATACTACAACTACCAACCAATGTAAAACTAAACACAACTCAACTCAATACAGAAAAAAAATATATATATACAAAAAAAAAAATAACGGTTAATGTTAGAATGAGTCGAAGATGTTATGTTAACAAACCCAACCAGTGTTGTTAAGTGGCAGTATATATAATTAATATAAATTATAACAAGAAATTAATTAGACAAAATTAAACTAGAATTAAAAAAATAAAAAAGTTGCTCCAAAACAAAATCAACTATCAAAAAAATTTGCATCTTTAACATAATTAACGGTAATTATATAAATAATTAATATTAAGTTAAGGTGAACAATTTATTAGCGGAAGCTAAAGATACTAGCTAGAAAATATAATGGAAAAAAAAAATATTTAAATTTTGTAATCTAATTATGACAATAATTTTTCTTAGAAAAAAGTTTTCTGATTACAAGCTTAAAAAGTCTTTATATCACACAAATGTTTCACTATCTCGTATTTCTGATTACTGGCTTAAAAAGTCTTTATATCACGCAAATGTTTCACTATCTCGTATTTTTGATTACTGCCTTAAAACGTCTTTATATCACACAAATGTTTCACTATCTCGTATTTCAATATTTAAAAAAAAAAACAGCAAATTCTAAGTAGTTTTGATTTAAATGACTAAAATAGTATACAAAACTCTCGGCAGACCAAATATTCGGCTTAGATTTCAGTTTGGGTATTGAGCTTATTCTGTATTTGACAAATATTGTACAAATACCAGACCTGTTTTTGATTTATTTACTAATAAAAAAGGTAAAAAAATGCGTATGATTAATGTGGAATTAAAAATTATAGATTAATCATACGCAGCTATTTAAAATTAGTTTAGTTCAACTAGAAATTTTTCATATTAATATTTTTAAGTCAAACAAAAAGTTATATTCATATCATTTCAAATAATATGTGTTAATCATACAATGTGCGTATCATTAGGGATATATCGGAAAATGAATTTGTATACATACATTCAAAAGTTTATAACACGGGTCTCTTTAAGGTGAATTATTCTGCAAAATTTATTTTTTGTTTAAACTGAAATAAAAAAAAAAGTTTTGTTACGTATGACGTACATGAAAATTATATTCATACGCACCTATTTGGAGTCAATTAATCGCACTTGATTTAAATTATTTAATAACTAAAATCAAATTTGTTGCGTACAAGATATTTTATTATTAAAAACTATAATTATCATCATGTACTCTCATAAAAACTATAAAATTTCTTCCTAACGAATTGATTCGATTGCTGCAATCTCGAAAATTCGGTTGTCCCAACCGAATTTAGTTCTCACAACCGAATTCGGTTGCCACAACCGAATTTGTACGGTTGCAGCAACCGAATCAATTCGGTTGGATTACATTTTTTTGAGATAACCGAATTTGTTATGTAATCAAAGAATTTGCCTTAAAATGGCAGCGATTTGTTTCTGCATATATTTACATATTTTGCTATAAACGGATATTTTGTTTTAAATGATCTGTTCACATCGATTAATTTTTGTTGATCTTGTTAATTTACAGCGCCTCATTGCGAATATATTTGAAACTATATTTCAGACTAAAATTTCAAGGCTTTTATAATTATTCGTCATACGATATTTTCAAATGAAATTATATAATTATACCTTTTTAAAAAATTGTCATGTGGCAACCCTGGCTAATTAATTTTTGAAGTGCAAGTGTTATTTTATAAAAAAAAAAAACTGCACAGTCTGCAAAGTAAATTTTTAAAATTCACAACAAATATATTTTGTTATTGATTTCGATTTTGATGAAAATCCGATATTTTGTAGATAAAATAGCCGGGGATGTAAAATAGCCGAAAGAAACCCGAGTAGTTTTTATATTCTGCAGTATGTCGGAATTTATGAAAACTCATTTTGAAAACTGAATAAAAATTATGTGTTTGTCAAAATGGAAACTTTGAAATGCATATTGCCGATGATTTTTTACAGGAAAGGCACTACCGCAAAAATACCCCTGCCGATTCATAACCCTTTCAACTGACTATCGTTGTTTCTAAAACTCCGTTTCTGAAATAATTGAAATACCATTATCAGTAAAATATCGTTACCAATATAAGTGCAATTCCAATAAATTTAACATACCGTGACTGAAATAACTAAAATTACGTTATCGCTAAAATAGCGAAATAATACTACAAGATCTGAAAAAATATTCGCTGTATATAGATCCATTGGAATTCGGGCATAACGGACTATGACATTACTTGAATAACTTAATTAACGTTACCCTTAGAATACCGTTAACGAAATAACTGAAAACACGTTTTTCTTAAAATAACGTTGCCGAAATAAGTAAAATACCGTTAAGCTATAAAACCGTTAGCGAAGTAACTTAAATATCGTTAACTCTAAAATACCGTTACTGAAATAAAAGAAAATAGCAGAACCCGCATCGAATCGATTACCATCCATGAATTTTTATAAGGTTACAAATTATTTTAAAAAGTACGAAAAAAAGCTTTACAGAGTATCACAAGCATAAAAAGGTGGAAATTATGTCCCTCAAAATTAATAAGGCTTAATATATGTAAAATTAGCAGTAGCTCTAATTTTCATATAACCTACAAATTTTTTAACAACAACTAATCAAAAAGTACTAAATAAAAATATCGGTGATAGGCCTTTGAAACGGCAAATTTTAAATTATTTTATTTTTATATATGTCGTTACAGAAATATAATATATTTTTTTTAATTGAATCGGTATTTAAGCGGTTACCGTGTTTAGCAGTTATCGTTCTATTCAAACAAATATTTGTTAAAGTTTTCGTACCAGAATAATTTGTTTTTTTTTTGTTGCGGTTACGGTTTCTGAAAAATAGCACTTGCGGTCACGTTTTTAAATTTTAATCGATATTTTAGCGGTTACTGTTTTATAGAAGTTACAGTATCTATCCTTGCTTATTTATAATTTTATATATATTTGTTTATGATACATCAATATTAAAATTATATAATCCGGACCTCATTAGTTTCCACATTTCTATTTTTTCATATTCTTATATTGTAGAAAATTTTGAACGATCTTGGTAATCATCATTATCTTGATAATTCGCCATCGACATTTTGCGCATTAGAAATATGGAACTATAGATATTAATCATACGCACCTAACAAATGAATTTAGCAGTGGCAAGTAAAAACATATTTTGATTTTAAAGATTTTGCAACTCTTTAATGATTTTGCTTCTGATTGCGGTTAAATTTTGAGTGCACGTTTGATAGATTTAAAACATAGAAGTTTTTTATTTTTGTTTTATCCCAATGACTAATATTTTAAAATTAATCGTTTCAAGCTGTAAAAAAGTTTGTTGGCAAGTAAGTAAAGTTGTGCGTTATAGTTCATAATTCATTTCGAAAATTTTTGTTTTTGAACCACACTCTTCTTTTTGTTAGCCAGTAATTTTTTTCCAATTCTTCAAGATAATCGTAGTGAATGATTTGATGGGCATTTCTGAATCAAATCATAAAATAAAATTGCACCACTTCTTATAGTTTTCAATATTTTTTAGCTCTATAATTAAAAGTTAGTTTACAAAAAAAAAGGTTAGCCACAACATAAAGATTCGGCATTGAAGTTCACAAATCATTTCGTTAGCTAACATTCGGCTAATTACCGGCAAAACCTGAACTACTTCATGAACTAAATTAACTTTTCTGCGTAAATCTATAGACAATTTTAGAAAATTACTGTTAATTACAGTTCTGTAATTAAAATTTCTTAGAATATGAAAAATTCGGCCATGTGCATTGAAGGGTTAAGGCGACTTAAGATTATGTTCTAATATCTAATCCGGGCTTATCAGCTCTTGGGCAAAATTTGTGGAAAATTGTTTTTTTTTTAATTTCAACAGATAATTTAAAACATTAAAATATAGTGTTTAATACGTATACGTTATATTGAATTAAAACAAATATTGATCATACGCACTCAAGATCAACTTAAAAGTCTACGAAATTGAAAACTCTCTCCGATTTTGATGAAACTTGGATATACTATAAATAATAAAACCTAAAAACGACATGCATCTACTTTTGAAAAACTTTTGGTATTTAAGGTGTAAAAACCGTGGGCCAAAATGGTGATTTTTTCAAAAATTCTTAAATTTCATCTCTTAATTTTTTTTATTATTTTGTATACAGTGTTTCCACAAAAACAATACAAAATTTTGCACAGATCTTAACCCGTTTGTGATCATCATCGTGTTACAGTTTAAAGTTTAAGCATAAATTTCTGTGCTAGGGGGTGAGACTAAGCTACAAAAACAATATAAGATTTTTTTATGGCATAGGTCTATATTTTCACAAAGTTTGGTAAAAATGTAGATCGAAACAAAATCTTTAGCAAATGGTTTAAAATGAAACCCCCTTTTTGGCAGCCCTGTGTCAAAGATAATGACTAAATATTTAATCCGTGCTTAGCAAATCGATTTTTAAAATAATTTTAACAGATAAGTCACAGGAATAAAATAAACATCGTACCTATAAATGTCGGAAATGATATGTTAAACTAAAGTTAGTATCGATCATATGTAGCCAAACAACGTCAATCTAGAAATCTACGATATTGATTAAGCTCTCCGATGTTAATGAATATTAAATATGCAGTAGGTAAACTTTTGGGATTTATAGTCTAAAAACCGTTGTCCAAAATTGTGATTTTTTTCAAAAATTCACCTGTTAAATGCCTTTTAAAAAGTTTTATTATTTTTGTTTTTTTTTTTCAACATAAATAATTCGAAATTTGTAATTTGTAAAGATCTTAGCCCGGAGCATCAGCGTGATAAAGTTTAACCCTTTCAAGTGTTGTACAACAACACTTTTTAGAGAAGTTTCGCATTTCTAACGATAATTTTTGCAAATCCAAGTATTACAAAATGATCTAAGAGGACTATAGTTTCGTTTTCCTTTCTACTTAAACACAAGTAAAAAATTGTTCTGCTACATATTAAATTAAAAAAAAAAAAAAATATAGCTTCCCTTAAGAAGTTTGGTGCGTGAGAGGGTTAAGTCCAACTTTCTACTCTAGGTGGATCCTCTAAGTTCCAAACAGTGTTTTTTTTTTAGCATAGGTCCATATTTTCACAAAGTTTTTTAAAAACCTCCAAACATAGTCTATAGCAAACGGGTTAAATATAAAAACCACTTTTTGGCAGCCATGTGCTTTGGATTAAGATAAATTTTAAGATTCTGATCAAATATTTAATTTGGCGTTAGTAAATTGATTTTTTAAAATAATTTTAACAGAAAAGTCAAAATAAAAAAATAATGCATATACATTATATTAAATTTATATACATATTGATCATACGCATCCAAGCATTGTCACTGCAGAAATCTAATAATTATGTAAAGTCTGAGGCCGATCCGTATGGGACTTTAAGAAGTTTTTGGGATTTAGGGGGTAAAAACGTTTATTAAAAAATATAACAATGTTTATATAGTTATTAATTTGCGAGTTTCATCTAAATAAGCTGCTTAGATCAGCAGTTTTCAAAGTTATTTAATGAAATAATAATTAGATTTTTTGCCCTTTCTCTAAAAAAGCGTTGAAAAATTGCCGTCGGTGTTAAATTTTGAGTTTTCAGTTCTTATATAACAGATTACTTATACTTTTGTTAAAGAAACTTATATTAACGTTATATTCTCTTAACATATATATATTATTCAATTTATAATTACAAATATTGTTAATTGAGCTGAGCATATATTTATGACCAAGATTTATTTAAATTTATTACCATTAACCAGGTATAGAAAACATAATTTTCCATGATATTTAAAAATTAATAAATATCATAAAAAAACTAATCAAAATACTAATATTTTCTTAACTAACCCGATTGTATTTCTAATTAATACAACTTATAAATATAAATATATTAACAGAAAATTTAATTATATCGCAAAAAAAAAAAAATCACATAAAAATTATTGTAATTATAATAAATATCATAAAAAACCGGCAATGACATGCTTTTGAACTTTTGCAATTAATTTAACAATACGAACAGTAAAGTTTTGTTAAATTTAACACATGCATTTTGTAACTAAAATAAAAAAAAATTGTAAATGTATCTATGTTAAATGTGCTGCAAACAAACAAGCAAACAAACATTAAATAGCTATAGGGGCAACTCTAAAGTAGACGTAATGAATTATCTAAATAATAATAAATACACTGTGGTGCAAAAGTGAGCCCAATGTTTGAAAACTAAAACGTAAAATATATTTATTCACCAAATCTTTTTCGAAAAACTAATACAATTAGGTATAATATTATGGCAATGTGTCCTCTTTATAATCATAGAGGTCCAGCCTGTTGGCTCCCCGATATCTTCTAGATATCTTTTATTCCAGAACTAAGAACTTTTTTACTATTTACTAAATATATGGGGCAATTAGGTTAATTTTTAGTTAAAAAGTACCTAAATTTCGAAATTTAACTGATTAGGTTAATTGTTAAAATTTTTATCCTTAAAATGTGATTTTAGACCAAATGTGCCAGAATATCTTTTAAAAATTTGAAATGTATTCTAATAGTACTATTTCATTATAAAATTAACCAAAACTATTACAAAAATAATAGTTTTTTTAGTAAAATAGTTAAAAATTATTTATTTTAACTAGAACACATAATTATCCTTTGGGGAGACTTTTAGCGTTTGGCTCTGAACTTTAAGAAAAATCAGTGATAAACGAAACAAAATTACTACTTAAAGATAGATTTTTGCATTGCAACTGGATTCCAATATTTTTTTTTTTTTTTGGAGAAATACTAGTTATCACTGTGAAATCATATGTAAACTTAACATACTATTATGACTTTTTATCCAATTCCATCCCCACCATATGGAAAATAGGAATCATATTTTTACATATTTTTTTTTAGCAAAAAAGTATTTTGAGACTATTTCCATAAAATCTTTTGACTTTCAAAGTGATATATTTATATATAATGCGTTCGCAATCTAAAGTTTTTTTTTTCAACTAGTGATTATTTCGTGAATTGCAACACTTAGCTCATGTCTGAATTGACAGATAATTAGTTTTATCTTTCCGCTGAATGAATATGGTTGTGTATACGCTTGAACAACGCAGGGAAATATTGCGATATTACTTTGAAAATCATGGTAATGTTGCAGAATGTGTGCGAAAATTGCGTACGGATTATGGAAGAAGAGAAGCACCGTAGCTCGGAGCTGTTGGACTATTATTTGTGGGGTGCTGTCAAAGATAAGTGTTACGCCAACAAGCCAGAGATTAGTTTTTTTTATAGCATTTTCAAAAAAAGAAAAAGTTATTTGGCGGACCCTTTATTTGGCAGGTTACGTATGCCAAATATGCAAAATGGAAGGTGTCAGTGACTTCAGTTTTACTATAATAATATGAGTTTACGCATCGGTTTTGGATGTAAATAAAAATTTTTTGTTTTCACCTTTATTTTGTTTGTTTCCGGTTACTGGTTTTGAAAAATAGCGGTTACTGTCTCATTTTTCAATTTTAATCGATATTTTAGTGGTTACCGTTTTATAGAAGTTACAGTAACCATCCCTGCTTATTTATAATTTTATATATATTTGTTTAAGTTTAATATAATTTTTATTAAAAATAAAAATTATGTTTTTTCGACCTTTAATTTTGCAATGAAAATGAAAATTATTCAAGTTCGAGGCCATACTCTATATTTCTTTATTAGGATATTGTCCTAACAAATAATCTATAGAGTTTTTGTTTTCAAATTTATTCTTTGACCCTTTCAGGAATGTGTTGATAGATCTATTTCGGGAATTTTCTAGGTTCCCATCATCAGAACACGTTTTGAAAGCGGTAACAATCCTATGCCAAACATCAAACATTCATATAAACTAGTTTACTCGCTACATGAGAACTAATATATATTATATAAGCTCAAAGTAAAAAAGATTATTACCATTGATCAAAAAATAAATTGAAAACTTGTTTTTTGTGTGTATGTCTACCTTTGGTAAATATTCAATACACGTTTTTGTTTCTTTTCCTTTGATATTTGTTTAAGATACATTAATATTAAAATTCTATAATGCGGACCTCATGAACGATCTTGATAATCAACATTATCTTGATAATTCCAAATGTACTCTTTTGCATATTAGAAATACAGAATTACAGATATTAATCATACGCACCAACAAATGGATTTAGCAGTTGCAAGTAAAAATATATTTTGATTTTAAAGATTTTTCAACTCGTTAATAATTTTGCTTCTGAATGCGATTCAATTTTGACTGCACGTTGGACAGATTTAAAATAGGTCACGTATGCCCAATATGCAAAATGGAAGGTGTCAGGGACTTCAATTTTATTATGCTAATATAAGTTTGCGCCTCGGTTTTCTAATTTTCGTTTTTACTTTTAAGTTTTCCCTACTTTTTACTGTATGAACAATTATAAATAAATATTAGTACACATTTCACTCTTATTTTAAGACATTTGCAAATATTTTGGTCTTAAAACTCATATTAAGGATATAAGTCTAACTTTTGTCCTGATCAGTTTAGATGCGAAATTTAATGACTTTGTTGAATGAAAATGTTTTTAGTTGCCCTCTATATTTAGTGTAAAATAAAAGTTAATTGTTCTGTAATAAAAGTACAGTTTTTAGTTAATCGGAATATTGGTGAAATGAAAAAGTGAGCCAATGACATTCTTTAAACAATTTGAGATTGTAGAAGATATAGTGGGGCCACAATGTTGCACCTCTATGATTATAAAGAATACACATTATCCAAACCTTATTCCTAATTAGATACGTTTTTACAAAAAGCATTTGGAGAATAAATACATCTTGAGCTATAATTTTTAAACATTGGCTCACTTTTGCTCCACAGTGTATATGCAAAACCAAATAAACTAATATATTAAGCATTAAGCTTAATATTAAAAAATTGTGCAATTCGATATAAAGTCTAGAGGAAATTTATGAGATCTAGAAAAACTTTATAAAATTGGAATAATATTTGCTTTTAAGTTTAAAGCAGGTGGTATTTAATTAGTAGAAGCTGTAATAAATCTAAACCGGGTTTAAACAATCAGAAAAACGATACAAATTTATATACACTGAAATGATGACGTTGTGTTATAAAAAAATTTTGTGTAAAATAAGGGCTTGATAAGTAAAATATAATAAAAACTGAAAAAATTGCGGATTGCTTCACATTTATTATTTGGATATCCAAATGTTGCTGAGGGTCTTTCCTGTATTTACCATCAGAAACTAAGACAAAATATTTTATTTTTATTTTTAACTTTAATGCAAGTTTGCGATAAATCTGGACCATAAGCGAAAAAACTAGGTACACCATTCAAATCAGGTCGGCACTCTTATTTCCGGTTTTACGCGTCAATTTTGAAGCGCTCTGTAATTAACCATTCAACTCAAAACACAGCAACTATTACAGGGTGCGCAAAGTGAAGTGTTCCTAATGTAAATGGATATAACTTTTCAAATTATTGTAAGATTTTTAAAAAAAAAAAGAAAAAACTAAACAAATTTTCAAAATTTATTTAATATTTTCAATATGTCGTCCTTTTGACTTTATTATCCGGTCGAAAAAGAGCAACTGAACTTAAGCGCCTGCAAAATTTTCCAAATATCGTCTTCTCAGATGAAACAAATTATCCAATTGAACACTATGTAAGCAAATAAAATAATCGGGTCTGGTTTAGTTTCACCTCACGTTATGGATTGAGAAGCAGCAACTACAGAATAACACTCAGCGATTGTATATCTAGAGACAGGCGTTAAAGGGAATGCAACAGCTTTTCGTAATCGGTAAACCTTGAGCAAATAACCAATTCGGAATTGGACCATATACCTTTCAACAGGCCTCAGCAACTTCACATAAAACTCACATTAATCAAGATTGGTTAAAAAAAATACTGTTCCACACTTTATTTCGGCAGACCAATGACCTTCAAATACTCCGGATTACAATCTGTTGCATTTCTTTGTGGTATTTTGGACTCCAAGGCTGCCACAAAAAAAAAAAAAAAAAAATACGTGAGTGCTGAAACTTTGAAGACGGCTCTTCAACATGAATTGAACAAGATACCAGGATTGAACGTATAATAAAGGATAAAGAAGGACATATCGAAAATAATAAATACATTATTAAAATTTGTTTAGTTTGTAGTAGTACTTAGTTTTTTTTTAGTAAAATCTTACAATAATTCAAAAAGTTATATCCATTTACATTGGTAGCACTTCAATTGACACACCTTGTATATTTAATAAAAAAACTAGTGAATAATAAAGGATAAAGAAGGACTTATCGGAAATATTAAATAAATTTTGAAAATTTATTTAGTTTGTAGTAGTGCTTAGTTTTTTTTTTTAATATAATCTTACAATAATTTAAAAGTTATAAAGGGTCCTCCAAATAACTTTTTTTTTTGAACTCCTGAACCAATTGGACTTTGTATGGCGTCATACCAAGGTCTTTATGCAAAATTCGTCTCAATGATGTTGATGGCGCTTCCCTCACACTTTCTGCCACAGCAGCAATATTCTCGGGTGTACGCACTGTTTTTGGCTTTTCACGCTTTGGTTTATCGATGAGGATGCCAGTTTCTTTCACTTTTTTCACAAGATAACGAACATACGGACCATATTCGTTCAGCGGAAGGATAAAACTAATTATCTGTCAAATCAGACGTGAGCTAAGTGTTACCATTCACGAAATAAGCACTAGTTGGAAAAAAACGTTAGATGGCGGACCCTTTATATATTGAAATTGGTAGGACTTTAATTGCCACACCCTGTATATGAAATAAAAAAAAACTAGTGCTGTATTTTGATTTTATCTTGTTTGTTGCTCATTCCTCGATACTCTGTGATAAAAATATTAATATAAATGTTATTTGTTTATAACACTATTACAAAAACAGATATAATTTAAGTACAGTGATTAGCTGATTATATTTAGAATTAAAATATTTATTACTTTAACAAAAATACTTAATTCAAATGGGATTTTGTTTAAAAAAATGTTTGCAATCATTTATCTAAAATATTCAACTAAAAGCAAGGGGTTCATTGACAAAGTCTGCACCAAATATACAAAAACTATTGCAGTTTCTTATGATAAGGGTCTGTGTTAGAGGTCTGCATATGATTAAAGCTCATGAACTTGTGAATAAACTAACAAATATCCGGAATATCAAATTGGCGTAATTATAGAATTAAAAATGTGATAAATAAATGAAAAAAGAACGAATGTCATAATATATGTATTTTGAAATAGTGTCATAATGTTTTTTTTTTCATTGTGATATGATTAAATATGGGTATGAATATATAGATTCAAAATAAGATTTTAAAATTTTTCCATTAAATTACAATTATACAAATTTTTCGGAATTATGACTTTACTTTGAGAATTTTTTTTTACGAGTTTGTACTTAGCAAATCTAAGTCTTCATTAGACATCAAAATGTATCAAATAATGTCAAAATATTTGAAAATAAATATACCTTTTAAACCCGGAGCTCCAATTTAGTATTTCCATATTTGTGATATACTCTTTGAGTAATATAGTAACTACAGATATTTTTATCACAAATTATTTTAATATCCCCCCATTGGGTTAGAAATAAAAAACTTTTTCATATACATACCTAGTCTTATTTATATTTAAATATATATTTTTTTTTCTATTTAAATATGTATTTACATTATCTCTGCTTGTTATTACACCTCATCATAATAATACAGACAACAACAATAGCAGAGAAAACATTTTACAAAAAAGTGTGACAATTGTTTGTTATTATTGTCATTGATATTGCTAAAACATTTTTTCTACATATGAGTCATTCCATATCAAACCGAAAGATTTTTTACATCACGGGTTTGGGTTTCCTTGAAATTTGTCAGACGTGTTGTTATTTCAAAAATATTTTTAAATAGAAAATTCAAAATACACGAAAATGGGTCCGAAATGTCGAAATTTAAATTGATGTTGTTTAAAAACGAGTTTAATGATTGATCTCGTATTCCAAAGGTTTTTTAAGGTAACCACACATTTTGAAATATTATTGCTAATATTATTGCCAGTACACTCAGGAAACTTCTGCTTCAACAATATGTAGATGTTTGGGTTGTTATACAGTTTCTTTATTTTTAATGTAAATGTCAGTCATTTGTAGAACAAATTAAAGTTTTAACTAACCTTGTAGTTAATTTAAAAAAAAAAAACAAACCACATCAAATGACTGTTTTATGATTTTACAGTTGTTTTTTGTCATTTAAAAAAATAAAAAAAAATAAATGTTTGTCTATTTTTTTACTAACATGTGGTTCATTTTTACTACAATTGTTAGTCATGTTTCGAACATTAAAAAACAAATGACAATGTTAGTTGAATTTAATGAAATGTAAGTCGTCCTTTCTTTAAGTGAAATTTCATTTGTTTTTAACTACATTTGCAGTGGTATTTAGCTACATAGTATTCTAAGTGTATTATTGTAATTTTGATGTAGGAAGCGCCATAAGATGTACAATACTTTTGCACAAAATATGGCACCACTGCTTTTGTTCTGCTGTAAAGGGATATAAAAATTGCATAATCTGGCCTACGCACCATAAAATATTTTTCACATTTCTTGGTTGTGCAAGAAGAATCAAAATCTTTTTGATTTTTTTTTAATATATTGTACAACCTTCCAATACTACATACACAAAAGTAATTTTTTCACAATACTAAAAGTTGCACAATAATACTGCATAGTGAATGAGTGTATTTACTCTACTACTTCCAAATGTATTTCAATTTATGTTGCCACTTTCTGAAAGCTTTTTTTTGTTTAAATTTGAAACTTTCGTTTGTAGTTTTTACCACTTCAGACCCCACTTAAAAATAACAATAATAAATCAGCGTCTACACACATTTCCACTAAATTAACCCCAAATGACTACTATTTTTTGACAAAAACTACTACCGAAAATCGGCCTTCTAATTTTAAAACTACACCAATTTAAATTTCAACATGTTGGAAAATTTTTTAAGTATTTTTTTTTTTCAATTTTTGAGTACAAATAACTCCTTCATACAAAAATGTTTTAATTCTTTTCAAGAAATACGTGTTAAATATTTTTGAAATAAGAACACATCTGGCAAATTTCAAAGCAACAAAAATCTCAAAGTAAAAAATCGTTCGCCTTGATATGGAATGACTCATATAGATTATGTATAGAAATACATTAGTTATAGTTACTATAATAATGTTGCTGAGATTATTTGATTAGATGATCATTTGTTTACTCGTTTAGTTTATAACTAACGTGTGTGTTTCTTTTTTTGTTGCCATGATCTCTTGGGTATATTTTTCTATTCAAATTTTTAATATGTTGGTGTTTTATGAGTATTGTTGTATTATAATAAGTGTTTTTTTTTTTTTTCTAAAAAAAAATTATTTTTATTATAACACTTTATCTTGTTGTTTAAAATTTGTTTAATATTTAAAACTTTTTGTATTCAAATTTACAATGTTGTATAATGTTATTTTAATAAAGCAAGTTCATTTAACAATAAATAAATTATTAATGATTAGTTTAATTAAATGTAATTGCTATTTTAAAAATGTTATTGTAAATATCATTATAATTTAATTAAGTGTTGGAACTTCAGGGATAAATATTTAAAAAAAAAATTGTAATACATACTATTATGCAAATGGACTACAAAGTTGGTGACATAAACGAGCTTTCATTGGAAAATGGCTGAAAATTTTCATATAATTTGGATGCGGCATCGTATTTTTAAAGTTCTGTTACAATTTTGAAGATAGTTTTGTTTCTTTACTCGTTCTTCCCATACAACAAGACTTATATCTTTTTAATTACAGCATGGGAATTATTATTACAGATAGTTTACATAATATTAAAATTAATGAAATAAAATTTAATTAAGAAAACTGAATAGTTATTTCTTTCCAGAAATTTATTGCGTTGTTTATAGTTTGAATGCGATTTGGTAGAAAGTTCCAGAGATGTACAGCAATATAGTAGAACTGCCATTTTGAGATCAGGCTATGATATCTGATTGGTTTTATCTTTTTACCTCGTTGCGATCTTGCAAACGTAAGGTGGTCAAAGAAATACTTGGGTTCTTTCGAGTATATTATTTTGTGTAGTAAAATTAGAACTCTGGTTTTCAGAATGTTGTCAAAAGAGAGTCCATAGATTATACTATATGTTTATCCTATGCCACTGTTAACGTGATATACTAAAAAAGAAAGAATTTCAAGCTGCACACTCCGCTTTTAATACAACTTTGATATATTGTGAAAATAAAAACTAGAGATTCTTTTTATATACATTCGTCCCTACGAGCAAAGGTACCGGTGCCGGATGACACATAGGATAGGTCCCAATATATCGGGCCTTAGTTACGCTCTTTATATGAAAGGAACTGGTAAATTTTAAATGGCGTTGTCATTTTTATTCCATAAAAATTATAATGCTTTTTCACTTTCTGTAAAAACTTTATATGTTTTGAGAAAATTTTTCATTAAAACTCGTACTAAATTAAATTTAAGTTGTATTAACAGAATTATATTGCGAATACGAATATTTAGTTGTTGTATCAACTCATTTCAATCGTAGTAACTGAAATCGTATGAAGACTGTTTGAAGACATTTTTCGTCGTGAATATTTATTTTCCAAAAAAACACCCAATATTTCAAAATATTGAATTTCTCGAATTCTAAGCACTTCCTGCCGAACTAATCTTAGATTTAAAACGTGTTTTCCACATAAATATTTTTAGTTTTCTTTTTACAGTTTCCTTCAGATTAAATAATTGTAAATTCTGAAAACCTTCTTCTAAATGGATCAAATCAATAGTTTTTCTATTTAAAAAAAAAAATTTTTTCTGAAAATTTTAAAAATGTTAGAAATATATAGTTGACCTGTTGTTTTAATATGTGATGAGGTTTTTTGGTTTGGCTCAAGGTCATAAATTAAAAATAAAATTCAAATTTTTATAGTTTTATTTTTAAATATTTATTATCTTTTCGATATTTCGAACAGCTTTGCTGTTCATCTTCAGGAAAAAAATTAATTATCTTTTAATAAAGCGTGGAGTTGAAAGCGTCCTTACTTGTTTGTTATCTTATTACAATTGGTACAATCAGTACAAATTTTAAAAAAAACTGTATAAATCAGTACATGATTTTTTCATTAGCACAAGTGAGCAAAAATCAGTACATGTACTGATCAAATCAGTACGAATGGTCAGCCTAATCAAGGTATTAAAATTCCTAAAATGTTATACATTTTTAAATAAAAACTATGTATGCCACTGCTTAATTTTGTAGATCTGCTTATAAAAAATAAAAAGTCTAAAAATTATGCAAGATCTCTTAATTATAATTGCATGTTTAAACATTTTTCATACAAAAATCCATCAACACATACCAAACCCACACACACACGGTACAATACACTTAATCAGGCAACAATACACTTGAAACAAAAGAAAATTATTAAAAACGGCACGCACTTTTACTTGTGTTGTTGTCATATTTCTACAACACATTATTATTAAAATTAAACTTAAACACATTTAATAATGTCAACTGAAATTTTATAATGCAAACGAATTTTTATAATTTTCAACACGATAAAAATATCATTTCATTTTAAAACATGTTGACAAAGAAATATGTACGTGCGACAACAAACACCTCCGCCTAATATAAAAATATATTTTTAAAATAAAAAAAAAAAAACACTACACAAAATTTATAAATGACATTTAAGTTAACAATTAAATACATTTAATGTTCAAAATTAATTATATTTATAAACTTAATAACATGTTAGAGAAAAAAAGTATTTTTTTTTTTGTATTTCCACTGAATAAGTATTTTATTACTAATTATTTAGGTAATTAAGCAATTGAAAACTTGCGTTTTTTAATTTTTTATTTAGTTTCATACCCATATTTAACTCTCATAAACTTGTTCAATGTGTGCGTATTTGTTATAAACTACATCATTATGATCTTTAATTCATTTCACTCATTATTAACCTCCTCATCATCAATTAACTACAAAAACAACAGCAGCAACAGCAACAGAACACATTATAATGAATACATTTGTATGAAGTACTAGATGTTTATAAACACTCACACACTTTCAATTATTGTTAGTGTTTTTTTAAGGGTAATTAAGTACAATTAAAATTCCGCTGACATTTCTCGCCTTTTTCAAAATATTATAAGATACAAACATTGTAAAAAAAACACACTTAATGTTGTATAGTAAATTGTTGACATATTGGTAGCGTGTTTGAACGAAAAAAATTTCTTTTAACCCTTTGAGACACAAAGTTTACTATTTTTTTTTTTTAATATGAATGAACTTTTTTGTATACCATGAATGAACTTTTAGGCGATGTTTAAGCATGCTAAATACATACGCGTAAAGGATTTATCTTTAACGGCTCAAAAATTATTTCAATTTTAAGTTTAAATTAAATTAAAAATACTAAAATTACAGTTTTTGCTTAGATTTAATTAAAGATACATTAATATATAGATCACATGTAAAAATATATTACAATATCCATCGATTAGCACTACATGCTGAAAAAAAGACCTGATGGAAATATAAATGCTGGTAATAAATACACTATTGTTTTAAAAATATTTTTCATGTTTCTAATATGAAATGTTTGCTTGCAAATATAATTATGTTTGCCTGTAAAAATATATATGTTTGGAACGAGTGAAAACCATCTACCGGAAAACATATATATGTTTGGCTGCAAATATATATATTAGTTGCAATACACTCACAATATTTTTTCCGTAAAGACTACTGAATATACACATTAAATTAACTGAAAGTCAGTTAAAACAATTGTATTTTTTAGTTTATTTTCAACTGTTGAAAAATAAATTGACAAAATCCATAAAAACAAATATTTTCGATTCAATTCTCAATATAATATAACAACTTTTTGTTTTAAATAGAAAATTTTAACTGAATATTTTCAGTACTACGGAAAATCCGTTTTTTGTTTATTGAATAACAGACAGAAAGTTCAAAAATATATTTCTTTGGTAATTTAACTGTATATTCCATTGAAACAACTTTACCTATTAAACTTTTAAATAACTGTTGATTTTTATGGAAAAGTTCTTGTGAGTGTATATATGTATATGTTTATTATAATTTACTTGCATGTCCCAAAAAAAATTGTAAATATATCTTTGTTTAGGTTTAAATATTTGAGTAATTTTAAGCATTGTAATCATTGACTAAAAGACTATCTTAAGTCAAAAAACGCGATTTTGGAATTAATGATGCAGATTTATTAGTTATAGCATTCCTCATATTGTGTAAAAATTTCATATTAATATCATATATACTTTTCGAGGTAGAGGAGAATATATTTTATTTTTTCTGGAAAGTTTTACTCTTTATATACCTTATAAATAAACTGTGATATTCATGGGTCTCTTCTCAATGATTAGCGAATTCGCACCCAACTGTCACTAACAAAAGGTAGGTATTTCGACCTGGACCGGCATATCTTAATGAACTTTCCATATGTTTTAGAGCATAAAAATTTAAGGGACCCCTTTTTTTTTTTTTAGTTGCCCAAACTTATGTTACTAAGTGGGGTCACAAATTACCCCATTTTACTTTTTTCAGTTTATTTCATTCTATTGGAAGTTACTATAGACAAGTTTGGTATCAAATGAATTTTTTTTTGAAGACACATTCCTGGTGTACAAATTTTAATCAAAGACTTTTAAGTAATTTTGTGTTTTGGGTAACATTTTATGATGAAATTTTATTATGAAATTTTAGTTGTATTTATTAAGCTAAAAATAATGCATAGCAATACCTATTTTATTTAATCGAGGGTGTGTCTGAGCTTTTTGTTCGATATTCGAAACAGTTCGATTTTTATGCGACTTTTCCTGAAGTGCCTTTTTCCCCTATATTTCAAATAATTCAAAAATGTGGCAACTCTGGGTTCACTATATAGGCAATATAGGAATCAAAATTTTTGTTTTCTTGAATACTTTAAGCCTGCTTACAAATAAATCTATTTTTAAAAAATTAAAGACCAGTTATCATAGAAAATCAAATGCATTTTAAACACTACTCTTTAAACCTTTGCAAAACAAAAAAGTCCAAAAATCTATTTTTGAAATAGCTCATATATATTCAGTTGAATATCAAAACATTATTTTGCATTGAATACAATATTGTATTATATTCCCAGTGTGGAAACGGTAATGACATCTCATTATTTTTCGGACTACCCAGCTTACTCTCTGCATTACTTTAAACCATATAATAATGACTTACTAATAACTTGCTTATTTTCTGCTTTATTTCAGTATAAAAAATAATGTGTTTGTATAAGTACTTTTTTATTATTTTAAATATAAAGTAATGATCTAAAAACCTATTTGAAAATATATTTATGAACGCATTATTACTATAATTCCAGTAAGTACACATAACACTACTTATTTTTGACTTTTTGTAAGCTGTAAAGTAATGCCATTTTGTGCAAGCAAGTCATTTATGTTTTTATCTAACAAGTATAACATGTCGAGGTAGCTCAGATTGTAGAGCGGTTGACCGACTATCTGGAGTCCCAAATTTGGATATCGTGTGCTGTTTTTTGCGCTACATCTCCATATAAAAGTAATGACATTTGTAATAACAATTATAACTATTTGCGATTACCAAATATGTACTTATATAAACACAAATTATTTTAGAAAACAAATTAGAAGCGGAAAGTCTAATATTTAATTTACTACAAGTTCTACCTCCACAGCTTATAGTATTATTATTAAAAAATTTTCTTAAGTTCCACAGCTGGAAACGTTGGGTGAAGTAATATTTTCTACAAAAATAAAATTCATTAAAATTTATTTCCCATACGTAGTTTGCGAAAAATGCTCATTATTAAAAATGTTTACCCGCAAAGGGTTAATAATATCCACATACATTTGCGTGTATAAGTGTGTAATTTTTATTATTATTATGAAGTAATAAGTATTGTTGTATATTTATCATTTCATTGATTTTGATTGTTTTCTATTCGTATTGTGCTGATTTTTCGTTATTTTTTTTCAAACATTTCAAACTATTGCCCATTCCTCAATGTTGTTTAATGTTTTTTTTTTCACTTAATTGTTTTCATTTTATACTATACTTAGAAAATTGTCGTGGTGGTAGTAAATATAAATTTGTGATCATTTAATATGTTTATTTATGTATATTAATAATAAAAAAAATGTACACAAAAAAAAAAAAAATGAGAGAAACGTTTATATTATACGCTACTATATTAGTTGAGTGAAAAAATTAATGATCTGCTGACGTCAAATGCTAATTGAAATTAATTTAGAAATATAGTATAATATTACGAAAGTATTTATGAATATTTACTGGTCAAGTAGAAAAAAAAGTCAATGAAAAGAAAATTTAGAAAGAATGCAAAAAAAAAAATGCAGAAACAATTTTTACTTGCAATATGTGGCACAAATTAAAAAGTGAAAAATAAAGCTCTGAATCTAATTTATAAGTCTATATTTATATATACTCCCTAGTAAAAATAGTAGTATATGGTGATATGTAATGTGTATAAGTTATATCCGACTTTGAATAGCATCACCTTAAGACTTATATTATTATATACAATTATATCTCATATATTTTATAGATTTTTTTAAAATAAAATGTGCCCACAAGGGACTCAAACATGGGATCACTGCTCTCATGCGCTCTACCATCTAAGCAATCTTGAAGTAAATGAGCGATATATACGCTCATTTACTTCAATAATGTCATAACTTAAAAATTTTGATTTTGTAGAAAACGAGTTTAAAGATTTAAATTTACTCCCACCTTGAAGAAAAAAATAACGACGTACTTTCTCTCAAGAGGTGGGTATACAAGATATCAAAACGATTTTTTTCACAATATGATACGTGATATAACGAATATTTCTGCGTCATTAACTCAAAAATCATGTATTTTGAGTTATGACTTTCTTGAAGTAAATGAGCGATATGTTCTTACTAGAGTTAAAAAATAAGGAGTCTAATAATAGATTTTCAACAAATTTTTAGATTATTACTTTAAATTTAAAATAATTGTAATAATAAGTACTTATGGGCTGGGTTTCTATTTGTACTATCCGCTTGTCAAGTAGATCTCATCAATTTTTTGTCTATAGTCTGACAAATCACACAACGCATTAGAGAGAAATTTAATTTTTCAGTCGCACTAGCCGTATGTGGAATCGTTTCCATGCGGGGGTCTTCCCTGCAGCTTAAAAAATAAAAAAAAATTAAGTCAAATGTCTACAAACACTACTCCCTATTTCCGCCTCCCCATAAACAATTTTCCTGATATCAACATAATGCAATGCATTAGTAGGGGGCATCTCCTGAGTGTTGGTTCAACGTAAAAAGAAATACTTTTTTCAAATTGCAGTTCATGTGAAAAATTTTTGTTTTAAAATGACCTAAAAAAAAAAAAGTTTTTTGATAATCATATTGTATTGCCTATCACGTGGGAATAGACATAAATTATGCAAAAAAGTTATAACAAAAAAAATAATTCTCTAGCAGTTTCAACATCAATGATTTTATTAATTGTCCCTACAGCAACCGCTTGTAAAACTTTATGGTGGAATCGGTTCCAATTACTTTCTGAAACAAGTTCTAGAACTGGTTCTCCGTGAATTGCAACTTAAATTTAAGTGTATTTCGAAACGCTTTCCATGAAATAAACTTTAGTGGTATCGGATTAAGTATGGCTGTAGTAATGAGAATAGAAATTTTAATTTTTGTTATATATAATTTGCTCAAAATTTTAGATCATATAAAAAAAAATTAAAAATATCTCCATCACTTAATTTCAAACTTCATTATACACATGTTAACTAAATATTGTTTATAGTTTTTCCTTTCATTAATATGTTTAACTGCAAGTTAAAACATTTGCTTAACAAGTAACCATATGTTGGCAGTATATTAAAAATTGAAAAAACCCATATGTTTGCTTATTAAAGTGAACTTTTTTGTGTGTTTTTTTTTTGTTTGTTAAAATATTGCAATTTTTTAAGTAGCTTTTAGCTAATTATAATGCTGGCAACATGTTATGTTGAAAAAAAATTACCACAAATTTTAATGGCCTTATTTTAATTGCCACATCAAACAACCAAGACTATCATTAAAATGTTTTTTTTTTCTTTGTTCAAACGAAAATTGCAGCAATTAAGAATAATATTTAATTATCTAAAAAAATATCTTTAAGCAAACAAAAATAAATTACTAATTTAACATTATATGCAAAAGATCTAAATTAATTATTTGTTTTTTGAATAGTTGCATGCAAAATTGCATTTAATAAAACCTTTTGTATTTAATGCATAAATGATGTTATATAGTTTGTGGTTTTTTTTTTCTATAGTTTTATGATTTCGTAATTTTTTTTTCTTGGAACCAACTAAAGATACATATAATAAACTTAATCGCTTAAAAAATATATTATATTTAAATTTAAGTAGGTGGTTTATGTTGGCTTCTAAGGATTGAGATTGAAAAAAAACCCGACACACATTTTCACTTGTAACTGCTTTTGCATCTAACGCTGAACTTTTTTTCTTATGAAGTTATCTTTAAGAAGATTGCAAGATTATGTGTGCAAAATATTTTACTTACAAATTGTGTCTGAACAAAAAGTGAGTTATAGAGTTTTTTTTTTTGGCATCTTTAGTATCCTCCCTATGGGGAATGGGACCGGTACTTAGTGTGAAACAGGATCGGTCCCTTCGTGCCAGAGACCGGTCCTCTGCTAAACCCTACCCTATGTAAACAACTGGCAACTTTAACATGGGCTTGTCATAGGAGGGGGTCATTTGTCCTGCTTTAAACCACATAGTGTCATGCCACAGGACTAACCAAAGATGGATATAAAGATGGGCATAAAAATAAACGAAAACTAAACAGTTTCGAATGGGTAAAATTCTGGACAACTGGCTTTTTCTTTTTAATAAGCATCCTGATTAAGTGGTATGTCCTCCCTTTACCAGTCACAGGATTGGTAATTTTAGGACAGTTGACACTGCTTAACCCACTTCAGTATTAAATTATATCAGTCCTGTGATAAGTTCTTCTTCAACCAGTTACTTTTAGGTCAATTGACGCCTCATTCCTCATAGGGCTTATATGTGTAGGAAATCAACATGTAATTTAATACTTTATATTTTCAACAATATCAAAATCATCAAATCAATTGCAGGGCTTATTGAAAATACTTGATAAGCCACATTCTATTTTTAGTTTGATTTTAAATGTTAAAACAATGACGAAAACATGACTTTTTCAGGACTTTTATACTCTAGGTACTTGCAATAAGTGTTTAAGCAAGACTTGAATCATATATTAGTCAATGGGTGCCTAGAAAACAGCTAAAATTCATAAAACAACAAATGTGGCTTATCAAGTTGTTACAGTAAGCTCTTCAATTGAAGGCATTATTGTAAAAACTAGATAAGCCACATTGTTTTTATTGCTAGTTTTAGCTGTTTTCTAGTCATAGTTTGATGAATATTTTATAAAAGTCTTGCTTACACATTTGTAACAATTATCTAGAGTACAAAGTCCTGTAAAATTTCTACTTTCTGCATTAAATCAAAACTTTTAAAGCAGAAACCAGCAAAAATTGAAATGTGGCTTATCTAGTTTTTACAATAAGCCCTTCAATTGTTTTTTCTTTCAACAAATATTAGTTTTAAAAAATAAAATTTTTAATAAAAAAAATGAAAATTATTTAAGTTCCAGGCCATATTCTATATTTCTTAATTAGGATATTTTCCTAACAAATAATCTATAGAGTTTTTGTTTTCATATTTATTAATTGATCACTTTCAGGAATGTGTTGATAGATCTATTTCGGGAATTTTCTAGGTTCCCATCATCAGAACACGTTTTGAAAGAAGTAATAATCCCATGCAAAACATCAAGCATTCATTTAAACTAGTTTTTTCACTAAATGAGACTTCGAAGTTAAATATGATCACCATTGATTAAAAAATAAATGGAAAACTTGTTTGTTGTGTGCAAGGTCTACAATACACCTTTTTTAATTTTTTTCCTTTTTTTTGTACACTTGTTTTTGTTTAAAAACAATATGAACAGGGAGAGTAGTAAACAAGACCGTACTTTGTCTTTTATACAAGTTTGATATAATTTTTATTAAAAATAATAATTATGTTTTTTTTTGGGTTATTTAATAGGACAATATCTTAGTAAAGAAATATGGAGTATGGCCTCGAACTTGAATAATTGTTATTTAATTGCACAATTAAATTATTTTTATTTTTATATGAAAAAAAAAAAACTATATGAAACTTAAATAAAATTTTCTTTCAATATTTTTCTACTAACAAAAACTGTAGTATTTTCTTTAAATTACCAAGAGCATGCTAGGAGAAGATCATTGGGATTTTTTTTGTAGCCACCATCAACAATTTAAAAATAATCGTAATATCATTTGATTGTTCTGAGTTCTGGACAATTAAGAAATTGAAGAATTTTTAAACCAAATTTTTAGTTTTTTTCCCTTAAATTTTTGTTCAAAGTACATTTGCAAACAAACTAACAATCCAATTACGCTAATTAATGTTTTGTGCACATAATCTGACGACTTTTTGAAACATAACTTGTTATAAAAAATATCTCACTTTTAAACATAAAAAATGTTATAAGTGATAATGTGTGTCATATATTTTTCAAGCTCACTCCTTAATACTTTACATACTCTATGAGTGTATGAAGTAGCAGTTGCATATTTATTTATAATTTAAATGCTATGTTATTTATTTCTTTGAATTCTATTCCAGCATATTATTTTAATTTTTAATATTAATACCTTCCTTTGCTGTTGCGCCACTAAGCCAGCTGTAAATTATTTTAGTTTTCTAATAAAATTCACATAATTACGCGCATATTTTTTTTTATGACTCACTTACTTAAATTTTAAATACTTCTACTTATTTACCACATTTTTTTTTAATGTATACCAGGTTGCAGTGACAACATGACGCCGGCGACAAGATTTTGCATTAAGTGTTTTATTTTATATTTTACTTGCAACGTAAAGTACCGTCGCTTAAATGCATTTCTTTTTAATGCAATTTGATTTTTATTTGATGTCATAAAATAATTATTTTAATATTTGTTTAATACTTAATTAACATGCAGTTTTATTACTTTGAAAATATATTTAACATATTTAACACAAAATTATTTGATCATTTTCTTGTAAGCGTTTGGAGAAAGTTATGGGTTTTTTTTTTGTTAAATTGTTAGTGTAATTTAATTAATTTATTTTCCAAAGTTTTTATTTGATTTCCGTCGGCTTTTAGACTAACGAAAAATATGCTGCTCATACAAATAAATGTTTAACAAAATGTTTGCACAAATATTAATTACAGTAGCTTGCTATTAACTCATTATTGACCAAGTGTTCTTTTTTCAACCACGTTCTTTACTACAGGGTGTCCGCCGGGAAGGTATTCTACTTTGTTTTGCAGCCAGTTTGCTAAAAATTAGTCTTGAGACTTCATATTTGGCAGTCGTGAAGTAGACACGTGGCAACTTTATTATGGAAAAATATTTGATAAACCAACGTGTTTTAATCGTTAAAACATTTTATCAAAATCAATCATCGATTACTGTGACGATGAGAAAGTTACGTGAAATTCTTGATTGTGCCAACGAAACGCACTATTTATAGTGTAGTGAATGATTTCCAAAAAAGAAAGAGGTTCTGTAGGTGATAGGCCCAAGCATGGACTACAACGTACAGCAAGACCAGCTGAAAACATTACTGCTGCTCAAGAAAGTGTTCAAAACAATTTATCAACCTCAATTCGACGACGTGCTCAGGAGCTTGGTCTTCAAAGAACAACTTTGGCCAAAATTTTCCACAAGGATTTGCATATGTTTCCATTTAAGATTCAGTGGTATCAACAAGACGGTGCCATATCGCATACAGCCAGGATTACAATGGAATTATTGCGAGACCTCTTTCCACAATAAGTTATTTCAAGAAATGGTGTTGTTGATTGACCTTCACGGTCGCCTGATTTGACTGCTCCGGACTTCTTTTTGTGGGGATATCTGAAAAGCAAGGTTTATGCAAACTAAGCAGAAACGCTTGAGCAACTCAAACAAAATATTCGTGATGAAATTAATGAAATACCGCGTGAAACGTGTGAGAATGTAATGAAAAATGTGCTTAAAAGGGCTCGAATTTGTGAGGCTAACAGAGGCGGACATTTATCTGATATTGTATTCCATACATAATTGCCGACATTGAATAAAAATTTTATCAATATAAGATCTATTCTCTTTCATTTAATCAAAAATTATAAACAAACGGACACCCTGTATATAAAGATAATTAGGTGACCATCATATTGGATAATTGTTATCCAGAGTGGTTCAATAATTGTGGGAAAATTAATCAATGTTGGATGTTTTTTGATTGGAATTTTTTCAGAAATTATATAAAAAAGTAAAAAAGCTATTACATTTCAATAGACCATGAACATTTCAAATGCAAAACGCCCCAAATTTACTCTGTTTTCATTCAAAATATAAATAATGGCCGGTTTTTATTAAAATACTTTTAAAAATATAATGTCAGTTTTGCCATATGAAAAATTAAAAAAAAAATGGTAAAAACCATAATATTATCCCAAAAAGTTTTAAAAAATCGGCTGGAAATAAAAAATTAGTTCCTCATATATTTTGGAAAAAAGATTTGTTCTCAAAATTGTTTCAAATTTTAAAAATATCTTCAACCACCTACACTGATAATAATCCATGCGTAAAATTACGAAAAAATGTCAAAACAACCAATTTTTTTTTAAATAAACGAAAATTTGTACGTTTTACGAAATTTTTTGTAGTTTTGACAATAATTTCGTATTTTTATGCATGTACTGTTATGAGTGTAATATTTATGTTTTGGCAAAGTTTTAACTTTGGTTGCTAATATTTCCAATAAGGGGAGTTTCAAATAAAAAATATTTCAAATATTTCTAAATGAAGCATTAGTCTTTTTATCTGTAAGGCTTTGTTGACAAACTTTCAGTCTATATATGATTTTCAGTCTATTTTTAATGAGTTAAGACTGGTTGAACTTCTTCGTTTTAAAACCAGCATTTAAACTACGTTTTTATAAGAGTAAATTAAACTTTATGAAACACCATGGTTAGGGAGTGGCGATTTGAACTTCTTAATGGGCGCTTCGCGTTTCTGATTCTTGGGATTGTACTGAGCAAAAAAGTCCACTAGACCATACGTCTACGGTGAACATCGAGCTTCCAGATTTTGACTTTTTAGCCGTATTTTGTGAAACTAACAATGTGTGGGATGGGCATATCTCAGGAAGTAGGAGGAGCTTATCCAAGATTATGGCATCAATCTCTTCTTTGGAAGATTCTCTAGCAGATTAATGCATCAATCATATTTGTGGGTGGGGTTTAAGGGGTCAATTTTTAATTTCAAAATAGGGCTTTTGTACCGTATTTTGTGAAAGTAAAAATGTGTGGGATGGACATATCTCAGGAAGTAGGATGGGCTTATCCAAGATTATGACATCAGTCTCTTCTTTGGAAGATTCTAGCAGATTAACGCATCAATCATATTTGTGGGTGGGGTTTAAGGGGATAATTTTTAATTTCAAAATAGGGCTTTTTTTGCCGTAAAGTCAAAGTCTGGAAGCTCGATTTTCACCGCAGACGTATTTTTTGCTCAGTACAATCCCAAGAATCAGAAACGCGAAGCGCCCATTAAGATTTTTTTCCTTCCATACTAATCTCCCCACCCTAACCATGGAGCTTTTCATATAATTTTATGAAAAGTTTCAATGGACGAAAATGCAATTTCATTGATTTTATGAATATATTCACTGTTTAGCGCACTGGGTATACAGTCAGAAAAATGAATTCTACACAGTGTCGGGGCAGAGTTGGCAGCAGTCAGTTATGCTATTATGGACTGCAACGTCTTTCTGATCAAAATTTTTAATTTTTGTTTAATCAGAAAGATGGAAAATTATATTTTGCAATATATTTAAATTTGAACAAAACCAAATATTTTTCTACTGTCGAAATTTTGATATTTTACATACAAAGTGCAGATGAAATTTCTATTCCAATTTGCAGAAACTTACAAAAATATTTTGACATCCATCCACAAATTGTCTGCACTTGACATAAACATAATTCTTCTAAAGTTTGGATACAATCTATGATAATATAACAAATCATTATATTTTTAAGAGCCTTTTTTTTTTGCTAAAATTAATATTATTAAATTAATAATTTAAATCTTTCTACGATATCAAATTCAAAATCACAATAATTTATGTTGTAAATTTGATAAGCTAGACTAACTACTAACTCATGTAGACTCTCACCCTTGTCAACACTTTCCCGGCAAAAAAAAACTTCCCAGAAATAAAAAATTTTATTTTAAACATCCCAGCAAAAAGAGTGCTTCAAAGAAGCGCTTCCGTAAGGCATTATTCAATTACGAAGCGCTTCCGGAAGGCATTCCAGAAGGCATGATTTTTGTTCGCGATGTCCTACTTGGTATGTCTCTTTTAAAGCGTTTCTTTCATGTGCTCTTAGAAGCAATAAATTCATGCCTTCTTGGGCACTAAGAATCTCTTTTTTGTATGTTGACAGCATTAGTGCTTCATGGTATTCATACTTTATTGCTTCATTGTATGCATACTTTAAAGAAGGCATTTTGGGAAGCACTACAGAATGCCTTAAAAAATTGCTTTATATTATGCATGGCGGTGAAGCGCTATTTCGGAAGCATATACAGACAGCAACTGCTTACCAAATCGAGTTATTTTTTTGCTGGGATAAACCCTCAAAAAATTAAATAAAAAACTTAACCTAACTCACTCTAATATATATTTTTTTGACCCACATATAAAAAAAAAAATGTTTGTGCAAACATACTCCCAAAAATATGTTAGTAGAACTGTTACTAAAATTTCTTAACGCCTGTTTAAATGGCACAAAAAAAAACACAACCATACATCGTACAAGAAATATTCCCCCACAAAAAACTCCTGTCATACCATTTATCAGAGGATATAACATAAAAAAGCCGACGGCATTTGAACCTTTTTACCAGTAAGTAAAACCAAATAGACAATAATAATTTTCTGCTGGCAATACGAAAGGTTAATACAGATTTCTTTGGCAAATCTTTTGACTTTTTTCTTGTTTAAGCAAATGTTATTTAGTAGCTAGTTAAAAGGTTATATCCGTTTTAAATACCTTTAATTTTTTATTTTTTTTTTTGCAAAAGCAAAAAATAAAATAAAGTCCTTGCTAAGTGTTGACATTATAATAATAATTTTAATTGCTTCAAATAACAATCTTTTTTATTACAGTTGTATGGGTCAAGCCTGGTTAGAATATGTGGGTCTTGTTTAAACACCCACATAGAAAAGAAGAAGAAAAAAAAATATTATAGAAGGTAATTAACATGTTGGTTATACCACTGTTTTTTTTTTACATTTCTATGGATAATGTGTTTATAGAGTCCTTCCTTCCTCGGGTTGTATGATTTTTTTTTTGTTCCTCTTAAACTTTAGCATTTTGCCTTATAAAAAGGATAAGCTGGCAAAAAAGGAATGTTAACATTGTTTTTTTTATATAATTTTTTGTGGTTTTTGCATTTGGCTAAACATTAAGGGCTTTTTTCTTTATTATATTTTAATTTTTTTCTTATTTACATTAATGAGTTTGGTTTGGTTTGTATTTTTTTTTTTTTTTTGACTCTAACCAACTCATTTAGAGGGCTTACTTGTGTTTTATATGGTTTTCAACACTTTTGCATTTTTTTTTATTAATTTTTTTGTTGTTTCGGGGCGTTTAAGTGGGTGTTATAAGATTGCTTTTAAGTTTTAACACCTTTAATGTATAAAAATTACAATAAAATAAAAAATTCATAAACAGGATTTTAATTAGTATAGACATCAACCCACCTTATTTTTCATTGTCAGAATACCTAGATTACTTTTTCCTTGATTGCAAATATGTTAAAAAGATATGGATATTAGGAAGTACAGTAGAAGCCGTTTAAGACGAACTCCGAGTGGCCAGTAAAATTGTTTATTTAGTTATAAGCGAAGTTTGTTTTAACATTGGTAAAATTTATTAACTTAATATTAAAAATTTCTATAAACAATTTGAAAAATTGTACAATGTTTTTAGTGGATTTCTTTAATGAAATGTTTGCGATACATTTGATGAATTAATTTTATGGGTTTTTTAGAGGAAAAATTGCATTCATTTTGGAAGTTCCTATTAAAAGTGGAAAGTTTTATGAAGATTGGTTTGTGGTACTGCCAGAAATAGGTCGCTATAACTGAGGATACATCTTGAGTGCATTCGCTCGAGAATTAACTACAATTGATTGTCTATAAATATTTTGGACGAATGTTTTTAATAGGATCCTAAAGAAGATGTCCCTTAAATTTTGAATTGTTAAATTTTAATGCTAGCCTCAGCAGTTTTATTCCAAGTGCTCTTTCTCTTACCAGCAGCCGCTACAGAGTTTCGATCTGGAGACTTCCAATAATCTAGAGGATTATAAAAAGTATGCTAGTTTTCCGCTTACCGGATGAATTTTCCTTCCTGATAGGTAAGGTTACAAATATAAGGCCCAAGTAGCCTACAATCGATAAAGATCGCAAAACTCGCCTACCTGAGCGAGACGACCTCTATAATATGCACGGTTCTACCAGATATTTATTAGATCCATTCTACGCACACCCATAAGTCTTCTCGTTCTCCATGACCACAAAGTTTGATTTGATTAGATTTCCTATAATAAATGACAGTCTGACTGAGCACCGATTGGTAGCGAACCAATGAACTGATTAAAATGTTTATATCTACATCTTCGTACCATCAACAAAGCCCAAGCTGCAACTAGTTCAAATACGATCTTCCGTGCGCCAGTCCTACCTAGTCGAAACAATAATACTGAAAGTATTTTGGAAGTTGGCTAGCAGTAAAATCAAGTTCCTGAATTATTCGCAAATCGGTGGGATGCCAAACATAACCTGTAAATTTTATTTGTTCTCACTATCCTGTACCGCAATGGTGATCCTATCGGTTTAATATCGCAGCGGTGAACTTTTATCACAATCATCCAGAAAACAGACTCCGTCGTAGCAATCGTATTTATATCAATGAATTTCTTTTGACGTAATCGGAATTCTGTAGTTGTGACAGAACTTCGCTTGTTTCAATTGCATGGTTGTTATTCTAACCGAAAAATTTTTTCGCCGCATCTGAAGAATTCGATTGGTAACAAATACGGTCGTTACTACAGAGTCTGTTTTTTGGGTGACCACATTTAAGTACTGCGACTCAACTTAAAATTAAAGACCGAATCCATCTAGTCCAGGAGCTTAAATATATTTAGAGTATTTTTCTTCTTCTTGGTTTTGCTTGACTGACTCCCAGTCCGTTTTCCTTTGTTCTTTCAAATAGCCTCACAGGCGCTGACTCAATGCAATCACTGATTGTTTGAAACAAATTCCTCCTCTCCATCGTGACGAGAATTCAACGGATCACAGAGATTGGACAGTAGACAGGAAATGATCCTCCACTTATGAAGTGTCCCCTAGGCAACTGTTCCACTACAGGAACAAGTATATCGGATTAATGTCAAACTTATAGTATTTATTAAAATATATGATCTGGATAAAATAAAGTAGAACTTTATAAATTTTTATAAAAATCAGAAGTAGGCGTGGTTTAGTACTGAAAAATTAACAATATTTTTATAGTTTTATTGAATGTAATTTTAAAAATGCTGGAAAGTTTACTATTTCAATAGAGTATAAATTAAAAAAAAATCGTTCTCCGAATATTTTATGTATTATTTATGCAACAGCACGATATAAAAATAAATGTTCACTTAAGCGAACAGGCCATATTAGCAAATATTCCCTTACAATTTACAGCTTACAATTTATACAATAAATTGTATTATATTATTTATTCAATTTAATTGCTTTTGGAAAATGCCCAGAAACTGAAAATTGCTCGAAATATTTATTAAGGGACTATCGGAAAAAAAAATTATATACGTACATGGTACAACTACAATGTCTGTTGTTTCAACCGAAATTAAATACACTTTTTCTTAAAATATCTAATATTAAAAAAAATATATTTTATGAATGAAAATTCTTATTTAAAACTAACGACAAAAAATCTCAAACTTCCAAAAAAAATGAACATTTCAAAAACATTTAAGATTTTTATCATCACAATCGTATAAAAAACAATATAAGCAACATATTGTGGATTTCGTTTTCTTTAACTTGGTGGCTAAGAAACAACAATAAAAGACACACAGCCAGCCCCACAGTCATCCGGCTGCAATAAAACCACACAAACAAACATGGCAAACCACTAAAATACCAGCAGCTCAGCAACAAACAAAACGTTGAAATTCATACCAACACTTGCGATTTATAATGAAAACATAAACGGAGAAAAAAGCTATACAAACCATTTCAAAATTGTGAGAGAACAACAGAAAAAAAAAACAAAAAAAAAACAAAAAAATGTAAATAACTAAAAGCCAAAGCGTAAAAGCATAACGTCATTATAAACCATAAGGATGATGGCTACTAAAACTGTTGGTGTATTGTTGTTGCTGTTAATGTTGTTGTTGTTTGGCTGTGTAGCATATTGTTGTTAACTGAATGCTTGGTTGAATTGAATTCAACAGAATTGAATGTTGGTGCAAAAGTTTGTGTAAATTGGCTGCTGCTTCTGCTAATGCTGGTGCTGGAGTATAAAAAAATCAATGTTATGGAAAAAGTGACGACACATAGTGACGTTGTCGCGGTTTTATACTTAAGACACTAGTCAGAAACAAAGAAAAACAAGAATTTTAAAAGAAATATAAAAATCTCTTACTTCTTATAAGAAACTTAAGATTTGAGCAGAAAAAATCTGAAATGAAAACAAACCGCCACAAAAAAGCACTCGTAAATATAACGGAAGCAAAAGGCGTCTTAATTTTCTCTGCTTGAATGCCAAACAATATGGTTTGACTCTACTTTACTCTCTACAGCGTTTGCAAAGAATTAATTCATTAACAAAAAAGGCTTTGAAAACCAAACGACTAACTAAAAAATGCTTATAACTTTTTTCATTTTTATATTAGTTTGTTGTTTTTATATACATCGAGATTATTTTTATGTTATTTTCAATTTATAACGAGCTTTCAACCTCCGTATATTTACAAAAATAAAGCAAATCAAACATATTAGCTAGGTTGATACTAGTATTTCGATCTGGCAAAAGATCTCATCAGAACCCGAAGTTTTAGAAAAGTAAGAGCCTCCATAATAGGCAGAACTTTAACAAAAAACCTATTAATTATCAATTTTGCTCCATTCTTGTCTTCTTAGTAATCAAGCACGTGGTTAGGTCTTTTCCTAACAAGCATCATGACGTTACTAAACTTTGAAGACCAAAAATGTTCTATTTATATAAAAAAATTTTAGTTTGTACTCTGGCTCAAGTAATATTGTTACTTTATATGTTATTTCGTTGCAGGTAGTTTTATATATCTCTATATTTTAACACTTAAATGCACAAGAGCGTTCAATTAAATGAAAATGTGTTTTTATGATATAAAAATGCTAAATAAAAAAAGTTGTGTGCCACAATTTATTACCCACAAAACCAAAAAGGAAAATTTTTGGATTAGCTCTAACACAAAAATGATGTAACATAGTTTTAATTTTAATATTTTTTTTTGTCTGAAAGAAAACAATTGATTTTATTTAATTGGTGTACAAATTTCGAAAGAAAATAATTGATTTTATTTAATTGGTGTAAATATTTGCGAAAATAAATAGCCCCACTGCGTATGAGTTATATTATTTAACTTTAATATCACTCAATCATTTTAATATCACTCATACGCCGTGTGTCTTATCATTAAAGACAAAAGATGGCAAAATTCATTGTATGATAAAACCTAAACAAAATTAACACTTTAAAAGTTAAAGTTAAAAGAAAAAGTTAAGGATTTTGTGTAAAAAGGAAACTTCAAGCTCAAAAATAGAAAATTTAAAAATCGCAATATAGCAAATACAAGTAAAAATCTAACGCAAAATTAAAAATTTGTTATGGATGTTAGGGAATTAATGAATCTTAAATTTGTTTCAAATCGGAAGATTTGCGATTGAACAGGAACGCGTGGAATTGAAGCACTTAATAAGCGAAACTACTAGAATTGGAACACTTAAACAGGAAATGAAATAGAAATGAGCGATTTTTGATTTTAAGTCATATTTAATGATATTTTGGTTATATCGTTTTTTTTTTTCTAATTCAGCTATTTTCTTCATTTTTGTTGATTGTAGATATTATTATTTTTTTTAATTGATGAATTATTTGTTTTAAAAAAACTTAAAACTATTGACATTGATAACTAAAATAATAACCTTAATATCATAACTAATAATTTGAAAATTGATTATCCTAATAAAATCATCAATAAAGTTTTTTGTTAAAAAAATTTTATTTTCAAGCACTCAAGATCAATGAGAAAAATGGCTGAGAACAATACTTCATTTAAAAAGCTCATATGTAAATATTTTGGATAAATGATTTTTTCTTATGATGTTGATGTTTCTATGTTGATAAAAGTTTCTAAAATGTGTTCTATGTTAAATTTGAGTTGATGAAATTTTGGAAAATAAGCTTCAAGTACTATTTTAATAAAAACTAGGTAAAACGCACTTCTTTACAAGGAAAGTATCTTTGAAAGGGATCCACCGATTTTGACGAAATATACATTAGTGTAAACTCTTAAGCAGTGTCCAAGGCCTTCAAAAGGGAAACTATTTCCTTCGTACACCATAAATTAATTTTTTTAGGGTAATTATTAAAAATTATGTTGATATAGTTCAATTGCTAAACTATTTTAATTCAGCATGGTGTATTCAACCCCACTCCGCCAGGTTTTAGGAAAATTAAAAAAGAATTTGTTCAATATTTTATTCGTATTCCCAGTAAGGAAAAGTGAACTACTTGTAAATGGATAGTTTTTGTTAACCACATAAAAACAAACAACTTTTAAAGGAACTAATTTAAACAGTACAACCTAGACAACATATATATTTTTACCGAATTTAAAATTTTAGTTTAGGAACTGCTGATTAGATTATGGATCTGGGCGCAGTATTTGATTCAATGATGTCTTTCGTCCCTTATATGAATTATACTATTTCAAAAGCTTATTTCATATTTGCTTGCATAAGAAGAAGTTGGTCGGACTTTTCAGATTCTGTTACTTTATAACATATGTGTATGCCAATAAATACCCAGAAATAAACAAAACCACTTACGGCACTGAAGTAGTTGCAAGTTAGCTCAAACACTGATTTTATTTTACACTAAATGTACCATACTCTAAAACAACTTTTTTTGGAGTAGAAAAAGTAGTGTTGTGAGTATGAAAAAGTAGTGTTGTGAGTATGAAAAAGTAGTGTTGTGAGCATGAACCAGTTTTTGTTGTGCTGTTTAATTTAGTTCCATTGAAAGTTGTTTGTTTGTATGTTGTTAAAAAAGCGATCCATTTACAAATACTTCACTTTTTTTTAGCTGGGTACTTTATTTTTGACATTATCGGACAAACATTTTCCTGTATCGGGGTAGTTGCCTTGAAAAGCAATAAATTTTACATTAGTTTACAAAACCCTACTTTTTTTCACTGACTTTTAACAAAACCTTTTAACAAAACCTTTTAAAATATTATTTTGTCTTCATTCCGCTTTTTATATACAACTTAATTCATTATTTAAAATTAAAGTATTTTAAAGAATTCATTATCTTAAATGCTGACTCTACTCCAAAAATATAAAGGAAAAATAACAGAAAATCAACATGACATAAAGAAAACAAAAACATAAAAAATGTACACAAGCGCCACCATAAATATCAACACTTGTGATATGTCCTCACTTTTCTAGTTGACACGTCATCAACTTTTTCTCATTGCTGGCATTTTTGGTGTTGTTTCTTTTGCAATTTTATCGTTGGGTCTTGTTGGGTTGTTTTTGTTACATGCCGCTTCTGCTAGTACAAATTGTTTTTTATGGTCGCTAATGTGTTTGTTACTGCTGCGGTCAGTGTTGCCTTTTTTGTTGAGTATAAAATCGTTTAATTTTCCAGAAAATATCGTCATATTTTCAAAAATCGTCAAAAAAATTAAAAAAAAAATCATCAAAATAAAAAAACTATTTTATAAGTGGCATAAAGTTTTAATAAAAGACAATAATATAATTCACATTTCGAATGATAACTTGCTACCATTGTAATATAACATGATATTTAACACTTTTCTTTGGTTTATGATATTTTACGACAATCGCACTTACTACCTGAACTGTTACACATAATTCTGGGAACAACAATTTTTCGTAGCACAATTTTTGAAATCTGAAAATTGGAAATTTGTTAACAGTGTTTTTTTTTAGTCCATTAAAGAATTAAAATTTATTAAAAAATTAAAATCGCTTTACATTTGATGCCATAGTTAAATACAATAGCTTCTGAAATATTTGATTATTTCAGGTTTTTCTTTTTAGGTTCGGTTTCGATATTTCTAATTATAAATTATTTTTATTTAAAAATTTGGATATTAGAGCATGTTTTTCCATCTAAATTGCATCTAATTTCAAATCTAAATTGTGAATATCTGGAATTTCACTTTGAAACACTTTATTTATGTTATTAGGCCTGTTTTTTATGTACCGGATTTGTTTTGTTTCTTTTAAAGTTGTGTTAATTCGAAATTTTAATATTTTATAAATAAGAATATTTTAGCTATAGGTGTGCTTATTTTGTTTTATCGAAATTTTACACTAATTAAATTTTATAAAAATAAAAAAAAATTTAATTTATAAAATAAATAAATAGACTAAGTAAATAGACTACTATGTAAGCGTTTGGCCACCACTGGCTTTTAGATTATGAATAAATAAATAAAATAAAATGAAAATAAATAAATTCGTTTAGTTTCTTTTAATTTTCAATCTTAATTAATTTTCAATCTTAATTATTTTTTTAACGAGAGCTAACCTAAAAAAAACGGTTAGCACCACTGGATTCAGCGTACTCGAATTAGCTTTACCCGCCGGGTGCCCCGCTTGTTACGTTTTTGAACTAGCACAGTGTTATCATTTAGTTATTTTGGATATATAAAATCGTCAAAATGACGACAAATCGTCGAACCTGACAACACTGGCTGTGGTTGCTGTGTGGCAACCTCTCTTGTAGGTATTGTATAAATGTATGAATGGAATGTAGGTGTTTGTAATGATGTTTTAGTAGTTGTTAGTAAATGCTGTTGTTTTAGTTGTTGCTGTTGATTTTGTTTTTGCTTTTTTACCAAACCGTCGGTATTTGTTAGTTTTTAAAATGTAATTGTTTGGATAACTGCACACAGAAAAAATAAACTGCCAACCTAATTGAAAAGTGCATTTTGGTGGCTACAACCAACTAATTCGGTTAGTACAAAGATTTCTGAATATTTTGGGTGTTGCATCTAATATTCAGTTGTGTTAACCGACTGTTGTTGTGAAAATGGCAAAATTTTTCTCTGTGTGTGTGATTATTTTAAAATTAACTTGTTTATAGATTTTTTTTTTGTATAGTGAAGTAACTACCAAAAGAAAAGCGTAAATATTTGAAACAAATTTATAAACTTTATTGACAATAGTTTTACTTATAATTGAGATAATAAAGATTTAAGTTTATACGAAAATACCATTAGCAAATAACATAATTTCCTATAGATGTTAAGCTATTAACCCATTTTTTACAAAGCATACATTCAGTGCGAATTTTTTTAACAAAACTTGATAGGAAGATATGTTGGTTTCACAGTATATTTTTCAGTAAATTTTATAGACTAAACGCGCCCTCTGCTGAAATTGAATATTTGAAGCTTTGTAGGCACTTAAGAGGTTCATATATTTTAAAAAATGTAATTGTTATATTTTTGCAAGTCAAATATCTCTCAAAAAATTTTAATGATTTTTTTAGCTTTATTTTAAGAATTTTATAAAAAAATTTTCATTTCTAGACAGTTTTTGAAATTGTTATTTGGCATCAATTATAGGTCAAATTTATATGTACTACCACTGCTGGTTGAAAGAAAATACTACAATTTTGATATTAAAAACAAAAACTTATAAATTTTCCGCATACTTTAATTTTTACAAATACGATAAAATATTGCTTCGATAAGTAAGTTTTTTTCAAAATGTATATTTTCAATGAACATTCCTAATTCTATTCCTAAAAGTTTTCTTTTATGTCTTTATCGACACCAATAAATGGCGTTTATTACGCCGGCCTTCGTAATATTTTTAAATATTTTGAAATGTGTTTCCAAAAAAAGGGAATATTGTGTTTTGTTTTTTTTTTTTTTTTTTAAATAGGGCATCCCTGGAATTAAAAATTATTGATTTTTTTTAACTATGTTTGTATATAAGACTTCAAATTTTAAAATGCTTCTTATTGCGTTATTATATCGAAATACTATCAAAAGTTATGCTCTCTTAAAAATTGGTATGTCTTTAAAACATGCATGGTAACCGATTCGTTGCGAATATCGGTAGGGCAAGGCTATTTCCTTTTATTTAACTAACGGTGTTTTAGGGTAACGATATTTCAGTTATCGGTGACGATATTTCTGTTATCGGTAACGGCTTTTAGCGATAACGGTATTTAAGTTATTTCGGTATCAGTATTTTAGCTGTAACGGTATTTTAGTTATTTCAGTAACTATATTTTAAGGAAAACGGGGTTTCTGTAATTTCGTTAACGATATTAAAAGGGTGACGTTATTTAACATACGAACAATTTTTTTAATTATTTATATTATTTTATAATTGTTTATAATGTAATGATATAAAACGGATAGGTAAAGTTAACAATAGCACTTAAATTGTTATAAAAATAAATATATTGCTGTCTTAAATAGAACGCTATTTTATATTATGTCGGTAACGGTATTTTAAGGGTAACGCTATTTCATTTATTTCGGTAACGATATTTTAGCAATAACGGCATTTTAGTTATTTCGCTAACGGCATTTTAACGATATCGGTATTTCAGTTATAACGGTAACTGTATTTTACAGATAACGGGTTTTTTTATTACTTCGGTAACGGTATTCTAGGGATAACGATAGTCAGTTGAAATTGTTTTGAATCGTAAACGATATCTTAGCAGTATTGCCTGCCAGTCATGCTTTAAAGACACATTGGACACAAAATGGTTTAATATCAATCATACGCCACATATGATCACATACAGAATTTTAAAAACAAAATTTGTATTGATTGATATTCTTTATCTTGTAATATTTTCGAAATGTAGTACCAAAATTTTTGACATACTTTTATGTATTTGTTGTTGAACTTATCCAATGTTTAGTATTTTTAAATAAAAATCCCTTTAGTTCCAAATATGTTTTATATGGTTTTTTTTTTGCTTCCTATTTAAAATTCTCATAAAATTTGTTACCCATACATAAAGAAACTTAGACAGACAGACAGACATTTGTAAGGACGGACAGACAACAATCAGTAGTAACATACCCAGCAAACTAACACTTGTTCTACTCGTATTATCTGTAAAATGGTTAAAAATACAAAAATATATGGTAGACACTTGCTAGACACACTTTTTTTTTTTTTGTTTCTCTACTCTTGTACACAAACAAAAATCCACAAATTTTTTTCTAACATTTTAAAGAAATAACTACAACAAAAATATTGTGTAGAAATAAAAACCCTTAGTATTTTGTGAAAAAAAAGAAGAAACATTTACTTTTATGGTAGCAAGGCAACAGATGTTTGAAGTTGGTTACTCTTCATAAGTTTGAAAACTGTATGAAAAAAAAATGTTCATTCATGCAAGAAAAAAAAGGAAACATCTAACTGTGTTTTTATGATGGTGCGTTTGAGTTTAACCTTGAGATTTTTGTTTGTAAATACGTAAGTAAAGGGAGGACGTGACGTAGTTTTTATACCCTTCATACCACTGTATGAGAGGATTAAATATCTTAGACGATCTAAAGCTGTTTGGTGGTCCGTTAAAGTGGCGATTACGATTTACAAAAATATTTGTCAGTTTTATTTTAATTGTAAATTTTAGCAAAACCAATCCAGCGGCTTAAAACATATTAATGAAAATGTGAATTAAACTCAAAACATGGGTTTTTCAAATTATGGAATTTTTCTAAATTAAATCATTTAATAATAATACTTTTTTTTACCAGAAGTAAGGTTTGTCAATCGATTAAAAATAATTCGATTAATCCAACGAACAAAAACAAAATTTAAAAGAACAATTTAAAAATTACGATTCTTAAATAACGAATAATTTAAATAAATTATAATAATTAATCGAATAAAATGAATCTATATATTAGGAGTGCCCAAGAGTTCCTTATGGAAGAGCAAACACCAATACATTTAAAGAAAAACTAATTTTTATTCAATATTTTTTGTTGTAAAAACCAATACATACAAAGAGAAAAGAAAAAATATTTCAATGTTTACCAGCAAAGTATACGAAAGTATTGTTGCTTTACACTTGCGTGTATACAGTGAAGAACGACAAAAAAACTAATAAGACAAAGTTGTTTGTGTATTTCGTATTGCTAGTGCTGAGCGCTCTATGTGTGTATTGAAACACACAGCCTATAGCTAAGTGTTTTTATAAAAACAAATGAGCACGAAGCGCATAGGGCTTGGGCACCCTTGCTATATATATATAAAAAGAAGTGTACATTTTGATTTTCACTCCATAACTCGAGAACGGCTGCATAAAATAAAAAATGACTGAATACGTTTTGTAGAACATGCAATGAGGATGGTTTTAAAAAAAAAAATTCTTTAAAAATATTTTCGTTTGATCGAGATGTGATGATTTTATTTTCATATAAATTGTGTTAATATCAAAAATTTTACCAGAATTTCAATGAAAATAAAATTTTAAGACAAAACAACGTTTGTCGGGTCAGCTAGTAATTTATAAAATACTTTTTAATTAAACATTTTTAAAAATTTATCAAATTTAGAAACATTTATATTAAAATTTGTATTGAAAAAAACAAAAGTTAAAATTTAAAAGTTTTATAAGATATGGGCTCTTCATTTGTGTGTAATTAGCAAATAAGTCAAAAATGTGTTGTTTGACCATTTTTTTTTCATTTTTCATTTTTGATTTTTCGTGTTTGTGCTTAAAAACAGCTTTCTCCCTAAGATTTTTGAGCTTTAAAATTACCCCTTTCGGATATTTTTTGTTTTAAATGGTGTTTGCCTCAATTTTGTACTCTTTAGCCATTTTTGTTTTTTTTGGTAATTATATAAAAGTTTACCTTAGACCTGAGCGTTTTCAATTACATTTGTTGTAATATATTTTTTTAATACTAATTTTTTGTTTAGAAATTTAATGTGTGGAGAGACGTTTTTTTAAATTTTTATTGTTTAAAAATTATTGCATTTTATAACTTTTTTGTAGTATTTTAATTGATGCCAAAAAACAATTTCGATAAAATTTTAATAAAAATTTCAATTATTTATCTTTAAATAAATTTTTATTCGTTATCCGTTCAATTAGTCTAATAATGCTAGTTGCTTGATGGTTCGAAAAAATTTTTTTTATCGCTTTATCGATTATAATAAAGCCCAAAATAAATGGTAACCCCACCAGAGGCATGAAGGTTAATAATAAGACAACAACCACAAAATTTGTAGCTTCGAAAATATATAAAGACCCAAAACAAATGATAACCCTACCAGAAGCATGAAGGTTAATAACATTTAATAATCACCACAAAATTTGTAGCTTCAAAAATATATAAAAATTCTATATTATGTGTGAGTTGTTGGTTAGTTCGGTTAAAGATCATGAATATTTTTCCATATTAACAGAAAAATTATAATTTTATTTGTGATAATTTACTTTAATTAACATTGATGTTCCTTCAATGTTTGATGTTCCTTCACTTACAATGTAAAGGATAAAATATGATGACATTTGAAAATAACTGCCAGTCAAATTTTCAACTTACTTAGTTGAACTGGCAACTGTGGTAATAATTAACAACTAAACATAGCTTTATAGAAAATAAGGTCGCAGTAAATTTCGTCATACTCAAACTAAGTCACGGTATGTTTTTAACTTAACTAGTTGAGTTAAATAGATGATGTTTACAATTTAACACTTTAAGGCACGAAGAATGTTGATGAAGGCCGTTGCGGGCTAGAAAGTTAACTCCATTCATGTAGGTGTCAAATAACTTTTTTCTAAGTGTTTTTTCTGTTAATTAAAGTAAATTATCACAAATAAAATTCTATATTATTTTAAAAAGTATTTGGTACTAAGTATTTTATTCACTTGAACATTTTTTTACTCAAATTCATTTAGTTAATTTAAATTAATATTTTTTTTCTCAAAAAAATTTTTTTTGCCACAACTTTTTTTTTACACCTTAAATAGTTTGTAACCTCCCACTATGTTGTTCACCTCAAACTCTATTTTTTCATTTGAAATTTTTTTCGCCTTTTCACTTTTAAAAAAAATTATGTACAATTTTATATATTTTTTTTTTGCCTTAAATTTCACATCAAACAAATATTTTTTTGCCTTAAAATTAAAAATGTAATTTACAATTATAAATTTTCTTTTTTCAATTAAAATTTGTTGAGCATTTTTGAAATTGTAAAAATTTTAAAGGTACTTTAAATATTTTTAATAAAATTCGGAATTAATTCTGGACATTTAGTGTAGATAACTCAATTTATCCTAAAACCGGCCAATTATTTTTAAAAATGTTTAGTTCTAAAATATCTTTATTTTTAAGAGAAAAAAAAACAGTCATTTGTAGAAGAAATTTCAGTTTCAGTTCAGTTTCATTAAAAAAAACAAACCACATCAAATTACTGCTTTATGATTTTACATTCATTTTGTACAGTAGTTTTTTTTATTTAAAAAATAAAACAAATAAATGTTTGTTTGTTTATTTTTATAACAGGCGTGGTTAATTTTTTTGAACAGTAAAAAACAAATGACAATGTTAGTTGAATTTACTGAAATGTTAGTCGTCCTTTCCTTAAGTGAAATGTCACTTGTTTTTAACTACTTTTGCAGTGGAGTTTACTTACATAGTATTCTAAGTGTAAGATAAAGATAGCAAAAATGAAATAGATTGGAATGCCTCGGGTACAAGCGAAAACTTTTTGAAATTGCGGTTTTTGCATAATACGACCTTTTAAAATAAGTACATCATCCTGTAAAGAAATATTGCTAAAAATTTGCATGCGTTTTTGACCGTGAATTGTTAGAAAAGTGCAATTTTACTGTTCTCAAAATTGGCTAAATTGAAAAGCAAAATCTTTTATCGTATACTTATATTTTGTATTGTATACAAACAAATTTTAATCACTCGATTTTTCAAAAATTATAAAAACTTTATCGTGTACCTCCTTTTTATGATTGTTTGTGTGTACAAATACTGTATAACAGTATTTTATTTCTTACATCTTACTTTACAGATGTATTAAATGTGAACAAATTTCCTTTTTTTTTTCTTTTCTATGATGTGATGTTGCCACAAAAATCATATATATATATATTCTATTCCTTAACACACTACTAGAGTGTTGCTTGCTGCTTTATATATGTCATAAAGGGAATTTCTTTTGTGGCAGTTTGTGAAATTTTTCCTTTACTCTCATTTTTTTTTCATTATTTGACTCTTAAGGGGTGAAGTTTAAATTGTTAGTTAAGTGTTTGTTATGTTTATGTTGTTATTTTCGGTTGTGATTTTATTATAATGATGTAGTTAGTTTTTTTTTCTCGTTGCTTTAGAAAAAAAAAATATAAAAAGTTAGCATGTCAACAGGTGGTTAATTGAGTGTTTTGTATTATAAAGTGATATATTTAGTTTCTTAAGGGGATTTTTATTTTATTTGTGCTTTTTATTTGTAATGTTTTGTGTGTGTTTTTTTTTTGTATAAGAAAGATATAAATGCTTTTTATCAAAGACTTCAAAAGTTTTAGTTATATGGAGAGTTTCTATAAGGATGCCAGAATAAAATGAACGATGTTTTTTTTAATAAATAATGTTGAAAACGAAGGAAGGAGTTTTTCTTTAGAATATATAGTGATACCATCCAAAGTTCTTTTACATTTGGAAAGATTATTTTATTGTAGTAAACTGCTTCGCTACAGCAAAAGTATATCGTATCAATGTTAAACAAACAGAATTTTTTGTCTTTTAAAATACGAATAAAAAATTTAACAAATTTTACAAATTTTCTTAAAAGTGGGCGTAGTAGGTTGAATATTGACAAATTTTTTTCAGATTTTTAGTATATAATTTATAATAATTTAACTGAATTGTGAAAACGCTGGCTATTTGACTATATTAGCAGATTTCTTTTGGAAACAAATATATTTTTGATATTTTATTTATAAAAAGTATAAATGTTTTTTAATGGTCCAAAAAATTTCTTCGTGTAATCTGGATTCGTCCTGGAGAATCTATTTGTTATATATTGGCCATGTTAAATATTTTCACGTTTGTATGTTAAAGCAATATGGCATATGATGAATCATTTACTCATTTAACATAAATCATCATACGCCATGTTGTTTAAACAAAGAAAAGTGAGAATATTTAAGATGGAAAATTTTTAACAAATAATCCCTCCAAAACTAATCCTAGTTACACGATAAAGCTTTGAGGCTCGATAGAAAAACATCTGAACTTATTTTTATTAATAAAAAAAGTTGAATTTTGTATGTTAAAACTTCCAGGTGTATGATGAATCATTTATTATAAATTATATAACTCATCACATATAACATATAACTCTTCAAAAGTGAAAAAATTAACATTTTTAGCTATTATTTTTTTTCAAATTTAAGCCGAGCTACACAATGAATCTTTTTGGTAATATAAAAAAAAACACCTGAACTTCGTTTATTAAATAATTTTTTTTTTTTTTTGATATTTGTATGTTAAAACTACATGTCGTATGATAATTCATATATCACATGTAATAAAATTTATCATTAATCATATAGTTTTAACGTACAAAGTGAAAAGTTGGAAATATTTTACCGACTATTTTCTTCAAAACTAGTCCAAGCTACACAATGAACTGTTTGGGTAAATGGAAAAACATTAGAACATAAGAACATTTTTATATTTTTCTTTTCGAAATAAATGATGCAATTCAATTTTTAGATTAATCGAATTTTTGTTGTTTAACACTTTTATACACATTTGTTTAAATTAATAAAGTTAACCTGAGGTTTCTTTCTGACTCAAAGAAGATAATTATACTAACTTTTTTTAAGTTTTTAGCTTTATTTATACTTTATAAAAAATTGTATACAAAATTCTATAAAATACTACAACTTAAGACATAATTATATATGATATCAAATTATATAAGATATAATTATGTAAGATACCATAATGACACAAGTTTATCAATATAGTTTCAGATATGATTACATACGATTAATATATAATTATGTATTGTATATATTTATGTATTGTTATATATAACCCCATACATAACTTTATTTAAAATTATATATAAAATTATAACTTTTCTAAAACTTCGGGTTCTGATGAGATCTTTAGCCAGATCGAAATACTAGTATCAACCTAGCTAATATGTTTGATTTGCTTTATTTTTGTAAATATACGGAGGTTGAAAGCTCGTTATAAATTGAAAATAACATAAAAATAATCTCGATGTATATAAAAACAAAAAACTAATATAACTTTAAAAAATATTACTTGAGCCAGAGTACAAACTAAACATTTTTTATATAAATAGAACATTTTTGGTCTTCAAAGTTTAGTAGCGTCATGATGCTTGTTAGGAAAAGACCTAACCACGTGCTTGATTACTAAGAAGACAAGGATGGAGAAAAAATGATTATTAATAGGTTTTTTGTTAAAGTTCTGCCTATTATGGAGGCTCTAACTTTTCTAAAACTTCGGGTTCTGATGAGATCTTTATACAGATCGAAATACTAGTATCAACCTAGCTAATATGTTTGATTTGCTTTATTTTTGTAACTATACGGAGGTTGACAGCTCGTTATAAATTGAAAATGGGATTCAAGTTGATCAAATTAAATCTCAAAATTTTTATTCTATCTACCAAAAATTATTTATCTTTTTGGATGTAATTAGATCTAACTAGGTATAAATTGGTACCATGGGATAGTTTAGGGTTCAACAGGATATTAAACTACAATTTTGAGGTCAATTTTAATATAATTTAATCCAGTGAAATGTTTGAATGATATAATTGGATATTACTGGATATCTCAATTTTGAGATTAACTTGGATAATATTAAATGTCGATCTTTATAAAATGGGATATTATATTATACATAAGATATAGTATTTTTAATCGGGTTCATATAATAACCCAGTAAATAGTAAAATCCAAATAACTGGTTGCAGACAAACTTATACTGTATTATAATAGGTTATAATTTCTGTTCTATAACTGGTTCTTTTTATATGGAGTTTGTCCTATTTGCAATAGGTTCTTTACCTCCAAACAAGAACAGGTTGCTTTAGAATCGGTTCTAGAACCAGTTATAGAACTGGTTCTGTGGCAGTAACACCTTACATTTCGACTACCAGGAACCTGTTATAGAACCGGTTCCTTGTAACCGGTGGTAAAAGAAGTGGTTCTAGAACAGGTTTAGGTAATCTGTTCTAAAAGATTTTGCTGGGAAGAGCTTCAAAATATTAAACACATATCTATTAAAAAAGATATATTTGTAGTGTGTATCTCCATTTATTTTAAACTACATTTCCAGTTAATTTTAACTACTCGTACCAACTATTTACAGTGCTTCTACGCTTGTCCCAAAATCTACTCCGCTGGATAGAGAAAAAGTAATCGTTAAAAGTTGATTTTTCAAATTTTTTCAGTATACTATACACACAGAGAAATAAAGTGCCAACCGAATTGAAAAGTGTATATTAATGGTAACAACTTATAAATTCAGTTATTACAACGATCTTTACATCAGATTTCTGAATATGTTGGGTTTTACAAATAAAATTCAGTTGAAATAACCGAACTTTGTTGTGAAAACTAATGTAAAGTGGTGTCAACCGTCTAAAATTCATTATAACCGAATTCGAGTCGTAGTAACCGATTTTTAGTTGGCAAATAGCTAAATTTTTTTCTGTGTGTATATTTATATAGACCCCTATAAATTTATCATTAAAAAAATGTTTGCTTATTTCAATTTTAGATTTCCTTCTAAACTACAAAATTCTAAAGAACTTATTACACAACCATATGCCCAACATCTGTTAAAAATACTAAAACTTGGTAAAACCAAAACTGGACCAAACAAAAGGTAAGTAACAACATTAACCAATCAATGTTTAATACAATTCTTTCAATATTATTAAATTCTATATGAATAAATTTCTGAACTCATTAACAATTCTCAACGCATAAACATTATCATTCATTGTTACACTGCATAATATACAATATGCAGTCCATTTGCACCTTTTTCTTTATTTTTGCACATTATTATGGATCAAACAATATTATCTGTATATGTCTACCCAAGATACATATGAGTGCTATAAACTCTTCCTTCATTCATTCTTCTACTGCTGTGTAGCGCTGATATTCATTTGAACAGAAAATATAAATTTACCATGATTCTTTAAATACTTTACAATAATCAAAATATAATAATCATTTTACAATAAACACATGTTTGCATAATATGCGTGTAAATTTTTTTTTTTTTGTTTTACCTGCATATAAAATGCATTTGGTTTTTATGATTTTTGTATAATTTCTTATGAATTGTTATATTATCTGCATATAATTTTTTTTTTTTTGTATTCGCCATAGAAACTTATAGTAAATTTATTTTGATTTGTATGTTTAAATTTATTTATTTGATTTTTGTTATTTTATTCTTCATGTTATTTAACGGTAATGAACGTTTATGGTGTTATTTATGAGTTTTGCGATAATTTATTTTTTGCTTTTTAAATTTTTTTGTATCAAAGCCATATTATTATAATATCATATTGGCAACCTATCAAGTTTAAATGGTGTTTTTTTTTGGTTTTGATTTTGAAAGGTAGGCACATATACGAACTTATAATGATAAAGGCATTTAAAGAATTTAAACACGGATTTTTATGGTTATATGTTTAAAGAATATTAATTATAAAAACAGGATTTATGAAAGAAATGTTAAAAGAAAAACATTAAAATATTTTAAAATAAAATTAACCTACATTATGTAAAAAAGAAGATTTAAAAGAATGTATGAAAAGTTGTAAGTTTGTATACCTTTTCTCATATTTTAAATGTGGAATAAATTATCTTAAACAATGATAATAGAGAGAATTCTGAAAAATGCAGCCAAAAATTCTCTAAACATTTCACATTTTTAAACTTTCATTAAGTTAATACTATTAAGGTATAGTATTAACTTAATGAAAGCTCATGTGATAAGACTTCACTTTTTATATATAGGGCCTGTTTTCATTAATTTTCAACATTTTTTAAACAATTCCCTGAAAAGTAATTTTTAAAATACATTTTCTGACACATTCGTTTCATACGGAAAAAATTATATTAAAAACTTTTTAATAAAAATTTTCCGCAATATTTTAATACAAATTTTCTGATTATGTTTTAAAAACCAGGTATTAAATTTAAAGTTTTTCTTTTTATTAAATGGAACAAATTTATTGAATTTTTACAAAAGTGTGAGAAGTAAACCTACCCATCAGAAAATAGTGCTTACCCAGAAGCGCTTCCGGAAGGCCTTATTTGATAACGAAGCGCTTCCAAAGCAAATAAAGAAGGCATGATTATTGTTCGCGATGTACCACTTTAAAGCGCTTCTTTCATGTGCACTTAGAAGCAATAAATTCATGCCTTCTTAGGCACTAAGAAGCGCTTTTTTGTATGTTGACAACATTAGTGCTTCATGGTATGCATACTTTATTGCTTCATTGTAAGCATTATTCACTGCTTCAAAGAAGGCATTCTGGGAAGCGCGACAGAATGCCTTCCCTAATTGCTTTTAGTATGGAAGGCGCTGAAGCGCTATTTTGGAAGCATACAAATGTAGATACTGCTTACCAAATCCAGGTTATATTTTGCTGGGTAGTTATTTATATTATAATAATAGTATATTGTTTTAAATAAGTTAATTGGATTTGAAAAGTTCTTTAGTTTTACTATATCAAAAGTTTTTTTATGGAGAATTTACAAAGTGTAAATTTTTTATTTAATTCATAAGTAGTTGTAGCCAATTTTTTTATATTTTTAAAACAGTTCGAGTATTTTTATATTGAATCAGAATATTCACCGCGAAAATCTAATTGATTGTGAAGAAAATATTCTTTAAGTATTGTCCATCTTAAATATTCTAATATTTGTACGTTAAAACTACATGGCGTATACTGAATTATATGAAATATGTACAAAAATTCCTTACACACCATGTAGGTTTAACATACAATTGTTAGAATATGTATGATGGACTATATTCAATGTATTTTTCAACCAAAACTAATCCAATTTACACGTTTAAACTTTCTGAACCGAACTAGAAGTAGTTCTGAATTAAAAAACAAATTAATACTTGGGAGTAAAGGGTATTTAAAAGATTTTTAATATATTATAATTTTATGAATAACTCTTGATTCAAAAATACATGCGATTTAATTTTTTTTTAAGCTAACCGGTTTTATTTTTTGAAAAATATAGTTGTTTTTAGCCATATTTAAAATTGTTATAACGCAACCCCGGCATTACCATTTTTATAAGTGCAGTAATATTGAAATATAAACTAAAGTTAGGCATATTTTCGAATTAGGAATTTGAATAATTCATGATCAGATCGGTAGATTTTCAAAAATTTTATAGTATCTATAACTAATTTTTAATAGAAAAATTAATATTGTTGTTTTTTTTTTCATCTACATAACACTAAAAATTATAAAACCTAACCTATGTCATATTTCTAAATACTTTTTGACAAAATTACCATCAAAAAAAGGCTAAAATTAATAATTAAAATCATTTTTGCCAACTATGGATAATATTGTACAATATTTTTAAATAAGTTTTTAAAAAGTTCTAGGTGCGATCAAGCAGATTTTCAAAAATGTTATACTTTCGATGAACTAATTTTTAATAGAAAAATTAATGTTGGTTTTGGCAACTCTGGATAACATGTTAATACAATTTTATTTCAGATATGAAATTATTTTTGAGTTTTTAAATCACTTGATTATCTTTAGTCAGTAAAAAATAAAAAATATAGCGGTTTAAAATCACTGAGTTGAAAACGGAATAGTTGGTACATAATAAGATAATAGGTCCAATTGTCAGTGCACTTGGAAAAATGTTAAAAAATAAGTATCAAATTAAGAGTCTAAAATTACTAACATTTTTAGAATTTTGAAAAAATTTATAAATAAATTCCGAAAGTGATCATCAATTGTGTTTTACATTATATTAAGTGTTGTCTTAATTAATCTAAACATGACGTATGAGTGTTGCAAATAAATAAATATAATAGGCAACACTCATACGCCTTGGTTACATTAACATAGTTTGTTAAAAATAATTGATCATAGAGTCGAGTTAATTAATGGATTTTTCCATTTACAACATACCTTGATTTCTTTTGTTAGAATATGGGCTCTCTAATAGGGGATTTAGGGTAGTGTGGTAATAGGGGTAAAGTAGGAAAGTATTTTTTTCAAAAATTATTGAATTTTGAGACATTCTACCTACTGGGTCTTGTTGCTAAAAAATAAGTAACTACGTTTAACTATTTATGACAAGGGAGATAGCCCGATGTTGACCCTTAGATATTATAGTGCTTGGATATCTGGTTAGAAATCTAAGGAACAATTGTTTTTTTAGCTGCCCAATCTCATATTTAAGGGTTACTAAGTGGGGTAAAAACTTTCACAAATTTTCGTTTTTTCGGACTAATTCGTTATATTTTAAAGTAATTACAGACATATTTTATATCAAATGAAAGATCTTTTGAATACACAATCACTGCTATATAAATAGACATCATGGTTATCAAACTTTTTATTTTCTTAAGCGCTTTCGTCATGTGTATTACACATTGTGTACAACTAACTTTAACTTTTGTTAATTTCACGCATGTTTTTATACAACAACATATTAGTTTTTCACCACTCTTTTTAATCCTAAAACGTGAGATTGATAATGTTAAAAATATGTGTCGCTCGTTTTGCTACTCTAAAACATAAGCAAAGTTCATTAAAATCTGGAAATTTTGATGGAATACTTCTCCTGTTAGAAGACGAGTGTTTTTACTTTATTTAGATAGCTGTTGGGGAAATGAATAAAAATTTTCTTGTATTTCGTTTTTGTTATAAAACTATTTTTCGTTAACAGCCATAATTTGATAAATAAACAATAAGACATTTTATTTATTTTATGCACAAAATTTGGAAATTGTTTGGTATTTTATTGAATTTGGGGTGAATGGATGGAAGTATTGATAGTAATTTAAGCAATTGTGAAGCGAACTTATATTGTGTTAGTAAAATTTGGTTAGTACTGAATATTGTGTTTTGACAAGTTTAAGAGACAAAGCAATAAAATAATTAAAGATACGAAAAAATTCTGTATTCCGTAACACGTAATTATAATATCCTATTTTAAAATATAATACCTTTAAAAACTCTTGTGATCCCCTCAAATTTATTAGAAAGAGATTTCTTCTGCATAATCTGTTCAAACGAAATGCCCTCAAAATAAAATTCTAATAATTCCATAAATTGCAACACATTTAAGAGAGCTGTTTACTTGAATTGTGAAAAAATAATAGCCAGCTGTTTCATGTACTTGTTGTATAGATTTGTTTCATATTTTTCTTTTAATTCTGGTGCTTTTTTATATAATACTATTTCCATCCACATTTCTCACTTCACCCCAAAGTGCATTTAAAAGCAACTAACAAATTATTTAGTTGATAAGTTGCTAAATAAGTTAGTCCACTTATCCCGCTGTAATATGTCTCTATTGAAAGATTTAAAAAATCGTTTGCGTGGCATTTTGAAGAGCTAGAAAAAGTGTGTTAACATGTCAAACCAAACTCTCCCACGATTTTTTGAAATTGTCTATTTTTTTTTTTTTTTTGCAAAATTTTCGAATTTTAGTTGATTGTCATTATAGTGTTATTATCTGTAAATTGATTAATTATTTTTCAACCGATAAATATTCTAAATAATCAAATTGTTTAACATATTTGCATTTAAGCGATATAATATATTTGCAATTAGTGTGGCTGTAAACATTTATTATTTATTTAATTTTTATATAATTTCTAATACTTTGTTCAGAATGACTTAAAGTTCGCTTATTAAGAATAATTGCTTTAATTTTATTAAGGGACTTTACAATGTTGCGTTAAGAGCGTTCATTTAATAAGTAGTTTTAATTAGTCATTTAAAACTTAAAACTATCAATTATATCTAATTATTTCTGTTTATTAATGTTTATTAATGTCAAACGTTTAATGAAATATTCAAAATTATAGTTTCTCAATCGATCTGTAGAAATGTTTATCACGGTGCCTATACAAAAACAAGGTTGTTATTTTCACCGAAAATATTTGTTATTGGTATAATCACCAAAATCCCTGCCAAATCACAGATACATATTTTGCATATATAATCAAGGGTATGTTGAATAAATAAAAACGTTGAATTTAAAAAACGTTGAATTTAATTATTTTTTCTACAATCATGGTGACTTTAAAACTTCATTACGTTTAACAGCAAAACGAATAATTAGTTATAATCTCTAAATTGCCCATATCCCAGATTATTTTAATTAGTTGTCATTAATTTATAGCATATAATTATTAACTGATACATTTTAATGATATATTTTGTAACTCCTTAATTGAATTATAATTGTAACCATGGTAAATAATTAGATTTATATCTCATTAAAATTTCACATGGAATTCAGAAAATCATAATAACTATCAAAACAAAATCAAAAGTTTTTATAAAAAAAAAATATACAGTTTTTATAAAAAAAATTCTGAGTGTATAATTTATATTATTTTATAATCTTTTAATTAGCTTCGAACTACCTTGAACTGTACTAAAATGTAAATTTAATTACTGAATACACGGTGCTACGAAAAACAAAAAATTCCATTCACTTTTCAAGTGACCTAGTGTAGGTTGTAAGTCTAATTAGCTGAGTGTATTACAAAGCGGGTTTGAGAAGTTTCAATATACCCTCGAATTTTCGAGATAACGGTAAAAGAATATTTTGTGCAACTGGAGCATTTAAACATTTGTAACTCAATAATTTTTCAACTGATTTTGAATTTTTAAATGGTATTTCTAAGAAAATTACCTGGTCTTTTTAAATCATTTTGATTTCTGGGATATTTTTATGTTTTCATATTGACAGAAACTATTTTCTATTTCCCGCCGTTTTTAAAAAAAATTTGTTATATGTATATAAGTTTTTCATTATTAAAACATGTTTTTCAAATTGTAATAATTGTTTCCTGAATTGTTTCACCCAATGTGGAGACGAAATATTGGAAATATATAGTTAATAAATAAATGATCTTATGCTCTAACACTAACTTTAAGAATATTGTCGCTTTAAAAGAACATTCGAAAAAATCTCTTGCAGAAATTTAAAAACTTTGAAAGTTTGAACCTTTTAATTGTTCTTCTTATTTTAAACGAGCTAAGGATCATTTATTTATTTATTATAATTATTTATTTCCAATATTTTGTCTCAACATTGGGTGACTTCTTCAGGGAAAATTATTACAATTTGATTGAAAAACTCGTTTTAATAATTAAAAGCTTACATTAATATAATACAAATTTGTTATATGTATTAAAGTTTTTAATTATTAAAACAAGTTTTTCAATCAAATTGTAATAATTGTTCCCTGAAGAAGTTACCCAATGTGGAGAAGAAATATTGGAATTGAATAATTATAATTAATAAATATATGAACTTAAAAAAGATCAAAGAAAACTTAACATTTTTAATTTTAATTTTTATTCATATTTAATATATAAAGAAAGTATATATTTTTAGAAAGACTAGGTAGTTTTGTTTTAAACATCGCATATATAGGATAAAAAAGACTGAGTAAAAAATGTTTAAATGCGCCATTAGCAAAAAATACTCTTTACCGTTATCTCAAAAATTTGAGGGTATATAGTATTTTCTCAAACCGATTTTGTAATACTGGACTTACATACATTAGCACTTGCATACATTGGGTCATTTGACGAATGATTTTTCTGTGTCGCACAGTATTATTTATAAATTATATTGTTTTATATAAAACAGACGTAGGTGACCACCCAGGTAGAAATTAACAACCGTATCAGAAAAATAGTACTGGCAAACCACTGATATTTTTGTAAAACACACCGTCTTAAAAATTATCAAAGGTACAACTAATATCGAACCCGGAAAATACTATTTGGTTTGCAAAGCATGTTTACCAGTACCACCCGTAAAATTCATTGCCAATATAGTTTTTACCTTTATTACAACCAACGAAGAAGCATTTTTTTTATATATTTCTTAATATTTCACACGTTAAACTAAGATGTACAATACTAAAACAAAACTATATTGAATTTTATTATACATATTTCTCTAAATTAGTTTAATTTAAGTTAATTTTTTGAATTAACGACGTTATGCCAACGGTTGGCCACTGTTATCAATTAGGTAACAGGACGCCGACACTTTGCCAACACTGTGCCGATTGTGCTTTTCTGCCTGGGATGTGTTAATTATTTACAACAAGTACATAAATAAAAAATCGCTATTGACATTATTGCATTTGTTTTTATTTAATTAACTAATTAAACAAAATTATTTTTAATTTGTAACTAAAATGTAATCCAATTGTTGCATTATTGTTTCCATGACAACTTCAAGTAGATAGTAAAATCAAAGTTTAAACTTTAGTTATTTCATTAAGAGTAAAACCAGTTTAAAGCATTGCTTGAAACAATACGTTTGTTAATTAACGACAGAGGAAAGTGGCGTACCTTGAAACGTTATATTTTGCACAAATTGAAAACAATATTTCCTCGACAGTGTTTTATTTAGCCTTTCGCCCATGTTTACCATAGATCTAGGTCCATAAGTTTAATTCATGCATATAGAAATAGGGTGGTGTACTTTGAAACGCCGAAAGTAAAATTTCAGAAAACTATTGAATTCAATTAGATTTATATAAGTACAATATTTTTATTCAGAACCAAAAAATTATTCGTAAATAAAAATTAATTAAATAATTAAATTAAATAAAAACTAGTATAACTATTTATTGAATAAGAGTAAAAGTATATACTTTTTCAAATCACTATCGTAAGTGTACCTTGAAACGATTTTCGAGTGCACCTTGAAACTAATACTTATTTAGTTGAATGTTTCAATTCTGGAACACTGTAATGATGTATTATTTTTATCAAATAAGCGGTAACCATAAGAAAATTCTAGAAACATAGAAATTTAGTTTTTATTGTAGGATTTTCAATATTAAAAAAAAAAACAATTTTGTTTACATTAAAAGGTCCTATATTAGACCCCTAATTCTAGTACATGTAAAATAACTAAAATTCCTTGTTATGTATTCCCTTTTAAATGCACCGGATCAATAAAATATATTAAAAAATATACGTTCAATCATGATATATTAATATTAACGTTTTTTTTTCAACTAGTGCTTATTTCGTGAATGGTAACACTTAGCTCATGTCTGATTTGACAGATAATTAGTTTTATCCTTCCGCTGAACGAATATGGTCCGTATGTTCGTTATATTGTGAAAAAAGTGAAAGAAACTGGCATCCTCATCGATAAACCAAAGCGTGAAAAGCCAAAAACAGTGCGTACACCCGAGAATATTGCTGCTGTGGCAGAAAGTGTGCGTGAAGCGCTATCAACATCAATTCACCGTCGTTCTCAACAATTGAACATTTCGGAGACATCATTGAGACGAATTTTGCATAAAGACCTTGGTATGCCGCCATACAAAGTCCAATTGGTTCAGGAGTTCAAAAAAAAAAAAAGTTATTTGGCGGACCCTTTATATTGTTAGTTTAATTGATTTTTTGAGAGATGAGGTTTCTTATCATGTCCTATCTACCTTTGTCTCATTAAATGAAGGTATGGAACAAACTAATTTCAAACGTAAATGTAAAAAAATATATAATAATGGTGAAAGGTGTAAAAGGCCCCATTATAGCACTCTTATTTGTTAATTACTGGCCTTTTGCCTATTTAATCACGACTATTGTTTGCAAAATTCAATATAAACTAACAAATGTGTTCAAAAAACAACGTATTTTTACTATAAAAATTAACGTTTTAAGATTCACTCTAACTGCTTCAAGGTATATCCAAAATTTTTAACTTGAAACGTATTTCAAAAATGCGAAAATTTGCGATTATTTTGTAATCTTTAAATTTCATGAAAATTTTAATGCAGACGATTTAGGTATGCCTTTAGACAATTAAATTTCTTTTTAAACTGGGCTTTTACATGGCTTTTCTGCAGAGATATAGCTATTAATATATTCATCGTTTAAAGGTACACCACCTTCCCTTACTTTATTTTCGCTCTTAATTAAAATCTTTTGAAACTAAACGCTTTTCAGATAAAAACGAATTTATTAGTCCAATTTTTGCTCATTAAAAAAAAAAAAAACAGATTTAGACATTTTTTTTTTAATTTTTTTTTTTTATTTTATTAATTAATAATCATATAATTATAAATTATATACTATTACCCTAACCGAGCACTAGCTACTATGGCCTTCGGCGCGTTGTAGTGCCTCTGGTGGGAATTGAACCCACGACCCCCGCACAGATAAGCCAGCACGCTACCAACTAGCCTACCGGGGCGCACTTAAAAATTACAATTACATTATTTTGTTATAATATAACTAAAGGGTGTCGCAAAAAGAAATTTTTAAATCTGGCAACATTCGAAGTGTCATTGTTTGACATTTGAACAATTGTTATTGTTTGCTAGTAGAAGGTACGAGGTTAGTAAAAATGGAGCGCTACACTAATGAACAACGCATTCTCATTGTGAAATTGTTTTACCAAAATGGTGAAAGTTTTGCGGCTACAGTTCGCAAATTGCGATCAATTTGGGGTCACAATAATGCTCCAAAAGAGTCAACTGTAAAGAGATTAATGGATAAATTTGCCGAAACTGGGTCTGTTAGTGATGTAAAGACAACAACGCGCCATCGACCAGGTCGATCGACCGAAAATGTCGCAGCTGTACGTGATGATGAAAATGAGGCAGGTCAAGCGCAAACAGTCAATGGTGTTCGGTATCGTGAAATGATAACCAGTTTTTTCTTGCCTAGAATTGAAGAAATGAATGTGGAGGGCATGTGGTTCCAACAAGACGGCGCCACATGTCATACAGCCTGAGAAACAATTCAATTGCTGCATCAGTCATTTCCCGGTCGTGTTATTTCGCGTTTTGGAGATCAGAATTGGCCGCCTAGATCGTGCGATTTAACACCACTAGATTTTTTTCTTTGGGGTTTTTTGAAGTCGATGGTTTACGCGAATAAGCCGACGACGACTCAAGCCTTAAAAGAGGAAATTGGACGCTGCATTAATGAAATACCGCAGCATTCATGCAAAACGCTCATTGAAAATTTCATTAAAAGATCGCGTGTATGCCAGCAAAGCCGCGGCGGCCATCTGCACGATATATTGTTCCATACATAACCTCATTCTGTCTACTTTACGATATAATAAAGTTTCACGATTTTTTTTTTAAATATCTGTGTTTTATTTAAAATTTAAAAATTGCGCTCTTCTTGGGACACCCTTTATAAGGAAGTTATGGATAGCGATCTAATTAACCTTTAAATTTCAGAGGTTAAAAAATTTTGAAAAAAATCAGTTCTTATAAATTATTATAAATATAATTTCTATTTAAAATATTTTTATTGTAGATTTTTTTTCAATACTAACCATTTAATCTTAATTTTGTCCAATATTTCTTGATTTGTTCATAATTTTTTTTTTCTCTCTTTTAATATTCTTTGATTAATTTAACCCTGATTTTTTATTATTACTTATTTATTTTGTTCATTTAATTTTTAAATTAATTCATAATTTGTCTTTCATTTGCATGGCATATTTAAATGCGAGTATTTGAGTGTATTTGTTATTAATTGATTTGTACTTTTTTCCCGTTCAATATCTTATGATCGTCATCAACATTATTTAGTAGTGATTTTCTTATATTTTTTTTCAATGAGTTATAATTTAAGTTCATTTAAATAATTTGTGATTTACATTCATTTGCACAAATTATTTTGAACAATAAAATGAGGTTTAAAATCATTTATAAATTTTATTTATTATTATCATCAAACATCTAAAGAGTTCATTGTGAAGATATTTAACCTTTAAATTAGAATATAATAAATATACTTATTTAGTTTAAATGATTTTTATTTCGTAGTTGTTATAAAATGAGATAGGAACATTTATAATATATATAAATAACTGATGAACAGTGGGTTGCTTTTTAAATATTTTGGAAGAAGAAGTTTAGAAATTTTTAATCGTTAACTAAGAACTCCATAAAAGACGTCAGAAGCTGAGTGATTGTTCCACAATTTTATGAAAACGGTACGGTTTTCCATTTTTATGAAAATCTATTTCCCTTGGATGGTTTCAATTACACTACTCGACCAATTTTAACTACCTTGCAGTACCAGTGCGATATCCGATATTATTACCCGAGTAAAAACGTTTACATACAATTTTGAATTATTTTATATAAATATATATGTATGTATGTTTATATATACAAATATTTTTCTCTAAATTTTTTAATACGATGCCACATATAATTACACTTATAATAATCCATGCTAAAAATTCGAAAAAATGTCAAAACAACGAAATCTTTTGTAAAATGAACAAATTTTCGTTTATTTTACAAAATTTTTGGTTATTTTGACATTTATTTGTATTTTTACGCATGGATTATTATTAGTGTACATATCAACCAGTATATAATCGTATGTGCCATATACAATTATATATGGTCAATCTAATTATGTACGATTACATGTATAATTAAATATATACAATTACATGTATAATTAAATATAATAACCAGTGCAAGTTTCTTTTAACAAGCAAAATAGAACGAAAAACTTTTAAGAAAGGCACAATAAATGACAAAAGTGACAATTAGGATTTCTAAAAACAAACACCCTTTTGGTGATTTTTTTGTAATTTTGAATTTTTGTTTTTAAAGAAATTTTTTAGGAGAAAAAATAATTTACAACTATTTAAAAAAAAAAAAATGGTGGAAATAAATTTGAATTTAAAATCTACAAATTCCATTGTTAGTTTCCATTTTCTGCATATGAAATTGGGTATATTTTTTATAAAATCATGTACAAAAATGTATCATTTTGTGCAATTTTACCAGACTAAAACTCGGATATAATTATATTTAGATGTATCAGTTTACATAAAATCAATCAAATCAATCAAAATCCGAATGCAATAATATCTGGTTTTTATATAATTATATCTATTTGTATCAGTTTTGATATAAACTGATACAATTAGATACAAAACTGATACAATCTAATACGATTCTATCGGGCCATAATTCGGATAAAATTGTACTGGACATTTGTCTAACTGCATCAGATTAGATTAGATCTAAACCCATACAAACAGATACAATTATATGGACCCATATTTCGGATGAAATTTAATAAGATCGCATATAGCGTCAGATAGAAATTTATATGACTATGTAATGATGCATATCATTTTTGTTAATCGGGTATAGTTCAATTTAAGATACTTTTGTGAAGAGTTATATTCTTAAACAAAAATTTATGATTCTGCTATAAAATGTAGAAAAATTAAGCAAAAGAGATATTTTTTGTAACAACTGGAAATGATATCTTTTTGTCTAATTTGGATTCAGTCAAATGCTTATTTAAAAAAGATGTGTAATTTTAACAATTTTTGTACACAAATTAATATTTTAACAAATTTTTATCTGAATGTATGTAATTTTGAGCGCTGTTTTAAATACAAAAATAACTATAAAAAATAGTAATTTTGAAAATTTTTAACAGCTGATTTTGAAAATGTTTGGTTTCTTATATATTAATGTATCTTATTTCTTTTTGTTAAATATTCTTTAATTTAATAAAACTTTTAAAAACAAGTCATAAAATAATTATCCAAAACTTTATGGTAAATTCTTTAAAAATTATTTAAATTACATACATTCATTTCCATATTTTTCAAACCAATTTAATTTGATTTTTGAAAAATACCTAACAAAATATTATATTATTCTTTTAATAGAGATAAAAGGAGCTTATAACTCAATACGCATAGATATCATAAAAGTATAACAGAATATTGAAACATAACACCCAATAGCTTTAACTCATAAAGTCGATACATAAGGGAGGTACTTAGTTTACTCATCGAAAAAGGAAATTGTAAATTTTTTTAACTTAAAGTGATTTATTAGCCTAATACTTTAAATTGTTACCAATTGCAGTTAAATTTTGAACTAAAAAAAAAAAAAAAAAATAAGAAGATTTGAGGGCAAGATTTACAATTTTGAAGCTTTGACTCACGAGTCGTCTTTTTGATTTATCAAATTTATGATTTGCTTAAATAATTTTCAAAAAAGTGCCTCCCTGGGGTATAGCAATTCGGATTTTTGGATTGGTTGCTACACTCATAATAATCCATGCATAAAAATACGAAAATATGTCAAAATAACAAAATCTTACGTAAAATACACGAAAATTTGTTACATTTGACATTTTTTTCTTATTTTTAGCATGGATTATTATGAGTGTAAAATCAAGTAGTTTCGCAAAAAAAAAAAAAAAACTAGTAGTTTTGGTAAAAAATTTAACATATTTGGCAGGTTTAATAATATTCACTTATGCCATAAGCACACTCATAATAATTCATAAGTAAAATACACGAAAACTTTTGTTCGTTTTACGAAATTTTTGGTTATTTTGGCATTACGAAAAATTTTGTAATATACACAAATAATATTTCGTTCCCAATAGCAACATTTTATTTGTATTATTTACGAAATTTTGTAAAAACATAAAAAACATTTATAAATATGCAATTATTTAGTTAAAATATAAAAAAAAAATTGTATATTTTCTTATATTTTACAATTTTTCTTTGTAATGTTACGATATTTTTTTGTACTTTGTGTTTGTTCGGGTTTGTATTATTTACAAAATTTCTAAATTTATGAAATTTGTTATATACGAAAATTTTTTAATATTAACAAAATGTTTGTACATTGTACGAAAAAAAAATTTACTAAACATAAATTTGTATTTTTAAGCATGTATTATTACACTCATAATAATCCATGCTAAAAATACGAAAATAATGTCAAAACAACAGAAACTTTCGTAAAATGAACAAATTACGAAAGTTTTTGTTATTTTGACATTTATTAGTATTTTTATGCATGGATTATTATCAGTGTATGAGGGCATAAATGCAAATTGATTGTCATATTAACAATAACTTTAGTAAAATTAACAAATTTTTCGTTTATTTTACTAAAGTTTTAGTTATTTTGAAATTTGTTCGTATTTATATGCATAGATTATTTTTAGTGTTGCTACTTAGCAGTTGAGTAGATAATTAAATTGTCCAGAGTTTTATCTACTTCTTAAAAATATTTGCCCCCCTATTTTACATAGACTTTTGCAAATAGTTACCCATTTAGTCTATAGCTTAGTCATGAATTAAAACTAAGAAAAAAAAAATGTGTTGTATGTTGCTTGATTGTTATATGTTTAAGAGATACGTACGAGTTGTATTGTACAAGAGGAACTACATTTATATGTTGCAGCTGTATAGTGTTTTGCATTAACTGCAAAAATGTTGTAAAGTTAAATGACATAATGAGGTATATTTTGCATTATTTAAAAACAAAAACCAACAGCAACAACAAAGTTGGGTATAGGCAGAATTTTGAAAGAATGAATTCTTGTTAATTGAATCGGCTTACTTGGATAACTAATTGATTTTTGATTTATTCGATTTTCGAAAAAGAAAGAATTTTTTTGGGCTTAAATGTATAAAATTGAAAAATTTCTAATGAATTTTAAAAATCGTTCGCAATAATTTTTTGACGAATTATTACTGTGTGAATTTATGTAATTTTCTTTTCATAATTAAATGTGTTTTGGTGAGAAAAATAAATTAATAAAATGGCAGTTTGTCCCAAAGCTGTTTAGTATAAACATAGCTTAAAATAAACTGAGAGATTTATCTGCATGATATCAAAGAATTTTAGCATTATATCTATTAAGTGTCACTGGAACTCGTCCATTAAAACTTTTCAATAAATTAATGTAGATTTTCTTAGAATTTTATGAAAAATTTCATTATATTTGTTCGGTTTTAGATCATGACAAATTTTTTTCTAAATTAACAGAAAAACACACTATAAATAGAAATCGTTCGTGGTAAATTTCATTCTAACTCAACACACAGAGTAATGTGGGATTTAACGTTACCCAATTTCTTTAACGTGTGAGTTAAATATAAGATATTTACGATTAACACTAAATGGAACGAAGAATGTTGATGAAGACCGTAGTGGGTCAGAAAATGCATTCCATTTATGCTAGTGTCTAATAACTTTTTCTGTGTTTTTTTTTCTAATATTCAAAGTAAATTATCATATAAAAATTATAATTTTTCTGTTAATTTAGAGAAAAATTTGTCATGATCTAAAACCGAACAAATAAAATCTCACACATAAATTTTTCATAAAGTTTACGTAATTTTTCATACACATTGTGAAGAAAACTTCATTAGCTTAATGAAAATTTTAGTAAAAACTCGTCCAAGAGAATTCACTCTGTGTAGTTAAATTTTTGTTGCAGTATTTAAAGTTATTGTAATGATTTCATTCTTTAACAACTCTGTATATACATATAGTTAACATATGTGTTGTATATGTTTTTTTCGCAAAGAGGGGGAGCGTTATTTTTTAAGGCGTTTAAACAAAAAAAAAAAAAAAAATCATTTAAAAATATAGTTTATATATACGTTTAATATTTTTAAATTAGTGTTATAGACACTTTGGTTATTACTTTAACAATTCTAAAGTGGTTAATATTTGTGGTAGTTTTGTATAACAAGTTAACTGTAGAAAATTATTAAAAACAATTTTTCTTAATATTATTTTTGAATAAAGGTGTGATTATATGTTATTAATTTTTTGTAGAGTACCCTATACTAGATAAGAAAAATTAAGCTTAAAATGTGAAACGAAAAAAAAAAAAATCTAAAACACAATATTAGGTAAGCTCAAATTTTTAAACACAATTTTTTAACTGCACATGTTGTGAAAATGTAGATGCGAATTAAGTATGGAAATTTAGGGTGATATGATAGCACACTTTTTCTAGCACTTTGAAAAACCAGACTTGCGATTTTTATAAGTCATTCAAAATGCTACTCTTCGTGTTTTTAATCGCGGTTTTCTCAAAATAGCGACGTGATTGAAAAATTTGAAAGACGGATTTGGAAGACAGATTTTGAAGACGGATTTGGAATCAGCGAGATAAAATCTGTTCATAACATAGATCGCTGTTCAAACCAAATCGACTTTTTCTAATTTTGTGAAAAAATGTCAAAATAATCAATTTTTTTGTAGAATAAACGAAAATTTGTACATTTTATAAAAGTTTTTGTAGTTTTGACAACCATTTCGTATTTTTATGCATGGATTAATATGAGTGCATGTGTAGTTTTTGTTGCCAAAATATATTTTCATTTAACTTAGTTTTTTTTACAATTAAGACCAAACATTTTTTCAATAAGAAACTTTTTAGAATCTATATTAAAAAAAAAAAGTACCAGAAGATAATATAAATATAGTTTAAAAAATACAAATTTTAAGAAAAAAAATGCTGACGTTACTGAATTTAAATAACGCTTAATAATTTTGTGTACTACTTTCGCTTACTTAACTAATAACTACAGACATGTTTTGCTTAAATTAGCCTAACGGTCTGCTGGCCTAAAAACAATTGATTTTTCTTTAAAATTAAAGGTTTTTTCTGTGACAATAAAAATAAATTTTGTATGTTTAACAAATCTAAAATGTCAAAAACATTTTTTTTTAAAGAAAATATGACCATAAAAATGTTTTTTTTTAGCAAAATTTTCCAACGGCTATCATAACACAATAAGAACTTGTCTTCTTAAGTTATAAATAGTTAAAAGTTTTTACTTTTTTAAACAACATGACAGAGTAGGTACAATGTTTAAAAATGTGGATAATATTACACAGAGAAAATTTTGTTGGATGAAAAATATTGAAATTTTTCAGTAAATTGGTGAAACTTTTCTTCACAAAATAAACGAATACATTTTATGAAACCAGTTTTTTAATGAAACTTTTTCTTTGAGTGTATGAAGCTTTTAATTAATAAAATGATTTTTTCGTACAGTTTTATGAAAACTTGCATTAATTTAATGAAAAGTATCAATGGACGAAAACCAGTGCAATTTCATTAATTTAATTCCAAAATATATTAATATCATGCAGATGGTTCTATCAATGTAGAAAGAAAAAGAATTTCCACTTTACTCCCATTACCACTCCACTCCAAATTCCTCTATTTATTTTTATTCCAAATTACCTTACCGTAATAGGCTAATAAATACTAAAGTTGAAAATTGAATTTTTTTAATAAAAATACATCTGTTATCAGCGCAATGAAAACATTGTCTTATTACTTGAATTGCATAATATTTTTAAGCCGGGTTCAAAATCCAAAGATCTTGAAATTCGAAATATTTAGATCATATTTTTTTCAAAACTGTAGCTGATCCTAAAGTCACCTTAAATCTTTTATAAATTTTCTTTAGGTAGACGCATGAACGCAATTTTATGTAAATTTTAATGTTCAAAATAATACTTTCAAATTTACGCATAATTTTTATTTTTTTTTCAGCAGAATTGTTTAATACTTTTTTTGCCAACAACAATTCTTTATGTCTAACACAGACAGTCAGTAAGACTAATAGCTTTAAGTCATACTAGTCATAGACAGTTTGAATAATCGAGACCCGTTAAAATGTATGTTAAACAAAATATCTATGTTGCCTACTTAAGTCATAATTTAATTGTCTAAACATGAACTAAGAACTATTAACAGTGAAATCTTGAATTATATGACAAAAATTTAAACTAAAAATTTTTGAGATTTTGAAAATAAATAAATTTTTTTTATATTTTTTTTAATAAGCTAATTAGGCCTATAGTTGTATAAATAAAACAAGTTTATTTAAATTTTCCCGACGTTTCGTCGATTATATGTCGACCTTTTCTAGGGATTCGTTTATAAAAAAAACATGAAATTATTACATAATTACTTAAAAAAAAAAACAATTAAAACTTTTAGTGTGGACTTTTTCACATTAAATTGAATTAAATTTTACATGAAACATAAAACGTAAAACATTTAAACACAAACTTAATAATTAAACATCTTAACTTATTATCACAGCTCAATTAATGGCTAGTGTGTAGACAGCGTTCATATTTTCAGTGTCCACCTTGAAATTTTTTTTTTTTTAATTCCGAACTACCCTGTTAAAAATCGACATATATGGATCTATACATGCTCACACATTGTTCATACATGATTCATATGTGTTCATATGAGCGACTATAAATGTTCATCTGTTAGCTTTAACGACAATTGAGGTAACATATACATACATATATAATCGCACATGTCAATACATTTCCATACATGATAATATGTGTAAATTAATGAAAATACAGGTAATATTTACATTTTTCATCACATATGACCACTTGTGAATATATATGAATCATATATGGTGGTAAATGAACATTAGGGTTATAACTTTTTGCATTTTTTGCAAATATCAACTTCTTCATAGCATATCCTTATAGACCATGAACAAATATTAATAAATTATGAACTACTTTTCCGCGATCTTAAAAAAAGTTCCACACCAAACGCAATGAAGTTATGAATTTTAGTTTTACTTTTGATTATAAAAAAAAATAATATTGAATTGCATATTAGTTAGTATTTGCTTATTATTTTTTAAATATAAAAATAAATCTCACCATTGCGATCGAGGTCGCGAAAAAATGCATTATTATGACGCTATTTCGCGTATTTTCTAAATGAATTTAATTTTAATGTTAAGTGATAGCTGCTATGAGACAGTTATATATATATGGTAAACAAATAAAAAATTCTTTACAAAAAAAAAAATTAAATAAAAATTCTCGGGGGAGTTTTAGGAATTGCATTAGGTGCGTGAACTTTTTTTCACCAAAATGACTCAAAAAATAATTTTCATTATCAGTACAACATTGACCATAGCGTGGTGCGATGAAGAAATTTTGTCAGAAAAACGTTATAACCCTAATGAACATGTGTGATCTCGAATGACTTAAAATATGAACCTGAATGAGTTCATACATGTCCATAAAATGATACATATATGATGATTTTATGAATTTTTAGGATTATAGAAAACTTAATTTATCAAAAAATGGGTCGAGGTCATTATTTCTTTTTTTCTTTTTATAAAAATTCCAGACGTTTTCCTATCGATCTCGAAAATTTCATTGCATAAATCGCTTTTTTTTAATGGCGAAATTGTGCATTGAATATGGTTTATAATAAATATTCTCATGTTTGTATGTTAAAACTACATGGCATATGATGAATAAAAAACTACATCTAATACAGTTTATAGTACGCCTTGAAGCTTTTTACGTGAGAAAAATCAACTATATGTTGTGTTTAAATATTAGAATACATGCCGGATTGCCAATGCGTTCCCAGTAGTGGCAACTTTATCAATTAGACTGGCAACCCTGCCAAATAAAAAGTTTAAAGATTTAAAGCTGTTGGCTAAACTTGTAAGAAAAGACGAAAATAACTCATGTTGCTCGGATAATCAATTAACATCACTGATTTTCTGTGGTTATATATACCAGATCAAACCTTGAGTTTCTTGTGGTTGGTAGATTAGAAGGATTCAGAAGATGACCTAGCCGCTGAGGTCAAAAGTGCGACTGATCCCACAAGATTTTTTCATCTCCTCTTTCATTTGCTAACAATTAGTGTTTACTATTTGTAATAGCAACATTTTGGACGTTGTGGTGTAATATTAGCGCGTTGGACCTGTTGCACAGATGGTCCCTGGTTCGATTCCCCGAGACGACAACAAAAATTTAGAAAAATTATAAATATGAGTTTTTTTTATCCATAATATGTATCTCAGCGCCCCGCCTTTGGTGTTACCATAGCACTTAACCCCACCGAAGTAAAATAATGAATCAGGGCTAGGAATTCAAAAGCTTCAATAAGTTCGCCAACTCTCCATAAGGTAGCGAGCAACAACTGTTCTAAGACTTATCATCTAGCGCAATTACAGTGTCTCATGTTTGAAGCCTTTAATCTTTCCCCATCTTTCACCACTCTACTATCCCCTTTCCAAAGAAAGCAACACATTAATTAATAGGAACAAATCCTGAGTGTTGCTTCTCCATAAAAAAATATATATATATATGATCTGAAACCTGACTACATTTATATTTATGTGATACATTATTTTAAAAACAGGATTTATTTTTTCCCACACTGCGTCCTTTAATTAAAGATTCCACTGTTATTGACTCTCTATTATGGTTGCACGTAATTTGCATTAATTGCAAATTTTCATAATATATTTTTCTACGAATTAATATTTTTTTTTTCAAATTTATTTAATTATTACTTTTTTACTGTTGTTGTTGTTGCTTTTATGTTGCAATTTTTATGGTCATTGCATAATTGCAACATATTTTTCTTAAGTTGCTTAAACGAAGTCTAGATAGAGTTTGAAGTTTAATTTACATTGTCCATTGTGGTTCAGAGTATGAGTGAGTCTTTGTGTGTATTTGGGTTTTAAAAGTGCGATTGAACATATAGTATTATTGTGCGAAATTAATTGTTGTAATTAATGCCTGCTTTAGGTGATTGTTGTTTGGCCACAGGAAAAAGATCGTAAACATACTTAATGCAAAGTTTTGAAAAAATATATAAAAAATTACAAAAAAAAAAAACCGAAAAACATTTGTATGGCTTGTAAATTGGGTTGTTATTTTAGGGTGTGGTTAAGTTGTAATGTAACTGCATGTAAACAATAAATTTGGAGATTAAAACTTTAAATTTTTGTCAGAATGATTAATATTTGAAGGTCAATTTATAATCATATTTTTTCATTTTTTTTGGAATGGAATGGGACAGAGATTTTTAGTTAATAAGTTTTTTTTTATTAATATTATGCCGAAAGATATATTAATATAATATATGACTAGATCAGTGATTAAATTAAAAATTCTATTAAATTAATTTAAGCACAAATTAAACCATAATTTGATAATGGCAAGAGCAGTTTTTAAAATAGTTTTTGCAACAATGTTTCGAAACTATGTTGCTGCTCATATTTTATAATGCTAATAGTAGCGGATAATTGAACTATCCTCTCAAATTAAAACTTCTTGTTAGTTTATTAAAACTAGGTTAAAATATATTTCAATAGTTTTTTTCCATATTTTTAACACAATTTTTTTATTTTAACAATTTTAAATATTTATTTTTGCTGAACATTGTTTGTAGACTTTATTTAGTTTCCTTGTTGGTATTTAATTTTTTTTAGTTTTATTCATTTTTAATTGCCAGTTTTTAACACATTTGTCTTAATTTCTGATTTGCATTTAATAATCAAAAATTTTGCACGCGATCTTAATACACAATTTATTAATACCCTTTTTTTTTTGTTTTGGCTTAAAGTCATGTTGTTAAAGTCATGCTAATATCATGCGCATGCGTCAGCTTCTTTTTTTTGTTTTTTAGTTTTTTAACCAGGTTCTCACATGAATTCATGTTGCCGTCGATTTTTTATATATTGTTTTGGTAAATGTCGTGCTATAAATCTGATTCCAATTTTAAAGAAATGAGTTTAACAATTTTTTTAATTAATTTATTCCCTTGAAAATGTTCGGAGAGTTGGATAAAGATTTTTAAATATTAAAAAAAAAAAAAATAAAACAAAAATTAAACAACTTGATTTATAATGAAAAGTAAAACTTTAAATTAAATTAAAATTAAAATTGCTACAGTTAAACCAAAAATGTTTGAAATTACAGATCTCAACAATAAATAAGTATTAGCATTAATTTGTCTGTTTTTATAAGAAAGTTGTGAAAACTGTTCCCATTTGAATATACACTTATAATAATCCTTAAAACAAATTCAAAGACTTTATTATTTTTGTAACTAACTTATTTATGTGATAATTTTAAGTAAGTAGAAGTAAAATAGGAACAGTTTTGAAAAAATTCTAAGACTTTAATGAAAATGAAGTGCTCATAAAACACCAAATAAACAAATTTTCGTGTATTTTACGAAAGTTGTTGTTATATTGACATTTTTTTCGTATTTTTACGCATGGATTATTATCAGTGTAAAATAATACTATGGTCAGTGCCGAATTGGTGTTTTATGAGCACTTAATTTTCATTAAAGTCTTAGAATTTTTTCAAAACTGTTCCTATTTTACTTCTACTTAGCTAATATTATCACATAAATACGTTAGTTACAAAAATAAAAGCCTTTGAATTTGTTTAAGATTTACTTGTATAAAAAAAGGCTTTTATATATCCCAAAAATAATTTATTATGAAAGTCCATTATCTTGAAGTTTAATGTATTTAAATTATTTTAATGGAAACTAATCTTACTTTAAATTTAACTTAAAATTGGGTCTTAGATTAATTTTATTCGTTAACTTCAGGGATTTTGTTTGTTTCTGAAAAAGTTTTAAGCTGTTTCCAACTGATTAAGTCCTAAAATATGATTATTTTTTTGTTTGTTGAATTTCCTGCAGTGTAACTATTTTTGAAAATTGTTCCCACTTCAATTTTGCTTGAATTTGTCATAAAAATTTGTTTTGTTGAACCATATGAACCGATTTGGATGTTTTCTTAAATTAAGTTATGTTCAGTTGTTTTATGCATTTTTTTTTTTATTATTTAAAACTCTTCCCACCAACTCATATTTTAAAAAAAAATTTTATGATATAAGCTAACAAGGAAACTAACCTTAAGTGATTCCTCAGATTTAAATGAATCTGTTTTAGTCAAGTTTAACGGTTAACAACTGGGATCTACATTTACCCAAGTTGATGTATTTTAATTATATTTTTTACAGTTATTAAAATATAGGCAAATTGAACATCAAATGAAAGGTAGTTTTAAGACGCATATAAAATATGTCAGTTTTGTTATGCAAAAAACAATCTTTTCGAATACCACATTTGCATGAAAAGTTGTTTGCTGGTTTAAGTTAAAATAAACATAATATAACGCTTATTTAATTTTAAAGAGGGAGTTTCTGGACTTTTTCAATTTTCGTAATCGTTCGGCTTAAACGCAACTTTTCCCGAAGAGCTTTTATAACAACTATTTTAAATATTTCAAATAAGTGGCAATCTTGCGATTTCAGCTTACGCAATATTGATATCAAATTTTTTTTGAAAATAAAACTTCTGAAAACTGATCTCATATAACAATAGTGTAAAAAAAATAGTTTTGGTTTCAGTTTAATTCGTATTTTATTAATCGTTCATTTGATAATATTTTAATTTCCCGAAGAGCTTTTATAACAACTATTTTAAATACTTCAAATAAGTGCAAATCCTGCGATCTCAGCTAAGGCAATATGGATATCAGATTTTTTTTGAAAAGAAAACTTCTGAAAACTGATCTCATATAACAATAGTGTAAAAAAATTGTCTTGGTTTCAGTTTAGTTCCTATTTTATTAATCGTTCATTTGATAATATTTTAATTTCCCGAAGAGCTTTTATAACAACTATTTTAAATACTTCAAATAAGTGGAAATCCTGCGATCTCAGCTAAGGCAATATGGATATCAGATTTTTTTTGAGAAGAAAACTTTTGAAAACTGATCTCATAACAATAGTATAAAAACAATTATTTTGGTTTTCCTATTTTATTAATTGTTCATTTGATAATATTTTATTTTATATTTAAACTGAGCTCACCCAATTTTTTACTTAAAATTGTTTTAAAAATATCTTTTGGTAAAAACTTATTATTTATTTGAGTTGTTTCCTTAATGCCGCTTTTATTTTGTTCCCAATAGTACACCCTAAAAAAGGCAAATTGTTCATTCAAACATATTTTCATAAATATTACAACTGTTCCCACTTTCTACATTTTGTAAGCTGTTCCCAAATCATTTTTTTTTAATTCTGAATAATTTGATTTCCAACAAGTTGGTCAAATTTTTTAAATTTTGTTGAGACTAATAATAGCTCTAAATTTATAATTATTTAAAATGAATAATTATAAAAAATTTACACTTAATTCACACATCACAAATCTATAATGAACGACATTTCTCACGTTTAAAACTACAATTAGAAATAAAATATAAAAACCATTAAATAAAGCAATTGAATGCAATAGGCCAACCGTTAATAATAAAAATTATAAAAAAATTCTGCTTATTAACTATAAAATAAACACAAAAAAATAATACTAATAATTTGAATTAATTTCAATTCCTAACTCAACAAACAATGATGTAATCATATGACAGAGTGATGTTTTATGAATTTTCTATAGAATTTTATTTATTTTATTTTTAGCTTTTTTTTCAATTTTTAATTGAATACCATTTAAAGTTTGACAGATTTAATTATTGAAACATATTTATAATGCAAATGACCAAGACACTCAAATATGTATGAACATTTAGATACAATCGCTACAAAATATCTACTAAAAAACACTTTTGACTGCGTAATTTATTAGATGATTATGACAAATTTACATATAATAATAATTTTTACTATTTAAGGAAAATCAATTTAAATAATTCAATCATTTTTGCTTTTTTTTTTTAAAGGAAAAATAAATGAGCTTCTAAAATGGGGTAATTTTTAAACCCACTTAGTAATGCCTAAACATCAAATTGGGCAGCTAAAAAAAAAACCACGGGTACCTTAAATTTATGTTCTCTTTAACATATCCGAAGTTCGTGAAGATCTGCCGGCCCGGTCGGGAAACCTCCCTTGTAAGTTATAGCTGAGCAAACTTGGACTAGTATTGAAGTTGTCTCAATTGACTTCTGAAAAATCTAAATTAATTTTCTGAGCCAATTTTTTTTTTTTGTTTTAATATTTTTCTAAAATATCACAAAAGTAGATGTTTTTGGGCAACTAAAAAGTGAATATTGCAAGTTGTGGCAATGATTACAAATTAGCCTAATAAGTAATTGTTTTAAAGTTCGAAATATTTCCTTAGCCAAAAAAATTTATTTTCAAAATGTAATTGCATTCAAAATATATTTATGCAAAAAGTATATAAATTAAGTGGACATAAGGGGCAAAAATTAGACAGTAGTAAAAAGAAAATGAGCCATGTATCGTTCAGATGTGATAAGAAATGGCCGATCAAAGTTAGACTAGTAATAAAGTTGTCTCAGCAGATTTTTGGCAACTAAAAAGTGAATATTGTAAATTGTAAAGATTCTAAATTACACTATTTAAGAATTTTTTAAAAGTTGCAAACATTTCATGAACTAAACAAATGCATTTTAAAAATCAATTGCGTTAAAAATACATTTATTCATATTTATAAAATATACACACAGAGAAAAATTTAGATATTAGCCAACTAAAATTTGGTTACTAGGACTCAAATTCGGTTATTACGAATTTCAGTCGTTTGGTAAAAATGAACATTAGTTTTCATAACAAAGTTCAGTTAATTCAACTGAATTTTAGTTTCAACACCCAAAATGTTCAGAAATCTAACGTAAATATCGTTGTACTAACAGAATTTATAAGCTACTACCACTAAAATACACTTTATTTCTCTGTGTGTATAAATTTAGGGGACATAGTCAAAAAGTAGACACGAAAATGAGCCCTGCGATAAGCAATGACTGACAAGGTGAGTCTCCCGATATGTTCACTCCGATCTTAATGAAATTTGGATATTTCATAAAGAAATAAAAATAAGGGACCTGTATTTTTTTTCAACGGCTCAATCTCACGTTTAAGGGTTAAAAGGTGGAGTTAAAATTAATACATTTTTGTATGGAAACACGTTTGAAACTAATGAAATTCGTATTTTTTTGAACTCAGCTTTGATATACTCGAAAAACAAAAATGTTCATACCAATATTGCTTATGTATTGTGTTAGGGTTGCCATTTGTTTAAAATATAGTTTAAAAAGCTCTTGGGAAAATGTCGCATAAAAGCCGAAGAATTACGAAAGTCGAAAAAAGCTATACCGCCTCTATTAAATTTAATAGCATTTATTTATATATATATATTTTTTAGCTTAATTTGACTATAATTTTTTAAAAAAACGCCAGTTTTTACTAAATTACTAAAACTACATTTTTTGAATAACAAAAATACTTGAAAGTTTTTGCACATGTTTCGTATACCAGGTAATGCTTCCCCAAAAGCTCTTTCATTTGCTATCCCATTTGTCTAAAATTTATCTGAAAAAAATTCAAAATAAGCCAAAAAAAAAACATGAAAAAAGGTAATTTTTTTATCCCACTTTTAACCATTAAACATAAGATTTGGCCGCTAAAAGAAATTCGTGTTCTTTTTTTTTTTTGTTATCACATATCCAAATCTCCTTAAGATTGGAGAAACCTCATCGGCAGACTTCCATTGTGAGATATAGCTGATCAAAGATAGACTAGTATTGGATTTGGGCTTCGCAAAATAATGAAAATAATTTCTAAATTATAAAGCAAATTACATTTTTGGGGTTTTAAGACAAATATAATGGAAAATGATTATGCATATAAAAGTTTGTGGTAAATAAAGTAATCATATGCAATAAAATGGAAATGTGCGTCCCGGTAGGCTAGTTGGTAGCGTGCTGGCTTATCAGTGCGGTGGTCGTGGGTTCAATTCCCACCAGAGCCACTGGTCTGTTTTCGCTACAATGCGCCAAAGGCCATAGTAGCTAGAGCTCGGTTAGGGTAATAGTATATAGTTTCTAATTATATGATTATTAATTAATAAAAAAAAGAAAAAATGGAAATCTAAAGAAATTGGACTTGGCTCTTTTGGCCTCTGAGAAGCTCAAATGTTAAAATGATTTAAATTTAAAGTGAATTTAAATTATTAGATAATACATAAATATTATTCAAACTGAAAAATAAGTTTTGGGACTCTAGCACATTTAATTACTATAAATGCAATTAATGTTTATCCCGATGAAAATAAATTTAAATAACAAATATGCAGGTGCTTGTGCAAATTTAAATGTAACTGACACTAATAGAAAACATATGATTTTCTATTGTTGATTTACTTGAATAAACGTCACTACATTGCTAGGTCTGTCAAAAAAACAGAGTAGTATTTGGAAGATGACAAAGCCAATTGTGACAACTTTTTGTTGTTGTTTGTGTTTTTTCTTTGATATTTTAAATTTTGAATCTCGCTCCTAGACGAGGACAAGAAATTCTCATTTAGTTTGTGATTTAACATAACAAATATCTCTAGATATTCTAATAACAAAGTCCCCTGAAGATTTCCTTAGGCAGGAATGAAATCCGGATAGGGACACGCCTACATCAGATTGCTTTTCACAATTTGTTAAATAAGTTTTGGGACTCTAGCACATTTAATTACTATAAATGCAATTAATGTTTATTCCGATGAAAATAAATTTAAATAAAAAAAAAGGACAAAATGCAACTTTTTTAAAAATCAATAAATATCTGACCATCAATTGTATATAATTCGTCAATGCTCATGTCAATGAAGTACTTAATTTGTTAATCAATGGTAAAGTTTTCGCGAAAAATGCCTTCAAAGTTTTGCGGTTTTGCATTTAGTTTTTTACTTTTAAATATTTTCGACAACAATCAATCTGCTTTTGTATTTAATGTTATTAAATAACAAGACCTGTGTTCATATCCTTATACTCGTACTTTATATTTAAACCACTGCTGCACGTTTTATGTACATACAGAGAAAAAAAGCACCAACCGAATTAAAAAGTTTATTTTAATAGTAACAACTTATAAATTTCAGTTAGTACAACGACATTAACATTAGATTTTTGAATATTTTGTGTGTTTCAACTAAAATTCAGTTGTTGTAAAAACTACCTTTCAGTTGTATCAACAGACTGAAATTCGTCATAACCGAATTTGAGGCGTGTTCTCTGTGTGTAGGTTTTCACCGGTTTTTCAGTTTTAGCGAGTATGAACGCTTAACGAATAATTGACCTGAATAAGTGTTATACTTAGAATACTATGTAAGTAAATACCACTGCAAATGTAGTTAAAAAGAAATAAAATTTTACTTAAAGAAAGGACGACTTACATTTCAGTAAATTCAACTAACATTGTCATTTGTTTTTTAATGTTCAAAAAATTAACTACAATTGTAGTAAAAATGAACCACATATGTTAGTAAAATATAAACAAACATTTGTTTTTTAAATAACAAAAACGACTGTAAAAAATTAATGTAAAATCATAAAACAGTAATTTGATGTGGTTTGTTTTTTTTTTCTTCTTTTAAATAAACTACAAGGTTAGTAAAAAATTTAATTTGTTCAACAAATTACTAACATTTAAACTAAAAATAAAGAAACTGTATTACAACCCAAACCACTATATATTTTTAAAACAGAAGTTACCTGAGTGTATGTCTTTTAAAAGAGGCAATTAAAGGGAAATATTTCGACATACAAATTTATTTTCATATGGCGGATTATGTTATATATTCGCGATTTTTCCAAAATTTTATAGAGCACCATATCTTTCCAAGTTGATCACATGGTCAAAGTTTTGGGATAATATATGGGCACATCTAGAAAATGTTGTTGCAACAATTGAAGCAAAACAATATTTCCATTTGCACAAGTTATCGTATTATAATACCTTTTTCAGGTACATTAAGTTAAAAAATTAAAATACCAAAATAATTGTACTTATTGTAACCCTAGCATAATCTTTCATTTTTATATGCAATTAGTCGAACAAAGAACTTCAAATAGTGCTTTACAAATATAAATATGTATTATAAAATAAATAAATAAAAAAATTAAATAAAAAATGTAAATACTCCCCAAATGAACACGCACAAACATGAAAATTAATATAAAATAAAACGCAAACAAAAAGTTTAAGCAAACATATAAAAACTAATAGCTGAACACTCTAATTATAGGAAAAATACACTCAAAATAAAAATATCGTAAAATTAAAGCAAACTATTTAATATAAGATTAACCTCTCGATATCCATTTTGGATTAGATTTTATTTTAACATTTTTCGATGATCTGCTCGATAAAAACATTTTTTTTTTTTTGGATTTATTTAGCCTCTTTTTCATAAAATTTGTCATCTTAAAATTACATTTCTCATAAATTCAGTAATCGAGCGTATAAGTAATTGTCGTAAAACTGTAATTTATGTCGCAGTATTTTCAGCACACGCTTTCGCGATTGCATTAGCATTTATTTTTTAGCTTTAAAGAAATTAAAAAAAAAACGGCATTAAGTAGTATGTTAATTGTAGAGGGCATGAGTTTGGCGTCCAACTAATTACAATCATGAATAACGAAAATATAATAGAAACCATAACATTTGGTGCAACCCTTTGCTTGCATAACAAGCGTGAATTATGAATATTTTTTTCTACTACTTTTTTTAATTTTTTTTTTTTTACCAAAACATACACCCACTCCAATGGCAAAAGTAATATAATGAATACTTTGGTGGCTCTATATGTTGGTTATAAACGTACAAAAGGGGTTGGTATCATATAATGTATGCTTAAAAAACGTGCTCATTATGAATTTCTTTTTTTTTTTTGTGTTAATGATGATAGAAAAAGCAAAAAAAAAAAGCGAAATTAATGCAATTTTCAAATTAAGGGAGGTTTTCAATTTTTGCACACAGACAATGATTTTTTTTTTTTTAGAAATGGTCAAGTTGGTTTAAGCAAATATTAAAGTATAATATTTTTTTTAAAGAAAAATTGTAAAAATTTAATATCCCTATGGGGAATGAGGAGTCAATTGACCTAAAAGTGACTGTTTAAAGAAGGACTTATCACAGGACTGGTATAATTTAATACTGAAGTGGGTTAAAATTACCAATCCTGTGACTGGTAAAGGGAGAACATACCACTTAACCAGAATGTTTATTAACAAGAAAAAGCCAGTTGGCCAGAATTTTACCAATTGGAAGCTGTTTAGTTTTCGTTTATTTTTTAAACTTAAAATTAGAGCCTCTGTCTAAAGTGTAGTGCGAAGTGCATGTGGCAAAGAAAGCAGGTTCAAGCCACGATCAGGATTACATTTAATAAATAAAAACATTTCATATAGATGCAATCAAACAATAAAACCATAACAAATAATTACAGTATTGCCAAAAAGGATTACTGATGAAGGTTGTGTTACCAGAAACAGCGCAGTCTAATTCAATAAAAAATTTACAATGTAGTTATGATTTTTAGAAAAGTATGCTTAATCTTCTATACCACGCCTATCTCAAACAATTAAAATTATTAATTTTGTTTTTTTTTGTCGATATTTATGTTTGTTTTTTTTAGGTTTATTAAAAAATTATCGGTATGCGAAAATTGACCTAAAAAAACCTGGACAGCTTGAAAAGGACTTATCACAGGACTAGTAATATTTACAATTGATGTGAGTTATGTAGTGTAAATTGATATAAAAAACTAGTTTCGTGACTGGTAGAAGTAGGACATATCACCTAACTGGTATACACATTGACTAGAAAAAGCCGATGAGTTAGACATTTATTGTTTCATTTTCTACTATTTTTTACATTAAAAATTATTAAATTGTGCGACATACATGTCCCTTTCAGGATAGTCATGTGGTTAGTCCGTTTTGTTTAGTTCTCCAACATTCCCCTTTGCGACAGTCTTGTGGTAAGCCCATCTTTGGTAAGTCCTGTGGCATGATACTATGTGGTTTAAAGCAGGACAAATGACCCCCTCCGATGACAAGCCCATGTTAAAGTGGCCAGTTGTTTACATAAGGTAGAGTTTAGCAGAAGACCGGTCTCTGGCATGAAGGGATCGATCCTGTAGCACACGCAGGACCGGACCCATTCCCCATAGAGTATTTACTTAACAATATTTAGTTCACAAAAACAATTTCAAAACATTTACGATAAAAAAATGTTTTGCGAAATAAAGCTTTAGAAGAATTCTAAAGAGTTTTATGAAAATGAATTGGGAAATATACCGAAAAAAACGTTCACAGACATCTTTATATAATTAAATTTTCACAAAAAAGCTTAAACAAGGCTTTAAGAAAGAAATATAAAACTAATGACCTGAAGCAGAAAGACGGCATTATGTAGAATTTCCGTCTTGTACATGTTTTCAAGAGGTAGACTTTATAGGTGTCCTAAAATTGTCAATTATATTATTTCAATTTATCTACAAACTTTCATTAATAAATTTAAATCATTTCAATAATAAGCATGAAGTGTATTAAGAAAATATTTTTTTTTAATAAAAAATATTTCCTTCAATACAAAGATCGATATATTCTTCTAAAAAATCAATAGCAAGTCTTATTATACGATAATTCCACTTGACCATTTGCTTGCATACAAAGTATATTAAAAATCATGTTAAGGGTTGATTTTTAGTCGATTAAAAAAAATCTTTATTAATGTTTAATTATTGTATATATTTGTTTGTATTGCTATTGTTTTGCTAAAACTGTGCGTGCTTAATATGGAAATTTCAACGAAATAAAAATCTCCCCTTTTTTTTCATTATAAACACCCAAGTAAAAATAATATTATACAATATTATATAATGTGATATAGTTTCGTAAAATTTAATAATTCATGTGTAGTAATACACAATTTTAATTGTCACTGTAATTTTTCGTAAAACGTCATATTTAATTGTATATAATATAATATCCCAGCAAAAAATTTCCAAAAAGGTAAGCAGGTTTGTAATCAAGCATTTTGGGCAGAACGCATTCCTTACTAGATTACCTACTCGATTCTTTTAACAGGGCGTGAGACTAAAATAATTGATTCTTTAGAATTGATTATTTTTTTTACCGAAGAACCATTTACTTTGTATTTTTAAGAACTACATACATTTTTTAATAAAGAAATAGTTCCATTGTAAAACTACGAAGTACTTACACAAAAAAAAATAAATAAATAGTTCCCAAGAAAAAAAAGAAGTAGTTCCATAAGTTAATTTAACTTTTACTCACACGTGATTCTCCTAGGTCACTTAAATATAACGATCTAAACTCATACGGAAATAAAATCCTAAAAAGTGAAACATCGAATTGTTATGATAACATGGGTTTCTCATAATTTTGGAGCTATAAACCACGAAAATATAAATTTTTCAAAAAAAAGAACAATTCAAAATTAAAAAACAAAAATATGACTCACGCACACCCACGAAATTTTTTTTTTACACTCACTCACGATAACGTCAGTAATTTCAACTTCCACTCACAATTTTCTGCTCACGTGCGCTTCCCTAATTTATACCTAACCACAGTTTAACAAAATTTAGGCAACATGCAACTTCTGTTTTTAGTATTATTTTCCTGCAAATAAAAATTTGTTTGAAAAAATATATGAGATAAATTCTTTAAAATTTTATAACTTCTTTTTTCAAAATTAGGAACTACTTCCAATAACGTCCTTTTATTAAGAAAAAGTATATGATTACTTCTTGAGTACAAAAAGTTACACATATAAGTTAATAACATTGTTATTTTCTTTTAAGTAAATAATTACTTTGTTATTGAGTTCATGCTTTCTGGTTTAAATTTAAAGAATTGATTACAATACTACTTGCTTTTTTGACTCTATCGTTGGAATGTGTTTGGTATTGCAGTTACTAAATTTGGCAATGAGATATGTAAGCAAGTGTGGGCATCATCATCTTTTTGGAATGTGTATTTTTTTCCTGGGATGTTATACCATATGTTATAAGACGGGTCATACATAATTGGATTGGCAGAATTTGATTCAAAGCTTCGAAAATTCTACCAGTTATTCTGCTGCTAATTCTATTAATATGCCTATACGAAGAGCACGCCTCTACTTTTTTCTGAACTCTAATAATTTTGTTAGTTATGGTTCTGTTAATTCTCTAGAAAAAAATTAACATCCAAGCGAGTAATCCTGGATTACTCGCCCTGGAATGTAGTGGATTAATGTTATATCTAAAATGAAGACAAAGCATTTTTTCCTTTGGATACAATATGAACAAAGACTTATATATTCTGGACGGCCAATTGAGGCCAACACACCCGAAAATATTAAAAAAATCCACGATATGATGTTGGAAAATCGAAGAGTAAAAGTGCGTGAGATTGTTGATGCCATCGGCATTTCATATGGCAGTGTGGTTTCGATTTTAAATGATCAGTTGGGTTTAAAAAAGCTGTCTTCAATATGGGTGCCGCGTTTGCTCTCAATTGACCATAAACCTAATTGTGGCCAATAAGGTGATGACGACAGTTTTTTGGGATGCACGCGGGATAATCCACATCGATTACCTTCAAAAGTTAAAAACAATAAACGACGAATATTATGCCAACTTACTGGATCAATTTAACGAGGATTTAAAACAAACGACCCCATATGGCCCAGAAATGGCTATTGTATGGACCTCGAAAAATCCTACTTTTTTGGAAGGGCTACAACAATTGGAGAAACGTTGGACTAAGTGTATTGAGCTAAAAGGAGATTATGTTGAAAAATAAATTTTTTGTTTTTGCAAAAAAACTCTGTTTTATTCCAAAAGTCACGAACTTTTTGATCCGCCCTCGTATCTTCCTTCAAGCCAAGTGTTTCTATGGTGCAAATTATGAATTATGTTTTAAAATATGCCAAGATTGGGAAACATAATTTAAAGTGCTTAAAATTGGTTAAAAATTATGCCGATTTAAATGAATTAAAACAAATATCGTTTAAAATTGGCATTACTTATGGCTAAGTTAGACATTGAGATTTTTAAATCATGCTTGTGGCCAGCAATTGCTAAAGTAGTTAAAAAATCTACAACCTTTGTTATTCAAATACATTACTGTATTTTTTTCTTAGAAATTATGTTCAATAGACTGAATAGTGAATAATTAAACAAAGCAATGTGTTAACCCAAGTAAACGGTAATTAATTAAAAATTAATAACGATTGTCATTATCTGGCGGTTGCAAAACACTTTCTAACATAAAATTTGAAGAAACTTGCTTAACGGCGACTCAATCTCTAACCTACACTTGGTATCCAACTATTGTATGTGAATAAAGCGCATCAAAATAACGTGATAATTACTTGTGAAAAAGAGATAGGATTAAGAAGAAAAAGCATTCTAGTTGAGAAATGAATTGTGCATTGGTATTAGTTAATTCTGTCTCTTCTGATCGAAACAATACTTGTGTGTACATAGTGAGACAAAACTCCACTTAGCCACAGTCATCGCTGTGTCAACCGTGGCTCAACTCGTTAAGAGGTGAGATTACGATGCATAGCTTGATGCTAAGGTAGTGGGTTTGAATCCCAGTACGACACCAAAAAAAAGTAAAAAAGTTTTTCATATAGAGAAATTTAACAATATAAAATACTTTGTTCAATTGACACATAAATTAACCACTGACGAGTCCCAGGAGGGGGACGAAACTGCGACAGTCTTATGTATCTCCTGTGTCCTCAAAATTTTTCAATAAAAATGTTTTCTTCTTTTTCGAAAGACGAAATAAAATAAAAATTTTACAGTACGGTTGTCATTATCTGACGGTTGCAAAAAACTTTCTAACATAAAACAAAAAATTATAATATTTTTTAAGTTGTGGAAAAGTGACGTTTTTGTTTCCAAATAAATAACCATCCTACACAAAACTTTAATATCAACTCGATCATTTTCATTGAAAATATCTATTGCAATTTTCTAAAATGAACATCACAATTTAAAATATTAACCTCCAAAAATTTTGGTTTGACATACAAATTTTTGTTTGTTGAGCATATAAAATTTATATATATCTGTACGTTAAATTAAAATTGGGCTCCTAATAATCGAACCATAATATCAATTTAACAAATTTATTTGCAATTGATTGAATTGAATCGAATTATTATTAAACTCAATGTAATATAATCTATTTATATACAATACGGTCCACCATTTTTCGCATAAAATTGTATTTCCAATAGATATATAAAATTTGATACATATCTTTGTTGCATTATATACATTTTTTTAAACGGGTATATACTTATAAAACAAAAATCATACAGAAAATCATACTTTAACCATTCGTATAAAATAATGAACGTTAATAAGGTTATTTTCATATAAAAGAATAAAGTTTTTATGTTTTGTTCAAATTAGCAAACAAATTGTTGTATACAATACGAACACGTTTTTTTGTAAATAATTTTTCAAAAAAAAGTAAAGCTTTTTGTGTTTAATCGAGTGTAATTTAACAAAAATTGCACGTACTTTTAAATGTATGTTTTAATATATAAAAGAGCGTGTGTTAAATCTTCACCTCCCTCTTATTTTATACTTTTAATATTTTGAATCCTTTTTCTATACATATTAACTCACGTGCTCTATTAGTGTTTATGTATGAGCCAGTGTGAGTGTGTTAAGAGTATTTTTGCATAAATAATTTTTCTTTATTTTACAATGACTTAATGTGTCTGTGTGTATGTGTTTATATTCATTCATTATTATTAACAAAGTTATTATTGTTCATTGTTCTTGTTGTTGTTTTTTTTTAACATTACTTACTACTTACTCCTTGTTATTATAATGGTCGTTTATGCATTATTGCATAAGTTCACTAGTATCGATTTCATTGTAATACCAATAGCTTTGCTTACTTTACTGGTTTGTACTCGTAGGGATTTCAAAAATTTCTTTATACGAGTACAAAGGTTCATTATAAAACCATAATTTACTTAAATTATAATTTTTGCACAAAAAGGCAACACAGAAAAGTGGTATTTAGTATCATTTGATTGAACAATTATCCTTTTTAAGACTATAAGAAATACATTGTAGAAGGTCTTTTTTGCAAGAAACAAAACATTATATTCAAGGTAGGAAACTCATCGGAAAGTCTTTATTAAGGAACTTCAAATAGTTTTGACTAATTTGTCCTTTTCCGTGTGGGAACTTACACATTTTCATAGTGAAATTATAATAAAAGAGAATAAATAATATAGAAATAAATTTATAATTTTAAATAATTAGATTACATATGATTTTCTAACAATTGTGAATTGTTGTGGTGTTTGTCTTAGCTATCTTCTGCAATTACAATTAAATGTAAAATCGACCCCGTGTAATTGAAACTGGTTTTAAGCCACAGCAAAAATCGACCTTACTTAGAGCAATTGGTTAGAGCCTCTGTCTAAGTGTAGTGCGAAGTGCATGTGGCAAAGAAAGCAGGTTCAAGCCACGGTCAGGATTGCATTTAATAAATAAACATTTCATATAGATGCAATCAAACAATAAAAACCATAACAAATAATTACAGTATTGTCAAAAAGGATTACTGATGAAGGTTGTGTTACCAGAAACTGCGCAGTCTAATTCAATAAAAAATTTACAATGTAGTTATGATTTTTAGAAAAGTATGCTTAATCTTCTCTACCACGCCTATCTCAAACAATTGAAAAATATGTGCATATTAATTATAGTATTAATTGCACACTGTCTCAAAAGACGATGAATAAAAATTCAAAAATCCCCAATAATTTCAAAATTGTTGACTACTTTGTCCTTTTCCTTGTGCGAATTTACACATTTTCATAGTGAAATTATAATATATGCGAATAATATAGAAATTCATTTATAATTTTAATTAATTTCAAAACTGTGGGTAAAAACATATTTTTAAAAAATGGTAAAAAAGATGTAATTTATATATTTTTGTCTCAACAGCGTTACAATTAATAATTCGACTTGTACCTCCACAGAGAGAATTTCCGAGTTTTAATTAAAATTTTACACTCAATTTTACACTACCTTTACAAAAAAGCTCGATCATTGTTATGAAATAATTTTTAATGAGAGTTTTTCATTATGTGAACTGAATTTTTAAAAAATAACATGACATTTTTTATATAATTTTGTGAAAAATTTCATAGATCTAATGTTAAAATTCCTTGATATAATGCTGAAAAGTAAGTAGATTAAAAAAATAAAGGGTCCGCCAAATAACTTTTTTTTTTTTGAAAATGCTATAAAAAAACTACTGAATATTTTCTCAAATTTCTTTTTTTATTTGAAAGTATAATCCTTCCGGTTAATAATGGAAAATAATTTCATTCAAATGGCTGCCTCGGCTGGCCATGCAGTAGCCTACACGATCGGTCCAATTTTTTTTGATAATGCGATCTTCAAAAACAGGGCACAAAACATCGAGTGTAGCTTCGGCTGTGTGGCACGTAGCGCCATCCTGTTGAAATCAAATGTTGCCAATATACTCCTATTCAATTTTTGTGAACAAAAATTCGTTCAACATGGCTTGATAACGATCGCCATTGACCCCATTGATCGCCGTACGCAATTTTCGCACACATTCTGCAACATTACCATGATTTTCAAAGTAATGTCGCAATATTTCCCAGCGTTGTTCAAGCGTAAACACAACCATATTCTTTCAGCGGAAGGATAAAACTAATTATCTGTCAAATCAGACATGAGCTAAGTGTTACCATTCACGAAATAAGCACTAGTTGAAAAAAAAACGTTAAATGGCGGACACTTTATAATAAACATAAATATATTAAGTAAGTATAATAAACATAAAAAACTACCATACTTTTTCAAACTTTTTAAATTTTGTATATAAGTTTTAGATCCTTCTGACAAAAAATTTCGGTACTGGTTAACACAGTAAAAAATTTCCGTGTTTTTAAAACATTGATAAAACAAATGTGCTGAACTAAGTGCTTACTATTATCTTATATCGAGAAGCTACAAAAGTAACGAATAATGTTCGTATAAAAATAAACACAAAATTTTGTTGAGCTTACTGTTTTCCCTTAAAAGGATGCAGATTATAAGCAGCTTACGCTAATCCCTTACTAGTATGCAGGCTGTAATGCAGAAAGTTTCATATCGTGGATTACAAACGAACTGTACCAGTTTCCGATTGTGTTTGGTGTTTTCAAGTATGTTAAAAAAAAATAATTAGTCATTTCACTGTTCCTGAAAAGCTACCACTTGGTACGGCAAAAAAAAATAAATAAATTTTTATAGTATGTCAAACAATAATATCTTTAGAACTCTATGCAAAATAAATTATATATTATTCATATTATTAATTTTAGTCGTAATAATGTAGACATGAAATATGATTTTACTGAAAGCCATGAAACCACAGCTTTCTGTAAGCGCTAAAACCCGCTCTTTTTGTTTTGTCCAAGAGTAATGCTTCCAAGTGGGAATTCGCCATATAAAAGTCATGGCATATATAAGCAGGTTTGTAAGGGATATTATTTTTTTTGGCTTACTCCCTTACAAACCTGCGTGTGATAAAATTTGACAAAAAATTAATTTTCTTTAAAATTAGTTTAATTTTTAGTTTAACGCTCACACTGCTTATAAACGGAGAGAACTCTCTGCATGATATCAATGAATTTTTGCATTAAATCTGTGGCGACCAGCCACTCAACAAAATTCAAATATTTATAAATTAAAATTTTCAAATAAACTTTGAATTTTGTATTAATTTGAAGTTTCAAAATTTTGAATATAGAAGGCTTTATTTCGTACGCCCTATAGATCTATGAAATGTGACTGGAACTACTCTATTAAAGCTTTTCATTAAATTAGTGCTATTTTTCTTAAAATTGAATAAAAAATTTCATTTTATTTATTAAAAATTTCATACAACTAATGAACAAGTTTCATTACAACTGTATAGCTTATTCATAAATTTTACGAAATTTTGCATTCTTATTGCGCAGAAAACTTCGTTAGTTTAATAAAAAAAAAATCATTAAAACTCGTCCAAGAAATTCTCAAACAAAAACCACACAGAAAACAGATTCGGTCGAGACTACCGTATTGTGATAACAAACATTCGATTGAAGCAACAAAAATTCTGGAACGCCAATAGATTAAATTAAATTTTTACTTTTGGGATTTATGACGTAATCATAGCAATACACACAGAGAAAAATTTAGCTATTTGCCAACTAAAATTCTGTTACTACTACTTAAATTCGGTTATTACGAATTTCACACGGTTGTCATAAATTAACTTTAGTTTTCACAACAAAGTTTGGTTTAATCAACTGAATTTTAGTTACAACACCAAAAATATTCGGAAATCTAATGTAAATATCGTTGTACTAACTAAATTTATAAGTTGTTTCTATAATATACACTTTTCAATTGGGTTGGCACTTTATTTCTCCGTGTGTATAAAACAAATATTTGGATCAATCGAGACTCTTTCTGATACTTATTTGGATTGTCGGGTAAAGCACACTGAAATAATGCATGTTTTTCATTCATTTTTACCTGTTAAATACTACAATTAGAATAACAAATTATTTGCATGGTTTTGATTTTGTTTGTTAAATATTAAAAAAAATTAAAAATTTTAAAAAAATCGCAAATAAATTGAAGACGCTAAAAAAGTGTTTTTTTTTATATTTTCATTGTAGACCGTATATCGAATGAAAAAAATCAAGTTTTATATTATGAATGGATGAATTTTGAAGTAATAATCAATTAAATATCGAATTTCTTTAAATTTCTATAATTACATGGCATACGGCACGTATGAGTGATAATTAATTTTAATTAACACTCATACGTGACGTAGTACAGTGGGGTATTTAAAACAAAAATTGTAGTATATAGAGAACTTCCAAGCTACTGATCCAATCGATATAAATCAAATTGCAAATTATTGCGGAGGTGTTAATACTTCTAAGCTTTTTGATTGGGACACCCTGTTTTGTTACAGCGTGTACTTAAAGGATGTCAAAGTTGACTACCCAGAGTATAATAAGAACAATTTTGGCGTGTAACTTTTGAAAATGTGAAGCGATTTCTAAAATTTTTGAATTTTGTATATGTTTTAGGGGACATATTGATCAATTTGCAAACAACAATTTAAGCAAAAAACGAGATTTATATTGAGATATTTGCGATACGAGGATACTTCTAAGTTTTTTTTATCCTTTTTCAAAGACGTACAAAACAAAACTTCACATACCTCGAAGAAGACAAATTAAGCTTTGAAATGAGATATTACTTTGTATAATTTCAACAACATGTATTTTTATAAATTTTCAAAAACAAAAATACCAACTTTAAGCAGCGATAAAACGCAAACCATATCGAATTTAAAAAATAAACAAATTGTTTTGTCATACTAATTAGGAAATTACATAGAACAAGTTTAATGCAAATCAGAGCTAATGACTGTCAACGTTGATATTCGAACGACCCTTCTGTCGGTATAAAATATCTCTTTGTTGTACTTTATAATAGGTAAGTAATTATCGCATACATTATACATCAGACTCAAAGTAAGGTATTTCTCTACTTCTTATATGACCGTTTTATTTCAACATACGATTTTCATTAATTACACAGGAAGACAAATTGGTTAGTTTATAACCACCAAATTCTATATATTTCATTGATACCTAAGCACTAAGTGGTGCGAGTATCAGGAAAACCGGAAGGCTTTACCCCTGGCTATCTGCAACCATTCAATTCCGAGTTTTTTGGAACTTTGTTTAAATTTCCATAAAAAGGTATGCTGTGTGATAAATAGTTTTTTTTTATTTATTTCAGCATGCCGAAGATAAATATTTTAAAATTTTTATAATCACTCTACAACTTGATTTTTGCTAAAAATATCTTTTTTATAGTTCTGATTTAAAAATTAGTCTAGTCTGATTTAAAAATTAACAGTGTTTATAATTTTTAAAGAAAAAACGTTTATTCTTCTTCTTAACCTCAACATTTCTATATATTTTTTTTATTTTTGAAATATTTTAATAATAAATCCGATTTACTATTTACATGAGATATTTGAAAGAATAATGTTTAACACAAGGTCAAAAAGTTTTGAGGTGCAAAATTTATTTAGCAAAATTTGTGACTGAAATATGTTTTATGATGGGACTTTTTCAGCTTCAAGAAAAAGTAGATAATCCTGTATGCGATATTCAAGTAAAAATTTTGTGACAACTTGTATTTAATATTTGTGTGTATTTCATTCCACTTTATCTTCATATTTTTCAACCTGTATCAATTAAAGTTGTCTTCAAATCAATTTATCATAATTACAACTTCAAATTTCTTGAATAAAATTTAAAAGATGTGCATACCACAAAATCTCACCTTACAACTTAGAAACAAAATATATTATACATAGATAGTGTTATAAAGACAAAAATTACTAAGAATTGACCTAATATGCGAAAGCCAAGCCAAACATTTAATAAATTGAAAAATTAAAATGTTGTAAGACAACTTAATCAAAAATGCAGTAAAGTATTGAAAGAAGGAATATGTCTGAAAGAATAAATACTAAAACAACTAACTCCTGCAGCAGATATTGTTAAATTACAATGTTTCATGACACAACTAACACCCCTTTCATATGCAGCCATATAGAAAAGGCTTGGATGAAAAGTAGCAACAAAACTTCAAACACAAAAAAAAAAAAGTTGATTGCAATTTAATTTCATTATTAATTATAACTAACTGTAAGTATGAGAGTGTATGTATGTGTTTGTGTAAGAGTGTTTGTGCAATAACCTCATTTATAATTATTATAGTTTGTAAAATAAATTAAAGTTTTTAAAAAAAGGATGTTACTGCAATTTGTGTTACTTTTGAGTGTAAGTATTAAAAATAACATAAAATGTGATTAATTTTTTGTGTGTATGTTGCTGGTGACTAGAAAGTTGCCACTCTATATTATTAAAATTATACTACAACAACTTTATACACTCACACTATAGACATATTTATGGTAATTACACTTTTTAGTTGTACAAAGTAGAAGTAACAAAATTTTTGCATCTCTTACAATATTATTGAATGAGTATAATTATACCAGTTTTTTTTTTTCTTAATATTAACTCAGGCAAACGAGTGTATACATCTTGTAAATTTTACTACTATTTTTGTATATTACACATAATTAATAAAAAAAAACCCCTCTCACTCCTCGTTTCTGTTCTACCAACTTGTCAGGTGGTATAATTATCATTTAATAAAATTTTAGCCAGAGAGCAACAACAATTTAGTTTAATATCAATCAATTTTATATTGAAATAATGCAATAAATATCACACTAATTTATTTTGTTGTTTTTTTTGTTTACTACACTGAAAGAATTATCTGCATGATAATAATGAAATTTTTCATTAAATCAAAGAAGTTGTGCTGTAACTCGACCATTGAAGCTTTTAATAACGTTAGTGCAAGTTTTCATAACACTGTATGAAAAATATCATTTTATATTTTAAGTCAATTAAGAAGTTTCAGTAAAAAAACTATTTTCATCAAAAGTATGAAGCTTTTCATTACTTATAGGAAAATTTTCGTCTACTAAAAGTTTAATTAGTTAAGTGAAAATTTTCATTATTTTTGTCCATTAAAATTCTTTCTGTGTAAAGAGTTCATATGAGTACGTGCTTGTTGTACGTTGCAAATTTTATAGGAAGTTTTGTAATTATAAATTATTAAGCTACAACATTGTATTTAAAGTATTTAATTAATGAAAATTGATTAACAATAAATGAGTTCAATGATGATAATATAATATAATTATTATTATTTTTTCTTATTTAATAAATACGCGTGTTGTAAACAAAGTATCAATAAAATGATCATATGACCTAGAAATATGTTCATAATGAGTGCTTTTTTAATCGTTAGAAGTTGAATGAAATTAAATTTAAGATTAAAGGAAAAAAAAATCGGCGATATATGGTGATTTTGTTAAAGAAATATTTATTATTCCGATTGGTTCGAATGAAGGAAATTTAGCGCTGAGTTCGATTAAAATGGTGTTTCATAAGGTCTTACAAGAAGAATATATGTTGAGTTTCACAATTTTCTGACACTTCGAGCCAGAGTATTAGTTTTTCATAATACCTTAAATTTTTTTTGATGCTTTTAAGATTGTAATATTTACCCTTAAAGACGTAAGTTGTTTACGATGAAATTTGTATCATGTGTTTGGCATAAAAAATAAGCAATAATTTCATATACCAATTTTTTTCGTTGCTTACTTTAGGCGATATGGCCAGACGAGGTTGCGACTAATTCTCAAAAACTAGTGTATAAGAACGAGTAGGCTTAGTCGTTTATTATACATTTTATTAAGATGTAACTACATCCTAAAAATTACAGTTGTAGTCGTGTTATTTAAGAATATGTAGCTAATTTAGCTTTTCTTAAAATACGAAAATTGGCGAAAAAAGCATTTTAGCAGCAATATATATTATTCAAACTAAAACGCTTAGACACTAATATGAAGTGTATCGTTTCTTCCAAATTTCATTGAAATACGTTTGATAATTTTCAGCTTAAGACGATGTCATTTGAAGTTATCTTGATGGAGTAGCGTCTGTTCTTTACTAAATTAGACACTTCGCGACAAAGAAATGTATCAAATTTTATATTTTATATAATTGAACCACAATTTGATCCGAACAATTGTGGATAGTATTGCATATAAATGCATTTGATGGCATTGAGTTTCATATAATTTAATACGACACAATCCAGTGAAAATAAATTTGTTAAATTGAATACTGGGGGCTATAGTTAAATTTTAATTTTTTAATGTCAAACACAAATTCTTGGAGTTTTATATTGTGATGTTCAAAACAATTTTTAAAGAAATTTCCGAGGAAAATTTTCGAGTTAATAGTAACATATTTATTTTTATATTATGGATTTTAAAACAAACACGTCGCTTTTCCATAATTTAAAATTTTTTTTTATTTTTTTTTTACGTGGGTCAATACATCATTACATTAATGCCCGTCTACTTACGTATGATAACCCATATTGTAGGGTTCAATTAAATATGACATTTTACGGAAAATTACAGTGGAAAGTTAAATTTTATCTTACTGTACGTGATGTCATAAATAATACATTAAATTATAAAAAACAGGATCAAATTTTACAATATAATATAATATTATTTTTACTCGAGTTATTTCAAAATCTAAAGCTTTAGTCGTATTATATGTTTGTTATAACAGTTTTCATTTAACAGTTCTATTAGTTTTTTGTTTTTATATATATCGATATTATTTTTATGTTATTTTCAATTTATAACTTGAATATGTTTTAAGTTTTTTGAAAATCGCTTAATTTTATAAACAAAAAAAAAAAAAAACAAATCTGAATTGGTAAAATTAAAATATAGATATAAATTTCATTGTCCATTAACAAGGTACGTTTTAAAGAAAAACATTGTCGTTGATCAAAATCTTTTTTTAAAATACTGAAAAATTAGCAGGCACCAAAAATGACATTTGCAAATTCAAACACCCTCATTTTTAAATTTTAATTTATTTCCAACAATGTTAGAGTGCTTGTAATTTGTAGCTTTTCATACAAAATTCTTTAAAAACAAAAATTCGAAATTACAAAAAATTCAACAAAAATGTGTTTGTATTTATAGAGAATTTTTGTAAATTTAAAAAAATTATGATTTGTAAATACCAACACATTTTTGTTGATTTTGTAATAATTGTAATTTTGAATTTTTGTAATTCATTTCTTTGTACGTATGAATTGTTAAAACAAACATGTACATTTTTTGTAAATAAAGAATTATTATTATTATTTTATTATAATAAGGAAACTTTTGAAAACTGCAATATAAACGTGGTTAAGTGGGGTAAAAACTGAAATGTTTACCCATTAATCACACAGACCAAATAGCAATTAGTGATAAGGACATCACTAAAACATGATGATTTGGAGAATATCTGAATCCAAATTCAAAGAACATTAAAAAAATATGGTCTGGACTATAGTTATTCAATTTTGTCAAACTTTAAAATATTTTTTTTAAAAAAGAGAAGCACCACTCAGGAAATTCTTCCTATTAATTAATGTGTTGCTTTCTTTGGAAAGGGGATAGTAAAGATATGAAAGGTGGTGAAAGGTGAAGGGTTTAAAACATGGCAACACTGTAATTGCGAATGATGATATGTCTTAGAACAGTTGTTGCTTACCACCTGATGTAGAGTTGGCGAATCTATTGAAGCTTTTTTGTTTCATAGCCCAGATTATTTATTTTACTTTGGCGGGGTTAAGTGCTATGGGAACACCGATGGTGGGTGCAGCGATATATATAAGTGATAGAAAACTCATAGAAATTATTTTTCTAAATTGATGCTGTCGTCACCGCGAATCGAATCCGGGACCATCTGTGTAACAGTTCAACGCACTAACCATTACACCACAACGCCCACAAATTTTGTATTGCCATTCTGAATATTAAATATGTTATACAAGAAAATATGATGTCTGACCATAAATGGTTACAAATAATCGAAGCTGTGGGTTTTGAAATATTTCCGAATAAATTAGGTTTTTGCATGTTTATAATCTTTCAATAAGTAGTCGGTGTAATTTTAAAAGAGACATTTAAAAGTGAGAATCTTAACTTTCATATGCTATAGAACTTGTAATTATCTGCTAGAAAGGTAAAAAGTTAGAAATGCTTCATCAAGAGGCCTTACTCTGATATATGCTTTAAATATCGAAATTGTGGGTTTTGAAATATTTCCGAATAAATTATGTATTTGCATGTTTCTAATCTTTCAATAAGCAGTTAGTGTAATTTTAAAAGAATCATTTACAAGTTAAGAATCTAAACTTTCATATGAGATAGGACTTGGATAAATAGTTAAAAAATTAGAAATGCTTCATCAAGAGGCCCTACTCTGATATATGCTTTAAATGTCGAATTTTGAACAGCGATAAAATCTGAATTTAGTACGTATATCATAAGAGCATTAAATAAAATATAAATTTTAAACGAATTTCAAATAGATCCAATCCAAAAACGACTTAAATCGTATTGACTATTTTAAAATGGCTTTCAGTTGAGTTAAAAATAACGTAACATTCATTGATTTTTCAAATAAATATTTATTTTAAATTTTTTAATGCATTTGTTAAAAATAATTTACAACCCTTTATCGATTTTTTTAGATTATTTTAGATTAACTTATTATTTTCATTTATTTAAAGTTTCATACAAATTTAATCACAAAAACGGAATACTGTCATTTATTTGTTTCCGTTACAGTTATTAAAAATTTAAATTATTTAAAAAAAAAATATTCAAAAAATTCGTGTCTGTTTTTTTATTACAATGGTTTGTTTAGATAAAAAATTATTTCAATTCAAATTACAAGAAATTGAAATTGAATTGAATTGAAATTGAAATTGTGTGTGTATACATTTTGTAGTAAAAAACAAACAAAAAACTGAAATAATTTCAAATAACTTAACATAAGTTTTATTTTTACTGATCTGTAGTTAAAATTTGAACATTTATTTTTAACTTTCTAATCATTTGTTCTTATGGAATAGTCAGTTATTTCAGCAATATTAAAAGATAAATAACTAGAAACATTTGATTTATATGAAAAGTAAGTAGACCGAATTCTAAGTGATTTAGCATTTATGTTAAATTAAATTTTCAGTTAATTAAAACTACAAACTATTCTGAGCGTACTTGAATGTACACCAATACATATGAATTGTCTACTAATACATACCAAAATCCGGTCATGGCCTTGGTCACTATTCTCTCTACATTGTATACAAAAAAAAAATCATAGGTACAATTGCAAGTTGAATATTATATCTTCTACAGCTCATGAATCTTTTACTAGAAAGACTGTAGGGGTTGAAGAATAAATATTTTAGGGAATAAATTTTTTCCCTTATGCCATAAAATAATATAATACGTAAATTATGACCCGTATCGTATATTACAACAACTTTTTACATACTTTACATTACAAATGTGCATGTATGTGTAGAATGCAATGATGAGCTGAAAAATATAAATTTTATATTTATATGTATGTGTGTGCGAGTGCATAAACAAGTATAATTTAAATTATAGGTGGGTGGTTTTATAAAGCTTCATATTTATTAGTATTGTGCTGTGGTGTTGACCACAGTCTTACCTCCACTCATTATTGACCATGAGTTTTGCATTTAACATGCAAAATATTCATTTCCTTAAAATGCACCAAACCAACCAGCCAACCCACCCTTTTCATGTAATTCTACTGCTGGTACTATATTACTTAAAGTCCTTACATGCAACCACCTCATCATCAACAATAACAACAACTTTAAAAATTTCTTTTGCTTCTTCGTTATTTTTGAGCAGACCACTGTTGTCAATTTAGCTCTTTTCTCGTCAAATCTAGCGATAAAACATTATTTAGCTAGTAAAAAAAAACCAGTTAAATAACCGTTTTTTTCTGTTTTTTTTATTGCTTTACAAATTAGACTTTGATTCACATGAATCACGCAAATTCGCGAAATAAAAGCTTACTGGAGAAAAATAATATGTAAAAATTAAGGTAATTTGTGAATGTTTAACTCAAAATTGTTTCTCATTTATTTCGTATTTAAAAAACCCAAAAATATTATGTCGGCGAAAAAATTTAAAGAAAATATTTTTTAAAAGCAAAAAAAAAAATGTTTGGTAAAATTCAACTCACGCGCACTCACTCACTCAAGAAAAAATTTGGCTCACTCGCAAAGAATTTGTTCCTACTTACACTCGCTCACGTTCTCGTTAGTAAAATTAGGTGTCACTCACACTCACGCGTGATTCAAGCGAATTACGCAAAATTCTGCACACGTGCTATTAACACCTAAACATATTTAATTTCGAATTAACCGTTTTAGCTCTTTTATAAATAAAAAAGTCTTGTAAAAATTTTAAAGCTTAGTCATAGTAAATTTTAAAACTGTAGCGATTTATCACTAAATTCCTGATTTAGCGATATTTTTAGGAAACAAGTGAGCAACACTGAAAGATACCTAGACCAAGTTATAGATTTATATTGCATGTATGCAAGTTAATATATGTGTATGCATTTCTGTGTATAAGTGTGGTCGGTCTCTATCGTCAGGATATGTCTGTATTTTTTTATTTGTATGAAATGTTAAAGACATTGTTTGTTGGTGTTGCATGTTGTTCTTACTATGAATACTACTTGTTGTTATTGTAATACATGTTATTTAACTCATACAAACATAAATGTTACTAGAATGGGTAAATGTGTGTGTGTAGTGGTAGTTGTATTCATGTGGCGCAAAAGGATAATTAATGCAATTTATGTCTATGGTATGAGTTTTAGAGAGGAACAGAAAATTTGAGAGTCATATTCAAGTAGTTGCCTTTGAGGGGGTTTAGGTGGAAGGAGTGGGCAACATTTTATTTAAAATCTATATTTAAATGTTTGCATACATTTATTTCTATATGCAAGAGTTTTATAAGTTTTACAATAAAATATATAAAAACAAAAATTTCAACAACATTATACATACATCTCGATAATGTTTGTATAAAATGTTGTTATACAAAATTATAGATGTTAAATAAGTTAAGTCTTGTGTGTGTTTGAGTGAGTGAGGGTGTGTGGGGGATTTTTGGGCAAAAATAAAACTTTTATAAACATATAAAGACTGAAATCGAAATAAGTATAATATGGGTTTTCAGTTGGAAGTTTACTCTTTAAAATTTGTATAATCAAGATAGCTTTGAAAAACAGTTTAACAATCGAGTACATAAAATCAGCCATATCAGATGTTTATGTTGCCATTAATTGATTTCGAAACAAAGAAGTCATTTAATCGTTTGTAAAAATTTCTATGAAACTTTTAATCAAACTTTGAAAACAAGTGCTAAAAGGACATCACTGTCTAAAAACATTACATTGCTGGTAATATATTACCGCAGGGATTATCATTTTATAGATTTGAGGCAAAAAAAGAGGTGAAATACTTTAATTTCTTACTTAAATAGTCAATTAGTGACTATTGCGATAAAATATTTGGGGCCATAAATTGATTTCTTGATGATTTTTGGAAAAAACTAAAAAACGCTTTGCAAAACATGACATTTCCAATTCTTTAAACCTCCAAAACATGTACTAAAACTGGTCTCAGGAGGTACAAATTCGGATCAAACTGCTTTTTGAATAATTCATAAAAAGTTTTTAGAGCTTTGCAATATCGGATAAAGGTACAGACCCCACACAGGCTTGAGGTTAAAATGTTTACCATTTAAATGTAATACCAATGAAAATTTAGCATAAAAAATTTACATTTTTTTAAACATGATTCAGTTTGGCGGACCATTTGTAGACATATAAGAAAATCAGTTTGGATCCAATAATTTATGCAATGAATATCAGAATTTAAGACACGTGTTCATTAGTTGCATGATCTTGGAAAGTGCCAATATAACAAACCACAGGATTCTTGGGCATAAAACAAAATATCCATTATTAGTCAAAATAATCGAATCTGAATAATTATAGTACTTCGACCAGTAGAGAAATATTGGGCTCTTTGTTGTGACAACCACTACACGTATTGCCACTATTTGCCTAAAAGTTTTGTCAAAAGTCGCCTGGAACAAGCAAACCTTTATGAAATATATAGTAAACTTCCTAAAATGGAATTTTTAAGATTTTGCCTATAAATTATATTTAAATTTTATATTCCATAAATTCTTTTAATTTAAGACAAATTTGCATAAAATTATATTCAATATATGGCCACCATTGTTAAAATTGATGAAGGCGTTAGAAAGCTATTACGACTTTTTCTTGTTACACTTATTTCAATCTCAGTCTTTAAGTTTATTTTTTGTACTATTGAAATTAAATTTATTGAAGCAAATTTACTCTCATTAAAAATAAAAAGTTAAGAAAAACAAAACTTTTTGAATAAAAGAGGTCGATCATGACGTGAAAACGATATTTTTGTGGTTATACCAATTTAAAAATTTAACACTGAGAAAAAATTGCTGTCATTGATTGAGTTTTAATTGAAAGGTCGTTAAATATGTAATTTTATCCGATTATGATGGAAGGCACTCTCATGAAGGATTTAAAGCTCAATTCTCAATTATCCATCACAGACTTTTTGAGATTAGCAGATTTTTAGCTTATTGGATCATACCGCTGAATCACAATTCGCTCATAGACATGTGACCTGATTTTAGTAAAGTATTGTAAACTGCAACTGAGTCTGTTTCAACAATTGTTAAAACATTTAAATTTTGATAAAATTGCGTTTTAAAAGAAACTTTTGGCAAAATATTTTCCGCTAAAACGTTAAGCTGTACACACAGAGAAATAAAGTGTCAACCGAATTAAAAAGTGTATATTAATGGTAGCAACTTATAAATTTAGTTGGTACAACGATATTAACATTTGATTTTTAAATATTTTGGGTATTGCAAGCAAAATTTAGTAGAATTAACCGAAATTTGTTTTTGAAACGAATGATAAGCTGTGCCAACAGTCTAAAATTCGTTATAACCGAATTTCAGTTGGTAAATAGCTAAATATTTCTCTGTTTGTAATAATTTTTAAGTATAATTTTTTGGAGGTTTTTTTAAGAGGCATTATGAGAAAAATACAAGATTTGGAATAAAGGTAGAATAATAAGTTATTGTCCTCTTGCCACTGTTTCTTTTAGAAGCATGGACTACTTAGTAGACACATCTCTAAAATTTTGATTTACATCTACTGGATGGCAGAAGACACACAATAAAATACACAATTGATTAATGATTAAGATTCAATATTTTGTAGAGCAAATTTTGCTCTCTGGCAATTCTTCCCTAACTACAGTAAGCGCCATCTATCGAATATACAAAGAATATATCATTGATGTGGCATCACTTACAACATATGGGAAAACAGTGGACATTAGAGTGAGGTAAGTTTCTAAAAATAGAACTGTTGTGTTCTGTTGGAGTTGTACTTCTGAGATTATGTATGCAAGAACAAAAAACACCGTGTATTGAATTAAACTAGTTTTAATCACAACAAAATTCGACCTGACGATAGATCTACACTATATAATATTTTATATAATTTTACACTATATATATAATATATTTTATATAATTCTACACTATATAATATTTTATATAATTTTGATTTGTGTCATATCTAATTATAAATGTATTCGTACATAATTATATTAACCACATATAATTGTAGTTCTCATATACAATTATATATTGGTCGTTATGTAATAAGATGTAATTATACGTGCCTCGTATTAAAAAAATTAGAGAAGAAAAAATGTTATATAAAATCATACATAAACACATCTGTTTACATATAATAGCATGCAATACCACATATATATTAATTAAAAATAATGCATAATTATATGTAAACGATTAAAAAAATTAAATTTTATCTAATGGAAATACAATTTGATCCGAAAAATGGTGGATCGTGTTGTAAATAAATGGAATATATTATATTGAGTTTGATAAAATTTGATACGATTCAATCTATAGAAAATTAATTTGTTATATTAACTGCAGGGGCTAGATATATTGATCTGACTGTTAACAGCCCCATTTAAATTTAACATACAGTTAAATTTTAATTTTATATACTTAACAACCCAAAACGTGTATGTCAAACTAAAAATTTTCGGAGTTTGAATTTGTGATATTCATTTAGGATAATTTTAATATCTATTATTTACCTATATTTCAACAAAAATGTTCGAGTTGATATTTACTCTGTTTTCATATTTTTCTAGTAAGGCCCATTAAAAAATACTCAGTCTTCCAATGGGTTGTCTCCGATCTTAATGCAATTTGGATGTTTGATAAAGAAAACAAAAAAAAAAAATAAACTTTTTTATCGGCCCAATCTCATGTTTAGGGTTTAAAAAGTGAGGTTAAAGATGACCCCATTTTTTTCTATTTTCTACTTGGGGTACCAAATGAAAGAGCTTTAGACGACGCAATAACTGCTATACGAAACATGCCCGATAACTTTTTCTTATTAAAAAAATGTGTTTTGAGTGATATTAAAACGGGAGTTTTATTAAGTTATTATAGTTAGATTAAGCAAAAAATATGTGTATTAATGCCTATTAAATTTAATGGGGGTGTCTGAGCTTTTTCCGACATTCGTAATTGCATTTATATATATATTAAATATTTTAAATAAATAACCCTAACACACTATACCTCAAGTATATTAAACTGCGTTAGTTACAGACATGTTTCCATATCAAAACGTATTAACTTTGGTCCCACCTTTTAACCCTTAAACTCGAGATTGGGCCGCTAAAAAAACGATACAGGTCCGTTTTGCTATTTCTTTATCACATATCCAAATTTCATTAAAATCGGAGAGAACGTTTTACGAAAAATTATAGTGGCAAGTAAAATTGAATCTTACTCTAAACGATGTCATATTTAACTATATTAAATTTAAAAAATTGGATCATATTGTACTAGATTATATAAAATTATTTTTCCTCGGGTAATTTTAAAAAGGGCTATCGTATTGTTGGGTTTTTTTGCTCTCAGATGATCCAAAACTGGATGAAATATTATTTTACAAACAAAACCACAAATTTAACATACACAATGATTTAACAGAAAATTTGTTTATTATTAACTTTTAAGGAAATTATAATAAATATTAACACTGTACTATAGGGAAAATATAGTAACACTAGGTTCTAGGTCTGATTGAGTTGATCCAGTGTCAATTTTTAGATATTTGTATACAACATATATAAAAAAAGTACAACAATTTTGCCAATTTTCCAGTATTTAAAGCAAAAAATTTTAAATAAAGTTAAAAAAAATAAAATTTAAAAAAAAATAGATATGATTGTAAATTCCTAACACCTTAACCCACACTTTAGTTAAACCTATTGATATGGTTATATTTTTGAAAAACTCAACTAAAGGGTGGAAACGCAAAAAAAATTTACGATTTTGAAATCTAAATGTCATTAATACAAAAACCAATAGAAACAAATCTGATACTAAAAATTAGGAGCCTTACTCTAAAGTTTTCACCCATTCGACACATTCCGCAACGAATCGTAAAAAAATATTCGCTGCGAAATGTGTCGAATTTTTGAATTATCGTTGTGAAACTCAATGTTACGATTTGGACACTTATAATCTAAAAATTTTGGACTGTATAATTTAAAAAATTACAGATCAGAAATTACACACAAATTTGGCTCTATGCAATAAGTCCCAGGTGCAAAAAGTCCCAGTGAAAAAGCTCCCAATGAAATAAATTCTAAAAAAATGAAATAAGTCCCGTCTCGGAAAAGTAAAATAAATTCTAAAAAAATTAAATAATTTCCAAAACAAAAATGAAACAAATCCTAGGTTTTGGTTCATCATGAAATAATTTCCAAAGAATAAAAATTAAATAACTCCCAAAAATAGTCCATGCAACCCAAATTACTTTTGCCAAATAAGAAATGTATAAAGTGTTAAAAAAAATGATAATTACGCAGAAAAAACTTTATTTCGCGAAGCCGCCTGCCGCGTTCTACGGAGGAAAAAAACCCCTAAGAGCGGCCGAAGGCCGCCACCCAGAACATCTGTTCTTCAAATCAGATGTAGAATTAGATAAAATGTTATATTTTTAAGACATCAAGTAACATTTATTTGACCTGTCATAACTTTTTATGTCCCAAAATACAAATACTATTGCTTGAGACAATGCAAACTAAAAATTAGTTATGTCTAAACAGAAAAAACTGAAACATATAAAATTTTTCACTAACCTTGTAGTTCATTTAAAAAACAAACCACATCAAATGACTGTTTTATCATTTTACATTCATTTTTAACAGTCGTTTTTTGTTATTTAAAAAAATAAAATAAAAACAAATGTTTGTTTGTTTTTTACTTAATTCTTACATTTTTTGTGCACTGTCGTATGAGATAATTTACTGATTAGCTATATTTTGTAACTTTAAAAAGGAAAGGTGTAAAATTCGGTCTTATTTGTGGAAATACCTGCTACCAAAAGCCTCTAAAGTAGGGTTGCCATTCGTACTGTTTTAAACAGTACATGTACTGTTTTTTGAAAAATGTACTGTTTTATTCACAACACCTAAAACAGTACGCAAAAGTACTGTTTTTTTGGATTTGTACTGTTTTTGTACTGTTTTTTTGTATATTTTACATATTTTCATATAAACGCGTGTACAAAGAATATATATTTTTTTAACCATGTTTTTTTCGTGTGTACAATAGTTTTTTTATAAATTTTTTGAATCTCCCTGTATTAATTCCACTTCGTTTCTTTGTACATATATAAGTTTGGTTTGTTTACTTTTCAAGCAATGGATGTTTGTAAACACAGTTTTTTTCATGACACTGCCTAATGCAAAAAGTAATGGCGTCCAAACTAATAATTTTAGCCAATTTGACGAAATTTAGTCAATATGATGAAATTTAGTCAATTTTACTTCTTTAGAGGATGTAAACTTGAAGAAATTTTGTTGATTTGAATAAAATTTGTTAAATCTAAAAAAAAAATCGACAACATTTCGTTAAAGATCTACAAAAATTTTTTGTTGATTTTATCTACGCTATTTGGTTCGGTGTATTAACTTATTTTAAGTAAATATGTGATGTGCGTGCGCCCCGGTAGGCTAGTTGGTAGCGTGCTGGCTTATCAGTGCGGGGGTCGTGGGTTCGATTCCCACCAGAGGCACTGGTCTGTTTTCGCTACAACGCGCCGAAAGCCATAGTAGCTAGTGCTCGGATAGGGTTATATTATATAATTTGTAATTATATGATTATTAATTAATAAAATAAAATAAAAATATGTGATGTATTGAAGTAAAAGTTATGTTAACAATAAATACAAAAATGTACTGTTTATTTTGAAAAGTACTGTTTTTTATTTCATCAATGTACTTTTTTTCACTTTTCAAATATGGCAACCCTACTCTAAAGTCATGATCTTAAAATGTATTCTGTCAATGCACTCAGCATAAACCGTTGTACCTATGAGCTTATAATTTGGTGCAGCCATCTCCTGGGCATTGCAAAATGTTGACAGAGAGGTACAAAAAGAGGACCTGCACAAACGATTGAGGCAAAAAGTCTGAGATTTAAAATAATTTTGTTTTTAGTTATGGGTTAATTTAAATTAATATATCTTTTTCGTGCTTTTTATAAAATCTTGGTATAAATGGGCTTTAAAAGAAAGAAATTTAACCTTACATCAAAGAGTACATACATAGAGAAGGTACCATACACAGCGCTTTTATGCTTACCAACTGAACTCGGGCGAAGGAATTAAAAAAAAAAGTTTACTCTAAAAAATAATTGCAATATGTTGGTACAAAATTGTTGCTTAAAACACTTAAATTTATTTTTCTTATATTTTGTTATTTTCTATTAAAATTGAATGAATTTTAATTGTATCTTGCTTTATCGATAAAATTTTAAATAAATAAACATTTTAATTAATTGTTATTCAAAAACATGATAAAAATTAAATTAAACTTTTAACAATTTCTGCAACATATTCTCATTTGCTCTGTGTGAATATATTATCTAAAAAAACCATAAATGAGCTGTTAATTTTAGAACTTTTTAGAATTAGCATGCCATTTCTCGTGCCAAATTGGCAATTTAAATTTTGACTAAAAATCTAGGGCAACCAAATAATATTTTAATGCGCAAGCCTACTTTGTTTTGCCGTAATTTAAAATTACAAACTCTGTTTATTGTAGTTATTTTATATCGTATTCTATTTTTTTTATCAGTTACGCAAGGGGTGGGGTGAGAAGGGTATATCACCCCCATCTCCCCCTAGATCCGCCCCTGACCAAAGTGATTAAGACCTTGTGGTAGACCTGATAAATAGTAACATTTACTCACCTTTTTATATATTTTTTCATGTATGCAGATTTTGTATGTAAAATTTTATATTTTTAAACGCACGAACCGATTACCGATTATTAAATAATTAATACATTAGTATTATATTGAAAAATGAATTTATTATTAAATACGATTTCGTAATACTTTTTTCGAGACCTGCTTAATATTTATTTTATTACTATTACACATCTTTCTCAATAGAGCAATACTTCCATTAAGAGAAATATAGACATCATTGATATATATTACAAATGCAAAACAATAAAAACTAAGAAAAAAAAAACAAAAATTGACAAAAAAAAAACAACAACACTTTGATGCAGCAATAGTTCTTACAGAATATTACTGAATCAATTTTAAGCTTCTCTCATTCTCTTTTCACTTTGATTGTTTTTAGAGAAATGCAAATATAGAGAAATAACAACACATCATATTTCTTATTGGCATTTGCCAAAGCAAAGAAAATAAAAGAAAAGAAAAGAAATCTTTAACATTAACAACACTTTACTTTACACTTTACTTTAATTATATATTCTTATTATTTCTTCTTGTAATTAATATATTTTTATTGCTTTTTCAATAACTATTTTAATTTTCACATTTTATTCACATTGATAAACAATTTTTTAAACAATTAAAACACTTCCACTTTTTTTTAGAATTCTTACGGACGAGAGACGTGTTAAAGCTTCCGATTTAGTCGACTACGAAATTAAAACTAAATAAGAAATCAATTTAGGGGAGCTGCCAAAAGTTAGGAGAGCTGACAGAAGTGAATAGTGTAATGAATGGGAGCGAGTGAATAAGATCAAAAAGGAAGACACAACAAATATTCTGATCATGTGAGGACATGTCAGTGTTTACACTTTTTTTATAATTTTGTAATCCTTATTAATATTATAAAATGACTGTTGGTTTGTTTGTTTGTTTGTTTGTGTGAGCATCACGTCCAAACGCCTGAACCGATTTTATTCAAATTTGACACATAGATAGTGGGCGGTCTGGAAGGAACTATAAGCTATATGAAATTTTTATATGATGGGCGTGGCACTTTTGCGCCCACATCTTCACTATCTTCTATATGGCTGAACCGATTTTATTCAAATTTGACACATACATATATAGTGGGCGGTCTGGAAGGAACTATAGTCTATATCAAATTTAGATATTGTAGGCGTGGCAATTTTACGCCCACATCTAACTATCTTCCATATGGCTGAACCGATTTTATTCAAATTTGACACATAGATAGTTGGCGGTCTGGAAGGAACTATAGGCTATATGAAATTTTTATATGATGGGCGTGGCATTTTTACGCCGACTTTTTCACTATTTTCGATATGGCTTTACCGATGCAATTGATATTTGGTACCCAGAAAGAGATGTCACAGATAAGCACTTTAAGTTATATCAAATTTAGATATTGTGGGCGAGGCACTTTTACGCCCACATCTTCACTATCTTCTATATGGCTGAACAGATTTTATTGAAATTTGGTACACAGATATTGGGATGACTCATAAGCACTATTTGCTATAATAGATTAAGACTTGGTGGGCGTGGCAGTTGTACGCCCACTTTTTGTTATCTTTTATATGGCTTAAAGGATTTTATTAAATTTTGGTACACAGATAGTGCGCAAACTGAAAAGTTATCCATCATCCCAAAAACTAGCTCTAAGGCACGCTAATAACGTAGCGGGCAACGCCCGCTAGTTTAATTATAAAGTTATATTTGATTAAAATTTTGAATTTAAATATAATTATAATTTATAATTTTATTATGATTTTGTATATTTTGTATAATATTTAATATTAATATTTTAATATTTTTTTTTATAAAACTTGAAAATAAATCGCTCTGTCTAACGTGTAGTGCGAGTGCATGTGGCATTAGAAATCAGTTTATCTATACCACGGTCAGTGATTGCACAGAAAATTTCCTATAGACGCATTCGAACAAATAAAAACATAACACATATTACATTATTCAAAAAAAAAAAAAAACAATGTCACTGACGAAGGCTCAATACCAGAAACTGCGAAGTCAGATTCAGAAAAATTGAAATTTTACAATGTACATATGATTTTTTAAAAAAATACACTCATTCTTCTCTACCACGCCTTTCACAATTAAAATTAAATAAAATTGCATATTAATTATAGTATTAATTGCAATTGTCTGAAAAAGACGTTAAAATTCAAACTCAAATATAAATTTTGTTTTTCATGTTGTGTATTACATTTGCCCATTTATCACAAATCCAAATATAATTACCACTTGAGAATCACCGTGGTCAGTATAATAATGGTATTTTTAAAGATGAGTAATAACTAAAAAAATAACGCTGATCAAGTGGGGTTTGGTATTGTCGGACCCTATATCCGTAGCGTTTAAAGTCCCATTAAGTTAAGTTTCGAACTTCAAATGGAAGAAATTTAAGTTTCGAACTTCAATTGACAACATTTTCTTGCAAATTTCCGAATTTTGATAGTTCTAATAAGGAAGCATCGCTAATGCGGTTAAATTTTGATTACATTTAAAGTGGGCAAAATTAATAAGCCACGAATGCCTTTTGAGCGCTCCTATTTCACTATTTGTTGTTAATAGTATGTGTGGTCAAAAATTACCCAATTTTTAGTTCTAAGATTTTATTTGTGTTGACGACTCGCCGGAAAAAGATTTAACCCAATAGTGGGAACACCAAACAGGTTTTTCTTTATTACTAATTTATGTTATCTGAGAACATTTTTGTGATCAATAGCAAACTCATCGATCGAGTACTTTTTGCAAAAGTCTATTTTGAATTAAAAAAAAACTTAAATTTTAAATTTTTTTCGAAAACTATCGCGAGATACGAAAAAACAACTTATGACCATAATTATTTTTGAGAAAAAATGCAATGAAATAAAATTTTCATTGCAATATTATAGCTGTCTATAACATGTGTTGTCCATATGGAAAATATTTAATTATTTGCATAAATAATATTAACCGAAATGACTGCAAAAATATGTATCCACTAAAAAGTCCACGCTGAGTGGAATAGTGACAATTTTTTGTTGTCGCTCACGTGCCATTTCCTCAGAAATAAAGTTGGAAGATTCGAGTTTTTGCAAATTCAAAACCGATTTTTACAAAAATTGATCGATCAAAGATTTTGATTTTAGTTACAAAATTGTTCTAAGGCAACCCAAAGTGTCAACCGAATTAAAAAGTGTATATTAATGGTAGCAACTTATAAATTTAGTTGGTACAACGATATTAACATTTGATTTTTAAATATTTTGGGTATTGCAAGCAAAATTTAGTAGAATTAACCGAAATTTGTTTTTGAAACGAATGATAAGCTGTGCCAACAGTCTAAAATTCGTTATAACCGAATTTGAGTTGAAGTAACCGAATTTCAGTTGGTAAATAGCTAAATATTTCTCTGTGTGTAATAATTTTTAAGTATAATTTTTTGGAGGTTTTTTTAAGAGGCATTATGAGAAAAATACAAGATTTGGAATAAAGGTAGAATAATAAGTTATTGTCCTCTTGCCACTGTTTCTTTTAGAAGCATGGACTACTTAGTAGACACATCTCTAAAATTTCGATTTACATCTACTGGATGGCAGAAGACACACAATAAAATACACAATTGATTAATGATTAAGATTCAATATTTTGTAGAGCAAACTTTGCTCTCTGGCAATTCTTCCCTAACTACGTAAGCGCCATCTATCGAATATACAAAGAATATATCATTGATGTGGCATCACTTACAACATATGGGAAAACAGTGGACATTAGAGTGAGGTAAGTTTCTAAAAATAGAACTGTTGTGTTCTGTTGGAGTTGTACTTCTGAGATTATGTATGCAAGAACAAAAAACACCGTGTATTGAATTAAACTAGTTTTAATCACAACAAAATTCGACCTGACGATAGATCAGTGGGCTAAAGCGATCTGTCTATCATATAGTGCGAGTGCGTGTGGCATTAGAAATCAGTTTATATATACCACGGTCAGTGATTGCTCAGAAAATTTCATATAGACGCAATCGAACAAATAAAAACATAACAAATATTACATTATTCAAAAATTCAATAAACAGGGTCACTGATGAAGGTTCAATACCAGAAACTGCGCAGTCTGATTAAGAAAAAATTGAAAAATTTGTAATGTAGTTATGCTTTTTAGAAAATACACTCATTCTTCTCTACCACGCCTTTCACAATTAAATTAAATAAAATTGCATATTAATTATAGTATTAATTGCAATTGTCTGAAAAAGACGTTAAAATTCAAATTCAAACTACACTTATAATATTTTATATAATTTTGATTTGTGTCATATCTAATTATAAATGTATTCGTACATAATTATATTAACCACATATAATTGTAGTTCTCATATACAATTATATATTGGTCGTTATGTAATAAGATGTAATTATACGTGCCTCGTATTAAAAAAATTAGAGAAGAAAAAATGTTATATAAAATCATACATAAACACATCTGTTTACATATAATAGCATGCAATACCACATATATATTAATTAAAAATAATGCATAATTATATGTAAACGATTAAAAAAATTAAATTTTATCTAATGGAAATACAATTTGATCCGAAAAATGGTGGATCGTGTTGTAAATAAATGGAATATATTATATTGAGTTTGATAAAATTTGATACGATTCAATCTATAGAAAATTAATTTGTTATATTAACTGCAGGGGCTAGATATATTGATCTGACTGTTAACAGCCCCATTTAAATTTAACATACAGTTAAATTTTAATTTTATATACTTAACAACCCAAAACGTGTATGTCAAACTAAAAATTTTCGGAGTTTGAATTTGTGATATTCATTTAGGATAATTTTAATATCTATTATTTACCTATATTTCAACAAAAATGTTCGAGTTGATATTTACTCTGTTTTCATATTTTTCTAGTAAGGCCCATTAAAAAATACTCAGTCTTCCAATGGGTTGTCTCCGATCTTAATGCAATTTGGATGTTTGATAAAGAAAACAAAAAAAAAAAAAAATAAACTTTTTTATCGGCCCAATCTCATGTTTAGGGTTTAAAAAGTGAGGTTAAAGATGACCCCATTTTTTTCTATTTTCTACTTGGGGTACCAAATGAAAGAGCTTTAGACGACGCAATAACTGCTATACGAAACATGCCCGATAACTTTTTCTTATTAAAAAAATGTGTTTTGAGTGATATTAAAACGGGAGTTTTATTAAGTTATTATAGTTAGATTAAGCAAAAAATATGTGTATTAATGCCTATTAAATTTAATGGGGGTGTCTGAGCTTTTTCCGACATTCGTAATTGTATTTATATATATATATTAAATATTTTAAATAAATAACCCTAACACACTATACCTCAAGTATATTAAACTGCGTTAGTTACAGACATGTTTCCATATCAAAACGTATTAACTTTGGTCCCACCTTTTAACCCTTAAACTCGAGATTGGGCCGCTAAAAAAACGATACAGGTCCGTTTTGCTATTTCTTTATCACATATCCAAATTTCATTAAAATCGGAGAGAACGTTTTACGAAAAATTATAGTGGCAAGTAAAATTGAATCTTACTCTAAACGATGTCATATTTAACTATATTAAATTTTAAAAAATTGGAGTCATATTGTACTAGATTATATAAAATTATTTTTCCTCGGGTAATTTTAAAAAGGGCTATCGTATTGTTGGGTTTTTTTGCTCTCAGATGATCCAAAACTGGATGAAATATTATTTTACAAACAAAACCACAAATTTAACATACACAATGATTTAACAGAAAATTTGTTTATTATTAACTTTTAAGGAAATTATAATAAATATTAACACTGTACTATAGGGAAAATATAGTAACACTAGGTTCTAGGTCTGATTGAGTTGATCCAGTGTCAATTTTTAGATATTTGTATACAACATATATAAAAAAAGTACAACAATTTTGCCAATTTTCCAGTATTTAAAGCAAAAAATTTTAAATAAAGTTAAAAAAAAAATAAAATTTAAAAAAAAAATAGATATGATTGTAAATTCCTAACACCTTAACCCACACTTTAGTTAAACCTATTGATATGGTTATATTTTTGAAAAACTCAACTAAAGGGTGGAAACGCAAAAAAAATTTACGATTTTGAAATCTAAATGTCATTAATACAAAAACCAATAGAAACAAATCTGATACTAAAAATTAGGAGCCTTACTCTAAAGTTTTCACCCATTCGACACATTCCGCAACGAATCGTAAAAAAATATTCGCTGCGAAATGTGTCGAATTTTAGAATTATCGTTGTGAAACTCAATGTTACGATTTGGACACTTATAATCTAAAAATTTTGGACTGTATAATTTAAAAAATTACAGATCAGAAATTACACACAAATTTGGCTCTATGCAATAAGTCCCAGGTGCAAAAAGTCCCAGTGAAAAAGCTCCCAATGAAATAAATTCTAAAAAAATGAAATAAGTCCCGTCTCGGAAAAGTAAAATAAATTCTAAAAAAATTAAATAATTTCCAAAACAAAAATGAAACAAATCCTAGGTTTTGGTTGTTATTTCATCATGAAATAATTTCCAAAGAATAAAAGTGAAATAACTCCCAAAAATAGTCCATGCAACCCAAATTACTTTTGCCAAATAAGAAATGTATAAAGTGTTAAAAAAAAAAATGATAATTACGCAGAAAAAACTTTATTTCGCGAAGCCGCCTGCCGCGGAAAAAAACCCCTAAGAGCGGCCGAAGGCCGCCACCCAGAACATCTGTTCTTCAAATCAGATGTAGAATTAGATAAAATGTTATATTTTTAAGACATCAAGTAACATTTATTTGACCTGTCATAACTTTTAATGTCCCAAAATACAAATACTATTGCTTGAGACAATGCAAACTAAAAATTAGTTATGTCTAAACAGAAAAAACTGAAACATATAAAATTTTTCACTAACCTTGTAGTTCATTTAAAAAACAAACCACATCAAGTGACTGTTTTATCATTTTACATTCATTTTTAACAGTCGTTTTTTGTTATTTAAAAAAATAAAATAAAAACAAATGTTTGTTTGTTTTTTACTTAATTCTTACATTTTTTGTGCACTGTCGTATGAGATAATTTACTGATTAGCTATATTTTGTAACTTTAAAAAGGAAAGGTGTAAAATTCGGTCTTATTTGTGGAAATACCTGCTACCAAAAGCCTCTAAAGTAGGGTTGCCATTCGTACTGTTTTAAACAGTACATGTACTGTTTTTGAAAAATGTACTGTTTTATTCATAACACCTAAAACAGTATGCAAAAGTACTGTTTTTTTGGATTTGTACTGTTTTTGTACTGTTTTTTTTGTATATTTTACATATTTTCATATAAACGCGTGTACAAAGAATATATATTTTTTTAACCATGTTTTTTTTCGTGTGTACAATAGTTTTTTATATAAATTTTTTGAATCTCCCTGTATTAATTCCACTTCGTTTCTTTGTACATATATAAGTTTGGTTTGTTTACTTTTCAAGCAATGGATGTTTGTAAACACAATTTTTTTCATGACACTGCCTAATGCAAAAAGTAATGGCGTCCAAACTAATAATTTTAGCCAATTTGACGAAATTTAGTCAATATGATGAAATTTAGTCAATTTTACTTCTTTAGAGGATGTAAACTTGACGAAATTTTGTTGATTTGAATAAAATTTGTTAAATCTAAAAAAAAATCGACAACATTTCGTTAAAGATCTACAAAAAATTTTTTGTTTTTATTTGGTTCGGTGTATTAACTTATTTAAGTAAATATGTGATGTGCGTGCGCCCCGGTAGGCTAGTTGGTAGCGTGCTGGCTTATCAGTGCGGGGGTCGTGGGTTCGATTCCCACCAGAGGCACTGGTCTGTTTTCGCTACAACGCGCCGAAAGCCATAGCAGCTAGTGCTCGGATAGGGTTATATTATATAATTTGTAATTATATGATTATTAATTAATAAAATAAAATAAAAATATGTGATGTATTGAAGTAAAAGTTATGTTAACAATAAATACAAAATGTACTGTTTTTTTTTTTGAAAAGTACTGTTTTTTTTTCATCAATGTACTTTTTTTCACTTTTCAAATATGGCAACCCTACTCTGAAGTCATGATCTTAAAATGTATTCTGTCAATGCACTCAGCATAAACCGTTGTACCTATGAGCTTATAATTTGGTGCAGGCATCCCCTGGGCATTGCAAAATGTTGACAGAGAGGTACAAAAAGAGGACCTGCACAAACGATTGAGGCAAAAAGTCTGAGATTTAAAATAATTTTGTTTTTAGTTATGGGTTACTTTAAATTAATATATCTTTTTCGTGCTTTTTATAAAATTTTGGTATAAATGGGCTTTAAAAGAAAGAAATTTAACATTAAATCAAAGAGTACACACAGAGAAATAAAGTGCCAACCGAATTTAAAAGTGTATTTTAATGGCAACAACTTTTAAATTCAGTTAGTACAAACGATATTAACATTAGATGTCTTAAAATTTTGGGTGTAGCTAATAAAATTCAGTTGACTTAACCGAACTTTGTTGTGAAAATCAATGTTCAGTTGTACCAACCGTCAGAAATTCATTATAACCGAATTTGAGTCGAAGTAACCGAGTTTCAGTTGGCAAATAGCTAAATTTTTTTCTGTGTGTACATACATAGAGAAGCTACCATACACAGCGTTTTTATGCTTACCAACTGAACTCGGGCGAAGGAATTAAAAAAAAAAGTTTACTCTAAAAAATAATTGCAATATGTTGGTACAAAATTGTTGCTAAAAACACTTACATTTATTTTTCTTATATTTTGTTATTTTCTATTAAAATTGAATGAATTTTAATTGTATCTTGCTTTATCGATAAAATTTTAAATAAATAAACATTTTATTAAATTGTTATTCAAAAACATGATAAAAATTAAATTAAACTTTTAACAATTTCTGCAACATATTCTCATTTGCTCTGTGTGAATATATTATCTAAAAAAACCATAAATGAACTGTTAATTTTAGAACTTTTTAGAATTAGCATGCCATTTCTCGTGCCAAATTGGCAATTTAAATTTTGACTAAAAATCTAGGGCAACCAAATAATATTTTAATGCGCAAGCCTACTTTGTTTTGCCGTAATTTAAAATTACAAACTCTGTTTATTGTAGTTATTTTATATCGTATTCTATTTTTTTTATCAGTTACGCAAGGGGTGTGGTGAGAAGGGTATATCACCCCCATCTTCCCCTAGATCCGCCCCTGACCAAAGTGATTAAGACCTTGTGGTAGACCTGATAAATAGTAACATTTACTCACCTTTTTATATATTTTTTTCATGTATGCAGATTTTGTATGTAAAATTTTATATTTTTAAACGCACGAACCGATTACCGATTATTAAATAATTAATACATTAATATTATATTGAAAAATGAATTTATTATTAAATACGATTTCGTAATACTTTTTTCGAAACCTGCTTAATATTTATTTTATTACTATTACACATCTTTCTCAATAGAGCAATACTTCCATTAAGAGAGATATAGACATCATTGATATGTATTACAAATGCAAAACAATAAAAACTAAGAAAAAAAAAACAAAAATTGACAAAAAAAAAACAACAACACTTTGATGCAGCAATAGTTCTTACAGAATATTACTGAATCAATTTTAAGCTTCTCTCATTCTCTTTTCACTTTGATTGTTTTTAGAGAAATGCAAATATAGAGAAATAACAACACATCATATTTCTTATTGGCATTTGCCAAAGCAAAGAAAATAAAGAAAGAAAAAGAAATCTTTAACATTAACAACACTTTACTTTACACTTTACTTTAATTATATATTCTTATTATTTTCTTCTTGTAATTAATATATTTTTATTGCTTTTTCAATAACTATTTTAATTTTCACATTTTATTCACATTGATAAACAATTTTTTAAACAATTAAAACACTTCCACTTTTTTTTAGAATTCTTACGGACGAGAGACGTGTTAAAGCTTCCGATTTAGTCGACTACGAAATTAAAACTAAATAAGAAATCAATTTAGGGGAGCTGCCAAAAGTTAGGAGAGCTGACAGAAGTGAATAGTGTAATGAATGGGAGCGAGTGAATAGATCAAAAAGGAAGACACAACAAATATTCTGATCATGTGAGGACATGTCAGTGTTTACACTTTTTTTATAATTTTGTAATTTAATTATAAAGTTATATTTGATTAAAATTTTGAATTTAAATATAATTATAATTTATAATTTTATTATGATTTTGTATATTTTGTATAATATTTAATATTAATATTTTAATATTTTTTTTTTATAAAACTTGAAAATAAATCGCTCTGTCTAACGTGTAGTGCGAGTGCATGTGGCATTAGAAATCAGTTTATCTATACCACGGTCAGTGATTGCACAGAAAATTTCATATAGACGCATTCGAACAAATAAAAACATAACACATATTACATTATTCAAAAAAAAAAAAAAAACAATGTCACTGACGAAGGTTCAATACCAGAAACTGCGAAGTCAGATTCAGAAAAATTGAAATTTTACAATGTACATATGCTTTTTTAAAAAAATACTACTCATTCTTCTCTACCACGCCTTTCACAATTAAAATTAAATAAAATTGCATATTAATTATAGTATTAATTGCAATTGTCTGAAAAAGACGTTAAAATTCAAACTCAAATATAAATTTTGTTTTTCATGTTGTGTATTACATTTGCCCATTTATCACAAATCCAAATATAATTACCACTTGAGAATCACCGTGGTCAGTATAATAATGGTATTTTTAAAGATGAGTAATAACTAAAAAAATAACGCTGATCAAGTGGGGTTTGGTATTGTCGGACCCTATATCCGTAGCGTTTAAAGTCCCATTAAGTTAAGTTTCGAACTTCAAATGGAAGAAATTTAAGTTTCGAACTTCAATTGACAACATTTTCTTGCAAATTTCCGAATTTTGATAGTTCTAATAAGGAAGCATCGCTAATGCGATTTAATTTTGATTACATTTAAAGTGGGCAAAATTAATAAGCACGAATGCCTTTTGAGCGCTCCTATTTCACTATTTGTTGTTAATAGTATGTGTGGTCAAAAATTACCCAATTTTTAGTTCTAAGATTTTATTTGTGTTGACGACTCGCCGGAAAAAGATTTAACCCAATAGTGGGAACACCAAACAGGTTTTTCTTTATTACTAATTTGTGTTATCTGAGAACATTTTTGTGATCAATAGCAAACTCATCGATCGAGTACTTTTTGCAAAAGTCTATTTTGAACTAAAAAAAAACTTAAATTTTAATTTTTTTTCGAAAACTACGCGAGATACGAAAAAACAACTTATGACCATAATTATTTTTGAGAAAAAATGCAATGAAATAAAATTTTCATTGCAATATTATAGCTGTCTATAACATGTGTTGTCCATATGGAAAATATTTAATTATTTGCATAAATAATATTAACCGAAATGACTGCAAAAATATGTATCCACTAAAAAGTCCACGCTGAGTGGAATAGTGACAATTTTTTCTTGTCGGTCACGTGCCATTTCCTCAGGAATAATTTTGGTGCCAATTTATTTTTTTTGTATCTCGCATAGTTTTCGAGAAAGTTTGCAAATTCAAAACCGATTTTTACAAAAATTGATCGATCAAGGATTTTGATTTTAATTACAAAATTGTTCTAAGGCAACCCAAATGTATAATCAAGCAAAAGTTTTTAGTTTTTGGTTTTTGCACTTTTGGATTAAATCCTCTTGTGGCGAGTCGTGTATTTCTTTAAAACAAAAAAAAAAAAAAAACAATTTATAAATTTGGTAGCAAATGTAAGGTATTTGCATGACCTTTTCATAAAACGTTTTAAAACAAAAAAGATTCGAACAACTTTTAAACCTATGACATAATGTCAGCCAAACTGGTTAGTTTGCAACACCTAAACAATCTCAGTATACGATGGGTAAAATATACCATTTTCCTAGCTTAAATCAATATTAAAAAAAACTAAATTTAGTTAGTAGCAGTTCTTCCGATCCTTTTACAATTTTTTTTTTGGGTATACAATTATTTTCATTCGTCCTTTTACAAAATTTACTCCAGAACTAAAAGAATTAGAAAAAGTATGTGTTCAACAAATAAATAAAGCTATGGCATATAATTTCTAGTCTATATAAAAACAATGTTACAATTTTAAAATCACATTTACTATGCCTAAACCTATGTACATGTACATTGAGTTACTTCAACAAAATTAGGAAGCTAGTGCTGAATTGTGCTGCAATTCTATACATACAATTTCAATAAAAAAGGAAGAACTATAACAAAAATGTTGATGAAAATTTGCTTACAATAGATTTTAATAATTTAGTTAGACACTCACAAGATAATAAAACATATTGATCATACTAACACTTGGAAAATGCTCATACATTTAAATCTGTATGTGTAAACAGATAAACAGTGGCAGGTCAAATTATTAGAAAGTTTATCATATAATGGTTTTAAGTAATTTATTCTTCTTTTTCAAATGTTTAAAAAAAGAAGAACATCAATATGGTTTAGATATTGCCAAAATCATAATCATAATTTTCTAAGTTTTGTCAACTCAATAAATTCAATAAATAAATATTCTTATAAAAATATTGGAAAAGTTGAAAGTTCAGCTACGACAACGAAAATCGTGCCAGAATTTGAGCCACCAGAATTTTCAATGAAGTTTAAAAACTCATTTCGTATTGTTGAATTCTCCGGATCTGATATACATTAGCGGCAGATCCACATTTATTACCGGGAGTGTAGGTGGCTAATAAAGACAACATAATAGGTCATTCTTGCTTGGTTTCCGAGACATAGCCTATTTTATAATTAAGTAATATTATAAGAATATAACGTCATCTATAAGTGCGATTGATATCAGAGAAACAAAAATTTTTTTTTTTGAAAACAATTGTGGCATAAATTAAATGGAATTTTTGTAAATTCGAGAATCACAAATTACTAAATATAAGCATAAAAAATAGTTTAATACGGATAAAATTTGTTGTTGTGGTGAAATGAACGAAGTGAAATACATTGCAGAAAAAATAGAACCATATTATGATAGTTTAAGGGCATCATGTTATGATTGAAACACGTAACAATCATAATATGAATCCCATAATCTAGATGATAAGAAAATGGTTCCCAGTGATCATAATAGTATCAGCCATATTCATGTTTATGATTGTTAGGATCATAATATGACATTTTTTTGTCGGCAAACATGTTCAATCATATTTTTTCTCTACGTGTAAAAATTATTAAGCACAACTCAACTAATATTATATATTCAAGGCCATAAGATATTCCGGTAGTTTATGTTATTGACTTTTTGAACATTTCGTTAACATTTATAATGATTTGAAGCCTATACTGTTAGTATTAAAAGCTTCTTAAAGTTTTTCTCCGACACAATAACAAAAATTTACATACACTTGGAACATACAGAGAAAAGTTAACTTTATAATGCAGCATAATACATAATTTGCCTATATTGCAAAGTAAAACTGAATTAGGCATGCACAAACAGAAATTAAGAAATCTAATGTATGCTTTTAGATATGTTTAAACATAATAGAGTTTACAGTATGTGTTATTGAAATACTTAAAAAAAATCTCATAATTTTAAGAAAATACTTTTGGTTTTCGGAATGTAATAAAATCTGAAGATAGTAATTTTTTTTTAGTGTATTTACCAATTACTAGCTAAACATTTGTCAATTACAAGTTTGTTATAATTTTTATTAAAAATAAAAATTATGTTTTTTCCGACCTTTAATTGAGCAATGAAAATGAAAATTATTCAAGTTCGAGGCCATACTCTATATTTCTTCATTAGGATATTGTCCTTACAAATAATCTAGAGAGTTTTTTGTTTTCAAATTTATTATTTGACCCTTTCAGGAATGTGTTTATAGATCTAATTCGGGAACTGTCTAGGTTCCCATCATCAGAACACGTTTTGAAAGAAGTGACAATCCCATGCAAAACATCAAACATTCATATAAACTAATTTTCTCACAAAATGAGAACTAATATATGAGATCGAAGTTAAAGATTATAACCATTGATCAATAATAAACTGAAAACTTGCTTGTTGTGTGCACCCTCTACCTTTGGTGGATATATAGGACACGCTTTTTTCTCCGTTTTATTTTCTCACATTTTTTTTGTTAATTACTTTGTGGTATATTTTACAGAATTTTTGATGTTTTTCCTTACTTTTTATTTTGAGTGTATGTGCAGAGACTCCTTAAGAGTTCTATATAGAGATTTGGGAACGGGATAGAGGAATAATTGTTAATTAACATATTCACAAAAAAAAAAAAAAAAAAAATGAGTTTTTTGAAATACAGCGGAATAAATGCATTTTTATCTTCAAAACATTATTTTGTTTTCTCATTTATAATTTACAATTTTTCTAATTTTTTTCTTATTTTATTTAAATCACGATAGCAGTAGCTTTAAAATAATGTATTTACGAATTGCATAGTTTTTACAGTTAAACATATATGAGAAAAGATTGAGAAACTTTCGAATATTTTTCATATTTTGAAGCGCAATATTTCAAGATCCGCTGGCACTAGGAATTCTAAACTTGGACGATATTATAGTTATATGACTTACTACTTATATACCAAGTTTGGTCGAAATCGAAAAGGGTGCAGGAAATCGAGTGGTTGATTTTATATGTTTCAGTTAAATAAGAAATATGTTTGAATTGCTTTGAATTTTTTTTACCGAATTTTTACTCTATTACAGGGAGTTCTATACTAAACTGATATTTATAACTGAAAGTATATTAATTGTTAAGGGGTAAAATATATTTGATGTGATCTATGATCTTTTTTATTACATCAATTTAATCCATTTATGATCTGCTTAAAGTAATATGACATTTTTAAAATCTCTTTATAAAACAAATTAAACTCTCAAAGACTTATTAAATTTTATTGAATTTATTTTACTTTTGATTATCCAAAGTAAACCCCCATATTTTCTGTCTCTAAACTTACTATCGAAAAACACCATGCATTTGTCTTCTTAAAACCCAAACAAATGAAAGAAATCATACCATACTTTCAACATTTTCTACAATTGCAACAACATGCACATTAGAAAATTTGATTGTAAACCACAATGTTACTCTACCACTACTTCGAAAGTCTATACTCTAACAAACCAGGCTGCAACACAAACAACAACAATACTAAAAAACGTCTCCAATTTATATGAAAAACGTGTTGGGGGCTTAAGGGATTTCTTGTTATTTTCCCAGAAAAAAAAAACACATAGTCCTTTACTACACAAACACATTGAACACCTACTGGACAATCATAGAGAAAATGAAGAAGTGGTAGAAGTTTTGCATGTAGAAAGTAGGTATGTAGTGGTGTGTAATATATGTTCGTGTATATTTGGGGCGATGATTTTAATGCATAATGAATGCGACTACAAAAATAAGGATAATTTTTGTTCAATGTATAACTGTAAGAGTTTATAATGAATGCATAATGTGTAAGTGTGTCTGTATAATGAATTAAGGTTTAGTGAACTCCTCTTATGTTCTCTTTGTATGGATGTGTGTGTGTGTATATATTGAGAAACTTTGTTATTTTTGTTGTTGAACAAACTTAGTTAATGAAACTCCTTTTGTGCTTTCCTTTTTACTGAAATATGCAGAAATTGGAAGAGTAGGAGGTCTGGGTGTTCTATAGAAGGCTAGTCATTATACATATACTCGTAATGCAAAACTGGCCTTTAATGAGTTCAAAAACTCCTTTACAAACCTCTCAGTAAATAATATTAATACATGTATTATACTAAAAAAATAAAAAAATTAAACTTCCAAATATAGCCAGCAACAAACGGAATTATATATCAGTTATAAAACCTTAGGGGGTGTTAAGAAGTGTAAAATTTAGAAGGATATATGTATTGGTGTAGGTTGGGTATAAGTTTTTGTTGGTATGTTTGTGTTTTTGTGCTTAAGTAGTTCAAGTAGAGAGCTGTTATAATTAATTTTGCTTATTGCATGCAAATGAGTATCTTCATATGTATGAGTTGAAAAAAAAAAATCATGATAATGCACTATGGGCTTTGAATTTTTTTTTTTTTTTTATATTTGTTTTGAAATTTTTAGCACATTTTATATCTAAGAACTTAAAAGAAGGTTTTGAAAATATTGATATTTATTTTAAAGCTATACCAAATTTATTTATTAAAAACATTGAAATTTCAGAATTTGTATATTCAGCTCTATTTTGACATCTCATAAAAAAATCAAAAAAAAAAAAAAACAGTTCGAACATTTTGCTATTTTGCGATCCACACATAAATACTGTTTTTGTTTAGAAAAACTTTGGTGAAATTTAATCAAATAGGGAAGTCAGGGTAATTGCCGTAATAGGGACGAAGTAGTAAATTATATATTTTTTTAGCAGTTATAGTTTGGTAAATACACAAAAATATATTTTATTTACATATCTTTTGAAGTAGGAACTAATATCCTTTAATAATTAGCAAATTGTTTAAATTACGATAATTTCGTGCAATTGTTCAATTTGGGGTGAAGATTAAATATGGTTTATATCAATTTAAACAATATTAGACCGTTTTTATGTTGTGATAGTAGAATATTAACTTATGAAACATGCAGGGAAAGTATATAAAAAAAAAACAACAAAGCCAGCCGATAACAAAAGTGATTTAGTAGAACCAATCAAGAATGTCGAAAAAAATGCTTACTCCAAAATGTAAACCTAAAATTTATACTTCTAAAAAAACGACTCACATTATACTTAATTTATTTAGATAGAGACTTGTTCAAACGCTTAAATTCCAGGAATTCCGCAAAAGGGCTGTTCACTTGAATTATGCAAACATAAAAGCCAGCTTTTTCCCCTGTATCTTTTTAACTCAGAATATATATTGATTTTATTTAGCTTTTACTTATTTTGAACATCGTACTACTCAGGCCAATCACAAACATTTTAGATAAAATCACATTTAGGCGTTAGTGACATGATCGCTATTCGAGACTAAAATAATTTTTTTTTGCATTTTGTTGAAAACTCTTACCCATAGTGTATTAAACTTACTACTACGATGATTATGCATGTAAAAGTATGAGTGTTTATTAATGCATTTATGCATTTGTATAAGTTTACCAGCAACAGCAGCAACAAAAATAACGTAAGCTAAAAACAAAAAAAAAAAACGTAAAACAAAACAAAATTATGAACAAACGTCAACAACAGGACAAGTTGCAGGACATCATCTACCACCCACACAAAACCAAAACTCTTTCTTACTCTAACTACAAACATACATACTCAAACTCTCACTGTGGCAGAACACTCTCCTCCATATGCATTCCCTTATGTCCTAAGGCGTCGAAAGACGTATGAGACATTTCCATATGTTGTTGCTGCTTAAAATGAGTAGCACCTACTTCGAGTAGTTGTAGTCATCGTCGTCGATGGAAGAACATTGTATGTTTTGTTGTACTTGTGTATTTGTTGTTGCTAGTGTATATTGTTGGTCAATGCATTTGGTCAAGTATGTAGGGCTGACATGTTAAATTATGATTGCAGACATTTGGTATAAGTATTTTTGCAAGTCTGTTTGTAGTCAAATGTGTTTTTTTAGCAACAACATCAAAACTTGTATTAAATTTAAAGTTTTAAACAAGAAATTTTGTACAAAAACAAAAACAATAAAAAATAAATCGAAAACTTTTAAAGATTTTTAATTATCATTAAAGTTTAAACTTAAAAGTAATATGAGTTAAATTTAAATAAGTTTAAACAACATTAAGGTTGATGTAAACTGTAACGAAATTTTATAAAAAAGGGATATTTAAACAAATTATTAAGGTTTTCTTTAAAATTTTTCAAAATAGTTTCTGTTATACTGAAATTTAATTGTCAGAATCATTTTTAAAACAAATATAAAACAGGCTTAACCGGTATGCCAAATTTGTTTCACGATTTTGTTCTTTAAGCTGGTATCATGAAATTTCATCAATTTCATTTCAGAATAATTTTTAAAACAAATCTGAAACATGTTTAGCCATTATGTCAAATTTGTGTAACGGTTATGTACTTTCATGAAATTTACTGGCGGCCTACTAAAAAAGAAAAATATTTTTTTCGAAACTGATAAATTAAAAAAAGCTTTGATAATCCTGATGAAGCGGCTTCTAACGGTTTAAACTGAATATGGCTATTATTGTTTATATAATTAGAGCCCTAAAATTGTATGGGATAAATCTTCAACTTCCCCGAACCGGTTCCGAAACTGGTAAACCCGGTGTGGCTTATATTGTTGTAAAGATTTTACGATCCTGCAGCTGTTATCGCGAAATTAACTAGAGGAATTTTTATTTATTAAATCTGCATTTTCGATGTATCGGTCATGTAACGGTTTTATTAGTTTATATTGAATATGTTTAATAAAAGAAATTTTTTTTAACAAGCAAATAATTTTAAACCCAATAACTAGCTCTTTGACTACCAATGTATGATATGTGTCCCATTTTTAGTATTTGGTGATATTACCTACACATTTCAAACGATTTGCCCGCTTGTGTTGTGTATCGGCGAGTAATAGACGTAGCTTCTTAAGCATAAATCAAATTCGAATAGGGTGACCCAAAAGTTAAAAAAAAAAAAAAAAATTTTTGTTCATCATCTTTGCTTGAACGCCACTGTATATAGGGGATCAAACTTTCTGTAGGACATTGTCAAATTCTTCAAGATTCAAGAAATATTGAGATATTTGGAATCGAGTAATTCAATTTCATGCTGGACACTGTTATAATGTGGGGTAAAAAAGAGTAGTTTCTTGTGCATTTTTTTTTTAATTATTCTTCGTATAGAAAGTTAAAATTTTTTTGTTAGATTTGATTTATAAAAAGCGATATTTATAGATTTTAACTTTGAAATATCATATAAAAAGGACTACATTATTTGTTAATTTATTTTGGCCGTTGACGACCAATTGGATACATATGTCCAATGTATTGAATATTTATAATATTTTTGACGACAGATATGTTCGCTCGATAAGCACGAATTCGTAAAAAGAATGAAAATTTTCCAGAAGTTTAAGTCAAAGGCTTAAAATCATTCGAATTGGCTCTGAATCAGTTTTAAGCGAATATGACTTATACTCGTTATATAATTTGAGTTCTCATCTCAGTTTTAGTTAATTTCTTTAAACATATTCTTATAATTTTGGTTGCTGTTCGATTAAATCTAAAATTTAAAATTATTTATTTTTAGGTAACCGCTTTTGAGTCGATTTCACATAGAGCAGACCTAATTAAGGTAAAAACATAAATTTGTTTTACCAAAAACAAAAATGTGAGTGAACATATTGGCTACAGCCAACCGTTTCTAAAACGGGTTTAATCGATTAGGCCTCAAATCGGTTTTTTTTCATGGAACCTTTATATAGTTTATTTTTGTCGTGGAGTACTAATATCAAAAACTGTATTTTGACTTTGGTTGTAGTTCTTAAAAAAAATAAAAATTTTGATTTTTTGTGAACCGGTTATTAATAAGTTTAATTTAATATGATGCTAAATATAAGTTTTCACAGTGAAAATTAATTAAAATTAATAAAAAATTATCAAAATTATATATTTTGCAACTTTATGGAAGGAGTATTTAGTTGATCAGTATTTAGATTCGATTTTTCAACATTTTCTGATTAAAAACTAAACCTAACTTATGTCAAATAAATTGGCAGATTAGAGAACACTGAAAGAATTATCTGCATGATATTAATGAATTTTTTAATATAACAAATAAAATTTCACTGGAATATGGCCATTGAACCTTTTTATATAGAAAATAAGTTCGCAGTAAATTTCGTCATACTCAAACTAAGTTACGGCCTATTTTTATCCTAACTAGTTGAGTTAAATAGATGATGTTTACAATTTAACACTTTAAGGCACGAAGAATGTTGATGAAGGCCGTTGCGGGCTAGAAAGTTAACTCCATTCATGCAGGTGTCAAATAACTTTTTTCTAATTGTTTTTTTCTGTTAATTAAAGAAAATTATCACAAATAAAATTATAATTTTTCTGTTAATATGGAAAAATATTCATGATCTTTAACCGAACTAACCAACAACTCACATACAATTTATATAGATCAACAATATAAAAATTCACTATTAACCACACACAGGGTACAGTGCAAAAATTCGCTTAATATATATGCTCGACATATGTTGAAAAACGAATAAAATCTTCAATGTTTGATATTTCTTCACTTACAATGTAAAGGATAGAATATGATGACATTTGAAAATAACTGCCAGTCAAATTTCAACTTAATTAGTTGAACTGGCAACTGTGGTAATAATTAACAACTAAACATAGCTTTATAGAAAATAAGTTCGCAGTAAATTTCGTCATACTCAAACTAAGTTACGGCCTATTTTTATCCTAACTAGTTGAGTTAAATAGATGATGTTTACAATTTAACACTTTAAGGCACGAAGAATGTTGATGAAGGCCGTTGCGGGCTAGAAAGTTAACTCCATTCATGCAGGTGTCAAATAACTTTTTTCTAATTGTTTTTTCTGTTAATTAAAGAAAATTATCACAAATAAAATTATAATTTTTCTGTTAATATGGAAAAATATTCATGATCTTTAACCGAACTAACCAACAACTCACATACAATTTATATAGATCAACAATATAAAAATTCACTATTAACCACACACAGGGTACAGTGCAAAAATTCGCTTAATATATATGCTCGACATATGTTGAAAAACGAATAAAATCTTCAATGTTTGATATTTCTTCACTTACAATGTAAAGGATAGAATATGATGACATTTGAAAATAACTGCCAGTCAAATTTCAACTTAATTAGTTGAACTGGCAACTGTGGTAATAATTAACAACTAAACATAGCTTTATAGAAAATAAGTTCGCAGTAAATTTCGTCATACTCAAACTAAGTTACGGCCTATTTTTATCCTAACTAGTTGAGTTAAATAGATGATGTTTACAATTTAACACTTTAAGGCACGAAGAATGTTGATGAAGGCCGTTGCGGGCTAGAAAGTTAACTCCATTCATGCAGGTGTCAAATAACTTTTTTCTAATTGTTTTTTTCTGTTAATTAAAGAAAATTATCACAAATAAAATTATAATTTTTCTGTTAATATGGAAAAATATTCATGATCTTTAACCGAACTAACCAACAACTCACGTTAATGCAAGTTATCATAAAATTAAAAAGGAACCAATTTATTTTATTTAAAGTTTCATACACTAAATAAATAAATATTAAGCTTTTCATTAATTTTAAGAAGTTTTTCGTTTAGTTTGTTAACAAAAGTTTCACTAATTTATTACAAAATTTCATTATTTTCTGTCTTACAAAATTCTCTCTGTGTAATGCTTCCGCTGTGTTAAAATTTGAAACTTTTTAGTTAATTTTTTATAAATATGTTTCCTTACTTTTTTCAGCTTCATCATTACAATGCCTAACTGACATGGCGGAAGGTTGCGAAGAAACTGAAAGTAACAGTAGTAATCGTAACGGTGATAACGCACCCACAATGTTGGGTACAGTATTGCCATGCGAAGCTGCCATAACCGCCTCATTGGGTGTATCCGGTGGTGGTGTTATGAAACGTGAATTTGTCGATGCAACCAGTGTTTTGGGTGCTCATCTTACAGCGACTGTTAGTTTAGCCAGTCCCAATCACTCAATGGCTTCACCCACTACCACCACCACAACAATCGGATTGAATCTCTTACCAACATCTACAACACAGCAACAACAGAGACTAACACAAACACCTAAATCGAATATACCCCTAGGACCCTTAGTATGTTCTACTACCTTGTTATCATCCTCCTCATCATCGTCTTCATCCTCATCCTCGTCGAGTTCCTCAACGTCTTCATCGACTTCTTTAAATTCCTCAACAACGGCATCATCGTCAACAACAGCGGCCATAGCAAATAATTCAAATACAAATAAATCGCCTTCATCCTCTCCATATTCAAGCGCTGCCATAGCCTCATTGAGTGGTGTTTCACCACATTCGCCCGGTTTGGTTACTCCTGGTCATAATAGTAATGGTAGTTGTGGTCTAACGGCAAATACAAATGCGACAACACCAACAGCAGCACCAACAACAACAGTTGTAGCAGCAACAAATAATTGTGCATCACCAACACATGTATCATTGAATATTAAAACAGAAGCGGTAAGTAGAGAATTAAAAAATTTGTTTAAAAAATAATAAGTTAAAAATCTCGAGAAAAAATTCAGGAAAAAAATTCAGAAATTAAAAAACCGTTAAATATAAACAGCAGGATTTCAGGATTTTTGAAATAAAATTCAGAGTTAAAGCGACATTTTAAATCTGATTATTAACAAACCGGTTTAAAAGCGGTTTAAATTAATTTTTTATGATTTTTTTGATATTTATTTAATTTCTAAAGATTTTTGACGATAAAACAATTAACAATTTATAAAAATTTGTTAAATAAAATTGACATCTTGCTTTTATTTTGTTATTGTGGTTGTTGCAATTTTTCCTATTGTTTTATTCATCTTTTATCGTGACGCTTTAAACCGTTTTACAAATCGCTTTTATTTTTATTTTTTTTTTTTTTCACTTTAATCATTTAATGTCATCAGTTATAGCTTTAACAAGTCAACTGTCGTTCTATTTACTAACTTACTTATATTTCGTTTTTTTTTTGTAATACTCCACTACTGACGGATTCCGTGACATTACTTTTTGAACAGCAGACACAAACAGTCTTTCCACTTAGCAATCCACAGTGGGGTGTTTCACAAATATTTTTGGCAATAATTCAGCCATTTCTTACTGACTAATTGAATTGCCTTGCAACTTCACACAGCCAAAACCAACGTAATTTAAAGTTTAAGTTTCAAAGATGAACCGACTAGATTTATCAGGCACTGATCAATTAGGCTCCAAAGTAGAACATTAATTTTTTAAAATCGATCAATAAATATAAAATTGGCAAACTCTCAAAATTTTTTAATATCCAATGTGTTGTAATTTGGAGTCTAATTGATCAGCGTCTGATGGATCTAGTGGGAGACTTTTTGAAACGTAAGCTTAACAATTGATTGCGTTGATTTTACCTGTGTGAAGTTTCATGGCAATCCTATTCGCCAATAAGAAAAAGCTGGGTTACTTTCTAAAAATTTGTGAAACACCCCACTGTATAATCGTTGATATAACCTGATGGTGTATAGAAAAAAAAGTACAAAGACGATATGGAAAAAAGAGGAGCTTACCGTAAAATGTTAAGCAAATTTGGTGATATATTTTTGTTTAGATGTATTTGCAAAGATTAGCACAGGGTATTAAGATATTTAAGATATGTTGTCTACGGTTGGCAGTTAGAACCATGGTTAAGGTAATGTGTCACTACAATTGTTTGGCATTTTATTGCTAGTTAGTTGGTTGCTTGAAAATAGATGATGATCAACTGATAAACTTGACATTGAGATGGTTGAAGGAGTTTTCGCTTTTTTTTAAGGTTGGATTTTACTTTTTGTGGAAAATTATAAGTAAGACGATTTAATAAAAAAATGGTTTGATTTAAATTCTATTTTAAGGTTAAAGGAGTGTTGGCAACTTGTTTCTGGGATATGAATAAAAATTAGCAGGCCAGAAGACAAATTTAGGGTCACCGGGTGTATTGAGAATGAAATTATTGGGAAATGAAAGTAGACTATCAGTAGATAAAAACCCCCTAAAAAGGATTTTGAAAGCCTAGCTCGGATTTCGTTTGTATGGCCTTTTAAAATTACACAGAAAAAACTAGAATTAGGCTAAAATTAAAAAAATTAATTAAATCAATTAATATTTTAAATGATTTTACACCTATTACGGCAGTGATAATATTAATTAAAACTTGTATTGAAAATTACAAAGAAAAAAGCTATAAATAACTATCTACATAAAAATTATGATAGTGTGTGAACGACACGTTTGTATGTATATGTGTTTTTAGAAATGCTGTGTCTGTTTGTGTATTTGTGTGTGTGTGTGCTTGTTTTGTTTTGTAAACTACAAATGCATTTGTTATATTATAATGAAACTTTTCTATTTAACACACAGTAAATGAAAAAATAATATCAGAATTATATCTAAAATAAAATATGTATTTATATATTTACAAGTCAACTAAAATATTAATTTATTAAATTAAATATTTGTTTAGAAACAAATTTTAATTGAAATCAAATATTTTATTAGATTTGATAATTTTATCTGTGTAGTTTATTTTTTAGGAAAATATTTTTTTTAAATTAAAAAAAATAAACTACACCAAGTGAAAAAGGGTATCATAATATATCACAGATGGGCTTGTGTATCATCATATATGGTAATAACTGATCATATGTGAACATATATGATCGGATATGAGCATATATGAAGGAGATATGAGCATATATAAATATTTATAATCATATACGATCATATACCCTCAAATTTCGGATCCCAACATATTTGTACATATATGCGACCTTTTATGGTCTTATACTGAACTGTATATAGTCATATATAATCAGCTTTACACGTGTATGATTTTAAATAAACCTTGGTCGACATCAATTACATTTCATAATTATTCACTTGGAACATTTTTCTATATCATTAATAATTTCAGACCTATGATCACAATTGTATGATTGAACGCTTTCTTGGGAAATTTTCAATTTTGTCAATACCAGACATGGAGCATAATATTAATATTGGTCCAATTACTTTTTTATGTCGAATTACATGTATTTGCGTGTGTAATTGACCTGTAATTTAATACCCAGATTTTGTTACTAATCCCCATGTATGGTATTACAAATTTTACAAATTTTCCAAGGAATCATTTAAACTAACAAGTGTGAGCTTAGCTCTGATATTATTAAGAATATACGAAAATTTCACATTTGAATGATTGTGAAATATAATTGACGTTGCCCAAGTGTGATATGAACATCATTTATTAGATGAAAATGAAAATTATTCAAGTTCGAGGCCATACTCTATATTTCGTTATTAGGATATTGTCCTAACAAATACTCGTAATCTATAGAGTTTTTGTTTTCAAATTTATTCTTTGACCCTTTCAGGAATGTGTTGATAGATCTATTTCCTGAATTTTCTAGTTTCCCATCATCAGAACACGGTCTGAAGGAGGTAACAATCCCATGCCAAACATCAAACATTCATATAAAATTCACTGATAATAATCCATGCGTACAATTACGAAAAAATGTCAAAAAAAAAAAATTTTTTTGTAGAATAAATGAAAATTTGTACATTTTACGAAAGTTTTTGTAGTTTTGACAATAATTTCGTATTTTTATGCATGGATTATTATCAGTGTAGTTTACTCACTACATGAGAACTAATCAACACATTTCTGAAAGGGTCAAAGAATAAATTTGAAAACAAAAACTCTATAGATTATTTGTTAGGACAATATTCGAATAAAGAAATATAGAATATTGCACAATTAAAGGTCGAAAAAAAAACATAATTTTTATTTTTAATAAAAATTATATCAAACCATTTATTACAGTTATACACAAAATGCAAAATAGTGGCAGCTTATTTTCCGAAAGAAAAAAAAAAAAACAAAAACATTAAAAAAAGCCATACCAAAAATACAAATTTTTTAATATGCTCTCATGATTATCCAAAAAAAAAAAATATTTTTTTTGTGTTTTTACAGCGGATCTAAACCTAAATCTTTAAACCATGCTTATGTGTGTATTAAATAATCTTGTAATTGTTCAACTTTCACCCTAAGCGGAAAAAATGGTCAAAAAGAGTTAAACTTCAAAAGGCTATAAAATTAAAATTTGAGCTAAATTTTCGAAACCCGTTCGGGATACAATTTCTTTTTGCACAGTGTTATAAATACTATTCAAAAGTCATTATAAATAGAATTTTCTAAACTATTTTTTCCGGTTAAAACTTCTTATTACTTCATACAACACCGCACAATTGTAATGTATTGTTTTTTATCAAACTAATTTTGCATTAATAAATTATAAACTATAATTTACATAAATCATTTCAATACAATTTCAACTCTACTTACAATGTTTCAAAAACTAAAGCAACCATTTCATTGTTTTGTACTGACAATTTATTACAAAATCGTTATAATTATAAAGTATATTTAATTAAGCACATACAATTTATAACAATTCTATATTGTTGTAATAAAAAAGAAAAAAGCAATTGTGCTTTTTTATATTCTTGTGTAATAGTTAATAAACGAACATTTAATTAAAATAATTATATTAAGAGTTCAATACTAGTTAAACAAACATGTTTCTCAATTTTTTGTTGCTGTTATTTAGAAACGAACATATAAACATAAATTTTCCATTGCTTAATTTTTTGTTTCAAACAATTAAAGAATTGAAGTTTTTGTTATTATAAATATTATGTTGAAAAGCAGAGTTTTTCACTCAAAGGTGCGTACCTTCAGTTCAGTTCATTGATTTTAAATAAAAAATTACATCAAAATGTATACATCTTCTTCTTTTTCATTTCCGCTTAACTCCCTGTGGAGCATAGATCCTCAAAGAGGTTTCTAAAATACTGTCAAAACATGAATTGCTCCCTCCCAAACACGTGGAGCTTGCCATCAAAGCGGAAGGATTTGACAAACGTCTGTGACCTCCTGGGAGATTATTAATTTCTGTTTGCGTTATATTCATGTTTTTGTTGACTAGTTTGCCAGGATTTCTTCGATGCATGTAAGGACAAAGAAGATCTTAGTGGAGCCTGACACTCCTTTTTGACTAAGAACAGGCGTAGGCTTCCTGGAAACTTATGGCGCAACCGTTGACTTTTAATGGTTCTTCCGCTACCATCCCTATTGCACTATAAAGCCATAATAGTGCCATAATCTGCTTGACCCTATTTCCCAAATATGTCGGGTTGGCCCAAGAACAGATAAAACGTTGTTCACATTTGCTAATATCATAGCGGGTGCTATAATATCATTTCCCGGTGTCCACCTGCCCCGGAGGGTCAAGGAGCAAGGATTGGTTCTGGACTTTACCAAGTTAAAGACTATCAGTTCCGTTACCTTGTCTGCCTAACTCTGGACACCAAAAATGTATACATAATTTTAAATAAGCATAGTATTTCTATTATCACTTTCATCATTCACCTCAAATTTTGAATATAATTTTTTCCCAAATTTCACAAATGTTTAAATTTTTTTTATTGACCAAATGTCTTTAAAATCAACAAATATTTAAAAATTATAAATCATAATTTTATTTTAAGATGCTTAAACTTTTTCTTGCTACATGTTATAAACAATTTATTTTTATACAAAATTCGTATAGCTCCTAAAGTATCTATTTGAGTAACTCAGTTTTTTTTTTTTTTTTTAATAAAAAGTATTGAGTAGTTAAATATGTAGTAGTTGGTAACACATAATCAAGGGCATTACTCTTGGTGTAACCAATACATGTCAATATAGAAACACGCCTCTTTTTAAGTTTATTTTTCTATATTTTATATTTTCCCTTTGGGGTTTATTTGTTTGGCTTGCAATTAAACATTGTTCTTGTGTGTCTATTTCCATGTATACGTTTAATTTTGCTTTGTGTGTACGTGTAAGATATTTAATGATTTGTTGTTGTAATAGTTTGGAAAATTAGTTAACTTAAATATATCATTTTATAGTGACTGTTTGGGGTTTGCAATGAAAATAAATGTAACCCAAATATTTCAGTTTTTATTTTTCTATGTATGTCTGCTTAACAAAAGTTTCGGCATTTTGACATAGTCATAAATTTTATAAAGCATGACAATTTAAAAGATTGTTAATAGGATTCATAGCAAAAAAAAAAAATTAATAAATATAAAACATTCTTATAGGTATTAAGTTATTTAGAATAATGTAGCTTTTTATGGTAACATAAAGACTAAGCAACATGTTGCTGACAAAGTTAACACAAATAAAAACGTCAAATAGTAGCTGGTTTATAATTTCAAGGAATTCCAAAGAAAGTGATTTAGGAATAAAAATATTAAATTTGTAGATATTTTGTAATAACGATTTCACAAATAAAATCATAAAACATTTTAATTCTTGACAATGTTTATGTACATGGATGATTAAATAATGAAATAGCATTAATCCAACTGAATTAAAAAAAAATTCAGCAGCATCAGCTCTTAGGGGTTTTTTTCCTCCGTAGAACGCGGCAGGCGGCTTCGCGAAATAAAGTTTATTCTGCGTGCGATTATACGATTTATAAATTTAGTTTAAGTTTGTGATATACTACTAAAGAATATTTAAAAAAATTGTATTGATATACTAAATATTATTAATCTTTTTATTTTAAAAAGTCTGGACGCTATGCCACATTTGAAAGTGACATAATATCCAAAAAATATTCCAAATTGTCATAAAGTCCATGTACATTATGACACTTTTCGAGTGACATAACGTCCATGGACATTATGTCATTGGACGTTATGACATGCCGCCTCTGGAAAGCGGTGCGTACGATTCGCGTCCTGTGGCGCTGCCGCGTTTCGCGTAACGATAACGGAAGCGAATCACATGCGCCGCGAATAGCACGCACCGCTCCGCCCCCCCCCCCCCCCCCCCCTCTGCACTGTTTCACTACTCCATGCTATGTAAACTAATTTATTTGAACTTTTAAAACAAAGATTATTCCAGGTTTTTTATAAATATATTTTTAATATGTATTTTTCTATTAATTTTGTTGATTATTTTTGTATATTTATGTATACATTAAATTCTATCTTTATAATATGTTTAATATTTTGTATATTTGTACATGTATTTATGAAATAAATAGAATTCGATATTTTTGAATTGGGAATTATTTAATTTTTTTGGAACTTTTTTCATTGGGAGTTGTTTCATTCTTTGTTGGGAGTTATTTTATTACTATGTAATAACTACCAAATGTTGGGGCTTATTTCATTTTTTCTTTGGAGGTTATTTCATTTATTAAAATTGGGACTCATTTCATTTTTTTTGGGACTTATTTCATTGGGAGTTATTTCATTGGGACTTATTGCATTTTGGAGTTATTTGCACGGTACCATTGGTAACAACATATGGGTATTTGATTACAGGGCAATTACTCAATTACAACCAACTACATGTAATTGAACATAAAAAAGTAATTGGCCTGTAAATAAATACATAGATATTGGTATTATGTCCCATGTCTGATATTGAAAACATTTTAAATTTTTCAAGGAAGCGTTTAAGCCCACAAGTCTGAGCGTAGGTCTGCAATCATTAATGATATAGAAAAATTTCACAAGTTAATGATTATAAAATGTAATTGAAGTCGCCCAAGTCTGTTTCATATACACAATACTCAAAGAAATTTTTCTTCAAACCAAAGTCGATTAACACGCTTAAACTTTCTGAGTCGATAGAAAAACATATTAACTTGTTTTACTTCAAAAAAAAAAATGTTTATTTTTTTTTCCGAAATAAAATATTTAGGCTCGAGGTCCTAAATATTTTATTTCGGAAATTAATTAATAAAGGTCGAATATAACCAAAATCTTTATAAAAAATGTTTACTTATTTTTAGATAAATATTGATATATAAGACTAACTATTCAGAAGTTGTTTTAAATTTAAAATTTTTTTCACATAGTCCATAAAATAACTTTATTGATATTGTCGAATTTTTATCATTTACCAAACTCCATTAAACCAATGAACTGTGGTCCCATATCCTTATTTACAATGCTTTCTTAGGAAATGTTTTAATTTTTTTGCATTAAAGCGCCCTCTAGTGGAAATATTAGCAACAAAGGTAAAATTTTTACAGAATATAAATCGTAGATGGTTGAAGATATTTTAAAAATTTTAATTCTGTATAATTTTGTGAACATATCTTAAAACTACATAACGTATGAGGAATTTTATTATACGTATTATTGATAACAAATACGCTATGAAGTTTTATTATACAAAGACTAGAAATAATGATTTTAAAGCATATATTCGCTGGATATTGTCCTGCTTAAATATTTCAATATTTGTATGCTAAAACCACATGGAGTATGATTAATTTTACTATACATATTATTAATAACAAATACGCCATGAAGTTTTAATATACAAATATTTAAATAATAAAGAGGGACACTATATAACAAATATTTTCTAAAAAACTAATTTGATTTACACTACATTTCTATATTTAATCTATTAAATTTTTAGAAACAAAAAAAAAATGTTTGTGGTTTTTTCTATGGACAAATTATATAAGCTTTTTTCAATAATTCATTAATAATAGTTAACCCCGGGATCTAAATATACAAAAAAATTAGTTTTTTTAGTGAAATCGAGAGTGGCCGAATTCGTGAATAGTAAATTTAAAAAATAAATAGTATAACAAATGCGCTTATTTTAGGAAATTTCATTCCGCAATAAATCATACAATACAATTTAAATGTGATGATCCGATGTATATTAAAGAAAATACAAACATTCAATCTAAAACACTATTTGTTTATTTCTATCTTAAAAAAAAAAAAAAACTAAATCGCACATAAAGTCGTGGATTTGTCGAAATATGAAAAACTAAAAAGTCAGGGATTGCACAGAAAATCTCATATAGACGCAATCGAACAAATAAAAACAAAACAAATATTACATTATTCAAAAAAAAAAAACCGGGTCACTGACGAAGGTTCAATACCAGAAACTGCGCAGTCTGATTCAGAAAATTGAAAATTTACAATGTAGTTATGATTTTTAGAAAAAATACACTCATTATTCTCTACCACGCCTTTTACAATTAAAATTAAATAAAATTGCATATTAATTATAGTATTAATTGCAATTGTCTGAAAAAGACGTTAAAATTCAAACTCAAACTAAAAACGCCAAGTCGCTACATAGAGATTCTGCTTGTAAAATTTAATTGAAACTTAATGACCCCAGGTCAAGCAATGCACTTTTTTGGCCGGTCTCCGGTGGAATGACAGATATTTATCTCATTTACTACTTTTGACAAACTCAGTTAAATAATTATAAATAATATAATAAAAATGAGCGCAACTTTTTGGGAAAATTAAAAAAAGTTGAACAATTTCTTGGGAAGTAACATATTTGTTATCTAATGTGTAAGTGGTGATTTCTAATTTAATTAATATTTTTGCCCAAAACTTGCCACAATTTCTAGATTCATTCAAGAACTTTCTTAAAATATACTTTGATCTGGTAACTCACTAACGTGACATTAAATCTAAAAAAGCCTTTAGGTTACATTTTTTAAACAAAAAATAGAGTAAAACAAAATAGTACAGAAATCGCAATTTCCAAAGCTATTAATATTGTTATTATTTTTCAAATCTTCAGAGATTTAATACAAAAATATTTTATAACTTCCATTAAATGTAATCTTCAAATCTATAATATTAATTTATTATAATTCCCAATTTTTTTTTTTTTTTTCAAATATTAAATGACTAATACCCAGATACCAGCATTATTTGGCGTGTACGACACAAATTGTATTTAAAATTATACATTAAAAGTCATTTGGTTATAATGTGGTCATATGTATGCATCATAACATGCAGCTACAATAACAAAAAAAAAAAAACAATGCACATAATTACAACAAATACATATCATGCTGCGAATGCCGGTTAAAACTAGCAAAACCAGCTGCTATTAAAAATGAAAAAAAAAATTGTTAAAGAAATATACCAAATTAAATGAAATTCATATAAATATCACTCACTTACGATATTAACAAAACGAGTCATTCATTCATTTGCTGGAGCTAAAAGAAACACATAAAACTAATTACAATAAAATCAAAAATAAATAATAAAAAAAAAAAATCATAATAAAAAAACGTTTTAATAAGGACAAATGGCCTTTCAAAATCAACTAAACATTAACAAGAAGAAAAAATAGAATAAAAAAAAAATCACAACAAAAATATCCAAACAGAAAACTCCAACAACTTTGAAATTTTTATAACATTCATCATAAAAAAAAAACAAACAAATAGAAAAAAAGCAACAGGATTTAAACGCGTTTAAAGCCAAAAGAAAAAAAAAACATAGACAAAAAAAACTTGGCAAACAAACACTACATGCAACAGGCATTTGTTGCTAGAGCCAACATTATTATATACTCAACTCAACTCAACTTAAAATAACATTAATGTTGGCCCATATTGTGTAGCCAAAGTCAACTTTACAATTATTTTGGTTTGAGGTTGTTTTTTTTTTCATAGTATTCTTTTAAGCAGAAATATATAAAAAAAAAATCAAGAAATATTTTTTGGTATGTTGTTGTTGTTGTTGCATACGAAAATCAAGACTGGTTTTAGATTTTCTATAGAATTAAGCCTTTAAAGTTTTAGCTAATAAATGAAAATGTCTATTTGCTGATATTGTGTATAGTGGGTGAGTTACAAAGAGGGGGATTTGTTATATACAAATTTTATTTTTTTATTAATTTGCAATTAATACCATTAATATTATTTGTCTGCTTTGGGGTTATAGCCCATAATTTCATTCCCCCAATTGAAGGTTATTTTACTTTTTCTTACAAACGAAGTCGGTTAGGTGGTTCCTCCAGATTTCACTGAAATTAGGATATAAGAAAGCGGAGGCGAAATTTATAAAAACCTGCCCAGTCATATATTGAAGGGAAAGTAGTTTGAAACTTTTTATTATATTTTGTATACCAATGGAAATGTCTGTCATACCTTTCATTTGATAACAAATTTTTATAGTGTTTCATAATAGAACCGTTAAGAAATGCAAATAACGGAAAATTTGGTTATTTTAAAGGTTAAACCTGAAATTGGGCTGCTCATTCTTCTTTATTTTGTCGCCATATGCAAATTTGATGCAAATCGCAGATAACACATCAACGGACCTTCCTTGTTAGTTGCGCGCTAAATATTTTATATATATTTGTTTTGTAGCCTTAGTTTTACAAATCGTTCCAAGTGCGAAAATTTAATAATACACACAACCTATTAATCATCATAAAAACTGGTTACTTTTTCTGTACCACAAACAAACCAAAAGGCAAGAAAAAGAAGCCATGAATAATTGCTATTAAAGTTAAAGTTGCAAATGGGTTGAATATTTGCACATAAATATACTCTAATAATCTTATAATCCTGTTTATAATTTATTTACTGCTTTAGATGAGGAATTTTTTATAAGCGTTTTTCTAAAACAACACTTAAAGTTTTGCTGGCAACATTTTGTGAAGCACTGAAAGTTTTTCCATTTTTAAACTCACTTTTACTAGATTATTATTAGAAATTCTATGCATTATTTTATTTATTTTTTTTGACTGAATAAAGATAGTTATATTTTTTTTTTTACTGGAGAAAGATAATCAAGTGGTTTTAAAAATCCTGAAATAATTTCAAAATCTTTACTGCAATCGTGAATAAAACACATTTGGAAAATTATTATAACGAGTTGCCAAATAATTTTTGAAAAAAATAAATTTTTTACCTTTTTTGATGGAACTTTTTTCAAAAACTATTTAAAAATATAAAACTGCTAATCTTTTATATATTTTTTTATATTATGTGAATAAAAAAAGTACGGAAATCTATTTCTCTGCACGAAATTAGTTCATCAATTGTATAAAATTTCTGAAAGTGCGCTCCGGTAGGCTAGTGCGGCGGTTGTGGGTTCGATTCCTACCAGAGGCACTGTCATGTTTTCGCTACAACGCGCCAAAAGCAATAGTAACTAGTGCTCTGTTAGGGTAATAGTATATAATTTGTAATTACATGATTATTAATTAATAAAAACAAAAAAATCTGAAAATCTAGTTGATGAATTTTTGAAATACCTAATAGTCTAAAATATTCCAAAATTTATTCCGTTTTCACTCAAAACATAAATAATTTATGGTTTTTATTAAAATACTACTAAACTTATAAAATCCATATCGTTATGATATGGCAAGTTTAGCAAATGTTCAAAAACCACGATATTTTTCCAAAAAATTTCAAAAATTTATTAACTTAGAAAAAAAAAACTATTTTTCGCATATTTCTGAATAACGATTTGTTCACAAAATTTTAAAAAAAATTAAGTTTTTAAAATATTATCAACCGTCTTGGATTTATGTGCTTTCAAAATTTCAACTTCGGTTGCTAATATTTCCGCTAGAGGGCTCTTTAAGGCCACAAAAATTACAAACAGTTTTGAATGAAGCATAGTTCTATCTATCTGGAAAATTTGGTTAAAAAATGTTTAGTGGGTATATGAAGTGAGTTAAATTAGCCCCAACTCCAGTAAACATATAATTCAGATTTTTAGTCAAAGGGGTTTGGGAGAAGCGGTAATGGGAGACTTTTCCTTGTTGCCTCTCCCCATAAAAATGTTAAAAAATCCTTCTTTTGTTATATGTCTACTATGGAGGGTGAACAAACTAGCCAAATTTCATGTCCTAAATCTAGGGGTTTAGCATGGTTATTTTAGGGATCACTTTTTTCTTTATTAAACCCATATGTTTAGTGGGCCTATGACGTGCCATTAATGAGTCTAATTAGCCCAGCCTCCAGTAAACATGTATTTTAGATTTTTAGTCAAACGGTTTGGGACTTTTCTTTGTTGCCTCTCCCCTTAAACATGTTAAAATTTCTTCTTTTGGTGGATGTATAGGTATCTCTCTTAAAGAGATATTTACCAAAAAGTATTTCTTGAATTTTGAAGTAATCGACCATATTCTAGCAAAAATTATGAAAAAATATTCATATCTTTTACCTTCGGGGTCACCCTATTCGGCTCTTACACCAGATTGGTTCAAGTGGTTGGTATGATCGGAAAAATACATATATCCTTTGTCGATACACAGCACACTCGCAAAATCGGTTAAAAATTGCAGCTAATATAACAAAAAATGAAAATGGGACATACAACAACCACTCTTCCAGTCGTCAGAGTGGTAAATATTGTATAAGTTTTAAAATACACGGAAGCCCCGATTTGCGTCGTTTCTATTGACGTCGTTTCGATTTGCGTCGCTTTTAAAATTTGCTTCATTCCGATTTGCGTTGTTTTGATTCCGATTTGCGTCACTACATACGATTGTATTTTTTCACAGAAGTCATAATTACCTATGGACATTAGGGGTACAACCAAAATAAGGCCCTATCACCACGCTGTAGCCGATGTTGTGGTGAAACCGAAAAATGTTTCCTCAGGTCATTTCGGAACAAAAACGTACCGCGTCGAAGCCGATTTCTGAAAGTCCTTTAAGATTTTTTTTTATTTTTTCAAAATTTTTTATATTATAATTATTTAAATATAAGGTGGCGCAAAAATAACCTTCCGATGTTTTTTTTTTATTATGTATTTATTATGTATAGCATTTTCTGATAGGAGGATTACTTTTGCGCCACCTTATATTTACATTTCTTAATGTAATTATATGATTATAATCAAAATCACAATCTAGAAACTATCTTTGTTAAGTGAAATTAACTTAAGATTAAGAGTTCGTATTGATTTGCATTGGTGGAAAATATCTTGTACGATCCCAAACTTAATTGCATTTGACGCGGAACCCTTTTTAACGATATCGAAAATCTAAAGATGCAGTTCTTATTGTTTTTTTATGCACTACATGTTATGGCTTGGGCTATTTTGATATTTTCAAGAATTGTAAAAAAGTTGTACCCCTAATGTACATATGCGAAATTTTGTAATTTGCGTGTAAAAAGGGGAATTCCCATTTTAGTCTGTTAGGTAAGTTATTCTAAGCATATACAGAAAAATGATTCGATTTGCGTCGTTTCGGTTTGCGTCGCATTTCACCGGTCCCTGTTAACGACGCAAATCGGGGCTTCTGTGTACGTAAAAAATTCACTTAAATATATTTCATAAATTTAAATTTTGGTTAATTGAAAATTTAATAATTTCCTTTTTGGCAAAGTGAACAGAGCAAAAAACCTGAATACTGTATATAAATGGCAAATGTTTTCTCTTAATTATATTTAATTACATATATTAGTTTTTGAATTTTTTTAGTATTTTTTTTTTATATACAGCTGCTTAATTGAGTGCTGTCATATTGTTTTATTATCATAATTTTTTTAGTAAAAGTGATGAAATTAATGATCTCCTTTTGCCAGTTATTATTTTATAATACAAAACATACAAACATACAAACATACAAAACATCCGGTCGCCAAAAAGTGTATTGAAAAGTTAACTGCAAGCTAAAACTAATGAAAACGTTTAGTTTTTAATAATTTAAAGGCAGGGGCAATAAATTGTATCAAATATGTGTCTTATAAACGGTGTTTATAATATACCATCAAAAAACCGTTAATTGAAAATTATAATTATTTTTTTTGATGTAATCCTTCAGGATACAATTATATTTGTTTAAATTATTTTTCCTATAAATGTCTCTTTTTCTGTGTAAATAAGTGGTAATAACATTGTTTAATTACTATTTAGAATATTTTATTATTATTTTTGTTCCTTTTCTATGTTGTCTGTTCTTGTAAACATTAAATAAACTCCTTTTTTTCATTATTATTAGTAATTTTAATTTTTATTTTCTTTTTTTACATTTAATATTACAAGGTGGTCTTTTTTTTTACTGTCGACTGTTTGACTGACTGGTCGGGGTTTGGTGGCTGCTTTGGTCAGTCACATTTTATTTATTTCCGCTACAATTAAAAATACATTTTCTAATGGCAAAAATTAGTTGACAGACGTTAAGAACAAGTCATTATTATTATGATTATAGAGAAAAGCTGTGTGCATGTATATAAAGGGTTTCATAAAGAGTATGAGAGGGTGTAGATAATTACATAATTGCGTGCAATTAATCAATAAAAAAAAATAGTAACACTATATTTGCTGTACTGTACGACTAGAAAAAATAAAATTAAAAAATTATAAATGTTATTTCTGTTTTATTAAATAATACAGTAAAATAATTATTTATTAATAGTAAACTAAAACAGCTAATTACAAATCCCAAAGGAGCTATGTAAAAAACGCTATGTATTAATAAAAAAATAAATATTGTGAACGTCATGAATCATTTTTACGAGGGCGGCTCGAAAAGTCCGTGACTTTCTTAATGAAACACAGTTTGTTTAGCAAAAAAAAAAAAAAAAAAATATTTTTCAACATAATCTCCATTTAGCTCAATACACTTAGTCCAAAGATTCTTCAATTTTTGTATCCCTTCCAAAAAATAGGATTTTTCGAGGTCCATAAAATAGTTATTTCTTGGCCATATGGGTTCGTTTTTTTTTAATCCTCGTTAAATCGGTCCAATAAGTTGTCATAATATTCGCCGTTTATTGTTTTTTCCCTTTTGAAGTTAATCAATGTGGATTATACCGCGTGTATCCCAAAAACCTGTTGCCATCACCTTATTAGCCACGATTACGTTTATGGTCAATTGAGAGCAAACGCGGCACCCAACTTGCAAACACCTTTCTTAAACTATTTCATTTAAAATCGAAACCACACTGCCATATGAAATGCCTATCGCATTAACAATCTCACGCACTTTTACTCTTCGATCGGACAACACCATATCGTGGATTTTTTCAACATTTTCGTGTGTATTGACCTCAATTGGCCGTCCAGAACGTTCAGCGTCATTTGTACTTGTGCGACCACAACGAAAGTCAGTAAACCACTTTTTACCATTGAAATCAATGGTGCAGAGTCCCCATAGTATTTATCAAGCTTTTCCTTGGTTTGATTGACGGTTTTTTTCGCAAAAAATATTGTTTAATGAGCAATCTACGAGGTTGTCTGTTTTGAACAGCTGTTAAACGCAAAGTAACTGACAGAACTTGCTCAAAATTTGACAGTAGTCTATTAACAGGTGGTACTTGATGGGAGCAGTGTTGCATTTCATATAACTAAGAGGGAAGTTCGAAAAGTCACGGACTTATTGTTCCGCCCTCGTATTTCTAGAAATTAAACATAAAAAAATAATAATTAAAATAATTATATTAGTCAAAATGAAAGCTAGAAAAGGATATATAGCAAAGGATTTTTTTTCTATGAAGAATTTGAAAAAAACACATTTTTTTTTTAAACAGCATGACATGAAAAAACTAATCAGGTTCTGACCATCAATTCCATATAGTTAGAACACGCTGATTTCAATCGCGTACTTTATTTTTCAATGTAGGTCACAGTTCTTGCTAAAAATTTATTTGTATTTTACTATGCAATCAGCCTGATTTATTTCTGTTGAAATCTAAGAACTAGACCAGTACACTCGAAGAAAAAGCTTCATCATATTTATAAAAAAAACTTCATAAAAATTAAGATAAACTTTATTGATTTTAGTCAAATGTAGCACTTCATAAATATGATGAAGCTGTTTCATAAAAGTTTAAATTGATAACAAGTTTCACATAAAATACAAGTTTTCATAAAATGCTTTCAAAATGTTTTGAGACGATTTATAAATATGATGAAGAAAATTCATAAATTTTTATGAAATTAAAAAATTTCTTTGGTAGCGTACAAACAAAATAAAAACTACAGCCAATTACGAAAATTGTTACATTATTTTTAAACTGTATACAGAATATATCAAAGAAGACCCTGAATTTGATATTGAAATTCAGAAAATATCAATAGGAACTATTATTAAGAACTTTTTAAGAACTTTAATTTTGAATTAAAAAAAAAAACATCAATTGAGATTAAGAACTTTTATTTCCAACGAAATTTAGAAAAATTAAATTTATATTCACAAAATTCCATATATAATTTAGAACACATCAACCGATTAGCATTGTTAAAGTTAAATTGGTGTTATGATAGTTTCTGAATTTAAAATCTTAGTTTCTATTGATGATTTTTAAATTTCAAATTGAAATTCTGAATATTAATTGATAGGAAAACAAACAAGATATATGCACACAGTTTATGAAACTTTTTTATGAACTGATAAATATGTCAAAATTTTACCCTACGGGTTAAAAGTAGGGACATCAGAATTCGTTTTAGAGGCATGGTTCCTTCGGCAAAGTTTCTTATTTTGAACCCTGGAATACGATTTTCCTTGAACGTTGAGCGATTTTTTTGCCTCCATACAAATCGACCCGGCCTAATAAACACAAATGTGGTAATGCTTTTCTACATTCCATTGTAGAAAATCATTACCATATAAGTGCTTATATAAGTACATATTTTGCAATGGCAAGTACTTACAATTGTCATTACAAATCTCATTACTTGTATATGGTGATGAGGCGCAAAATAATGACATGTCATTACTAATTACCTTTTGAAAAGTAAAAAAATTTGTGTTTACCTGTATGCTTGCCAGTATGTCAAAAAATAATGGGTCCAAAAATACTAAATTCAATAAAAAAAATATTTTTCAAAATTTTTTTTTTCTTAAATAAAATGTGTTTACACGGGACTCGAACATTAATCTCCAGTATGTCAGGCAACCGCTAAACCATCTATAGTTACATATTTTACTTGATAGATAGAACTAAAAATGACTTGCTGACATAAAATGTAATTCATTTCCAGCTTACATAAAATGAAAAATAATTAGCGGGAAATTTGTCATTATTTTTAACTTATTGCTCTTGTTCTTTGTCTCTACAAAACCGAATAAATCACTACTTATCAATCACTATTATGGCTGCAACCTAAAGCTAAATTTCGCTTTGATGATGTTAACTCATTTTTGATACAGTGTTCCTTTTTCGACACAGTACTTTTATACCGCTATATATTTTTACTTGATCAAAATCACTCGGTAATTTAAAGACCATAAAATTATTCAAATCTATGACCTAATATTCCCCAATGTGTCAATTAGCGGCCTGTTACGAAAAGGCCATGATTTAGTTTCATTATTATATTTGATATAAAAAGTCCAACCGCATTCTGCCACATTAGGACCTGTTCTGATTGTCAATTGCAACCTGCCAGTCTCCCCTTAGGGAATCTTGTCTCAATATTGCACAGAAAATTTCCTATAGACGCAATCGAACAAATAAAAACATAACAAATATTACATTATTCAAGAAGGTTCAATACCAGAAACTGCGCAGTCTGATTCAGAAAAATTGAAAATGTACAATGTAGTTATGATTTTTAGAAAATACACTCATTCTTCTCTACCACGCCTTTCACAATTAATAATGCTGCTATTTTAATTTGTGTGTGCTATTTTGGGTTATTTTTATATTTTTCAGTATTACGCTAGGGTTAAAGAGTAAGAAAGTTTAGCAACATGTTGACAAGGCAATGCCCTTTTTTCATTAATTTGTTAAAAAGTGTTCACAATGTATTAACGCCTGTTACATTCTTATTGATTTTCAAATAACAATTCATCATTAACTTATTTTTTAGTATTTTTTTGTTCAAAAATTACTTATTATACAAAAAGATTTCAATTGCCTGATATTCAGTTTACCCTCCTTCTTTACTATTTAAATTTTTGTTATACCTTAAACATTAATTTTATGTTTTTAAAATAACAAATAGTTAATAAAATAAACTTATGCATCATAAGCAATAGCAGAATGCTTATTGCAAAAAAAAAAAAAAACATTAAAAGCTGCAAAAAAAGCATTTCCTTTAACATTAATAAATATTTTTCTTTTCAGTTTCTGTTTTTTCTTTTCTACTTCTTCCTCAGCTGTGTTTGCCTTCTGGCGCTAATTCATTTATTTATGTTTATACTTGTTTAAGTAAAATGTTGCAAATGTTCTTATTGTGTAGCTTTTTTTGTAATACTTTATGATTTAGCAATGAGTTGCTGTTTTTATATGATTATTCCTTATTCGGCAAAAAAAAAAATAAAATTATTGCAGCCTTTTGGTTACTAACAATAATGAAATAAAAAAACTAAAAGTGGGTGTGTCCATTTTTACATTTCTTACAATTATTATATTCATATATATTATTTTTCTTTTCTTTTTGTTCTTAACAATTTGGTACAAATTAAAATTGCAAATCGATTGGTTGAGGGTTTCAATTTTTTTTTATTTAGACTTTGGCTTGACGTTTGTAAGAAAGTTATTATTGGAAATAGGGGATATAAAGGAATAATTGTTAAAATAGTATTATCTAATAAATAAACTCTGTTGAGGCTACATTTGGCATATTAATTAGGTAATAAATTTTACAATAAGTGCGCCCCGGTAGGCCAGTTGGTAGCGTGCTGGCTTATCAGTGCGGGGGTCGTGGGTTCGATTCCCACTAGAGGCACTGGTCTGTTTTCGCTACAACGCGCCGAAGGCCATAGTAGCTAGTGCTCGGTTAGGGTAATAGTATATAATTTGTAATTATATGATTATTAATTAATAAAAAAAAAAATAAAAAAAAAAAAAATTTTAAAATATCAATTAAAAATGTAATTATAGTAATAAATATTAGTACAGTTAGTATTACTGACAATATGTTTAGGGGATTTGATATTGAGGCCCTATGCTCCTTATAGGAACGACGGGAATATATATATATATTTGATATTAAGCTAAACCTTTCCTAAAACTGCAATGATCGAATTATCTTCATAATATTACAATTCCGTTCTCGTACTGGGGTATAATGCACCAAAACAACAGTGCACTTAGCATACTATGTAGGTAAAGACCACTGCAAATGTAGTTAAAAACAAATGAAATTTCACTTAAATAAAGGATGACTTACATTTTATAAAATTCAACTAACATTGTCATTTATTTTTTAATGTTCAAAAATGACTAACAATTGTAGTAAAAAGCAATCACATGGTAGTAAAAAATAAACAAACATTTATTTTTTTAAATAACAAAAAAATACTTTGAAAAATAAATGTAAAATCATAAAACAGTCATTTGATGTGGTTTGTTTTTTTAAATGAACTACAAGATTAGTAAAAAATTTAATTTGTTCTACAAATGACTTACATTTACATTGAAAATATAGAAACTGTATTACAACCCAAACAACTACATATTTTTAAAGCATAAGTTCTCTGAGTGTAGCTTTTTAAAACCTCAGGTTGTGATGAAATCAGTTAGTAAAAAAAAAGCAAACATTTATTTTTTTAAATAACAAAAAACTACTGTACAAAATGAATGTAAAATCAGAATACAGCAATTTGATATGGTTTGTTTTTTAAATTAACTACAAGGTTAGTAAAATATTTAATTTGTTGTACAAATGACTGACATTTACATTAAAAATAAAGAAACTGTGTTACAACCCAAACAACTACATATTTTTAAAGCAGAAGTTCCCTGAGTGTGGAAATAGCATGTAATCAAAAATAGGTAAGAGGACGGAAGGTTAATCAATTTTTGCAAAAGAAGCAATGAAGTTGCACAGGAACTCCTCCATTGAAACTTTTCATTAAACTTATACAAATTTTCATTCAATTTTATTAAATATATAATTATATAACATATAAAACTAGTTTCATAAAACGTATGAAGCTTTTCAAGAAATTGAAAAAATTCTGGAAAAAAGTTTCATTAGTTGTCCTCTAAAATTCTCTCTGTGTACATACACATTTATTATGATGATGTTTAGCAAACAAATTTATTGTTCAACAAAATTTAAATTGAGGCTTTCAAAAACAAATTTTTTTTAACAAATTTGAATTTTGAGCTCCAGAAATATAACGATCTTTCACATGCAGGTCAAGAAAAAAATTAGTCCTTTTATTTTACACAATAAAGCCTTAACTATATTCCTTATTTAAAAGTTACCAACCATTTTAGTCTTTTTTATGTTCAACAAATCCAAACGGACTGGACGGTTTAATCGATAGAAATACAGTTTATTCCCTGATCTTATTTTTAATACCCAATCTATTGAAAAATGTTCGGGGAGCGATAAAAAAATCAGTTTTGCATTTTTGGTACTCTTTTGTACATTCAATTTAATTTATATGTCATTAAAAAGAAATAAATCCTTTAAAGTTGGCATACATTTTTTTTAATTAACAAATTTAAAAAAAAAGCTTACAAGGAAGGACCGCTGATGGGTTCCCTAATATTACCTTAAAATTTGGACATGTGATAAAAGTTGCAAAACAAATAAGAATGAGCACCTTTTTAGCAGCCCATTTTAACATTTAAGGAATAAAACTTGGGGATCAAAAATAAGTCAATTTTCCGTTATTTACCTTTTTCAAGCCTCTTCAAAACATCAGTATACAAATTTGGTATCAAATAGAAGGCACTTGGATGACTTCTCATTTGAAATATTAAATACAAAAATATAAAAATGTATCATTTATTATGCTGCTATTCGATCCAGACATTTCCGTTTGCAGGCTATTAGATCCTTATTATGTTAATGGTGATTGATGATTATTAAAACATACTATGAGTACTATGAATCAGAAAAATAAGCTAACTTCTGTCGACCGGTTAAAAAGTTGTGACAGAAAATATAGATAGACCAATCTTTCGAAAAAATTTTCTGTATTGGTATTCAAAAACCTTTTTGAATATATTAATATATCTGCCTTCAATTATCATGCACCAAATTTTGTAGCAATTAATATTTGCTATAGAAAAAAAAACAAAAATCTCTACGTAAATTGTCTATATTTGCAACTCCTATCTCTTTACCATCTAAAGTATGGCTTAAATATTAAATTTATTTTAATTCTTTAAGCATATTTTAGCCTTAAGCCAAATGACGATGTTCTATTTCTTATTACCAGTTTTTTTTTTCAGTTAATGTTGTTTTGCACAATTTTTATTTTTATTTTATTTTTATTTTTTATCATTATTTGTTGCAATTTGGCGCTGAATAAATGAGGCAATATAGCAAACATACGTGGACGCTATTTAACTATACATTCATACTTGTATGTTAAAGTCCAAGCTTTTAGCATTTAACTAATTATTATTATAGTTTGCTTATAGGTTTCTTAGCGATGCTTCAAAAAGAATTGAACTAAATTCTAAGGAGAGTTAAAGAATAAGAAAATGCGGGAAAGGGAGTAGAGTATGTGCATATTAATGTAGACATGCAGCTAAAGTCGTTGCAACAACAACAACAACAACTTTAACAACATTTTTTTAACAAACAGTCTTCTTTTAGTTGCATTTGTAGCACGTTTTGTTGTAATTATTATTGTTGTAGCTGTTGATGTTGTTGCTGCTGTTGTTGCTATGTTAACTCTGTTGCTGTTTTGTCATGACAGCCAATTTAATGTGTGGCTTAAATGCTGTTTTAACATTGTTTTATGTTTAGTAGTGACTGTCTGTCCGTTTGTATATTTGTTGTTCTGTCCCCCCCTCCATTCGTTTGTTTGTCTGTCTGCCTTTATATATTTCTCATGCTGGCTGTTTCTTGTGTTTGGTTGTGTTTGCATGCCTTGGTGTTGTAGCTTTCCTGCTGTAAGCTGCTTGTGGGGTCAATTAGTTTGATGTGTTACAAAAGGAAGAAAACGAAGAAAAAAATACTAAAACACAAATCGAAAAAACAAGAATGAAATATGTCTACTCTGTCCATACTTTTTTTTATACTCAACAATAATTATGTTTGAAATGTGAAGCATTTAATTATTTTTTTTTATGTTATAATATATATTAACATAATATTATGAAAAAAAATCGGGGTTTTTATATTCAATATTAACAATTAAAAACTAATTTTCTTGTTTTTGACACATAATAAATATTTTTTTTGTTGATGAAAGTCTGCAGAAGTAATTTGCTAAAGGGTTAATGTGTCCACAGTAAAATTATCAAAATGTATCTTTTTCCAATATTCATGTTTTCATGGTTAATAAGAGCAATTAAATATTATCTTTTTCAAAGTAATATTAACATTTTGGCATATTCAGCTTGAATTTTGGATAAAATATTTTGTTTTCAAAAACTGCATACTACAGGAAATTTAAATTTCAAAAACTGTTCGAACTTTAAGCCAGTTTAAAAGTCAAAGCACTCAGAAATACTGTTTCAATCGAAAGCATTATATTTAAGATTTGCTTTTGGTGCCGTATCTTATTTCATTTTCAATTTTATTAAAATTATTATTTAAGTTGCCGAAAATAAAAAAAAAAACTTACAATACAAAGAAATTAAAAAAATCTAAAATAACAAAATGTTCGAATATTTAAAGTGTCCCTAAAAGGGGAAAACAATTTCTGAGGATTCTTTGACGCTACAGCTTATTTAGAGATTCTGCTGATAACATCTACAAGTATTCTAAAAATCTTTATCATTTTTTTTATTGATTTGTTAGATTTTTTTATATTTTTTTTGTTCTATTTAAGATGATATTACAAATATTTAGTATACTTTTTAAAATGTTGTTATGATTAATAATAACACGGTGCTACAGTGAAAAAAAAAAACTTGGAAAACGATCTAGCGTGGGTTATAGGTCTTGTTGAGTACATTACCAATTGTGTCAAAAAATTTCAGAAACACCCTCAAATTGAGAAGTTATTGTAAAAAAAACCGTTTTCAGTGATGTTTGTCAACTTATCGACCTGTAACTCAGTCAGTTTTTGTCCGATTTAAATTTTTTAACGCGTTTGGAAAGAAAACTGATTACGCTTTAAAATTATGTTCATTTTTTGATACATTTGTAAGTTATAAGTATTGTTTTTGTTAGGAATATCTACAAAAAAAAAAAAAAAATTATAAACTTTTTTGATTTTAGTAGATTTTCATTGCTTATTTTAATATGAAAGCTTATAAAAATTTATACCGGCATATAAAGATATTTCAGAAACACCCTCAAATTCAAAAGTTATTCTAAAAAAAACCGTTTTTAGTGATGTTCGTCATCTTATCGACCTGTAACTAGGTCAATTTTTGTCCGATTTAAATTTTTTAACGCGTTTTGAAAGAAAACTGATTACGCTTTAAAATGACGTGCATTTTTTGATACATTTGTAAGTTATAAGTATTGTTTTTGTTAGGAATATCTACAAAAAAAAAAAAAAAAACTAAAATTATAAACTTTTTTGATTTTAGTAGCTTTTCATTGCTTATTTTAATATGAAAGCTTATAAAAATTTATACCGGCATATAAAGAAAATTTAGTGCTTAACAGAACATGGTTTTAATTTTTCAAATCGGATGAAAATTGTAAAAGTTATTCAACTTTTCATTAACACCTGTTTTTAACTATACATGTTAACTTAGGTTAAGCTGTTTGTACAGTTTTTAATTTACGTTTGTAAGTCAAGTGGTTTAGCAAAAGAAGAGTCTGCAATCCCAAAATTTTTACTTTAGAAAAAGTATAGTAAGTTTTGCAAATATAAACCGATTTTAACAAATAATATCTCATTTTTTTCTATATAACATTGTCTTTTACATACAGTGCAAAAAATGATAAGTTTTCAAAGAAAAAAATTAAAATAACTCTTGTTGAATTTGGAAAATTAATAACAAAAATAAAAAAAATAAAAACTTTTGATAAACACTTACCTAATTTCTAGGAATATATATTTTATGACTACATTTCATGAAAGCTTAATTCTTTACCTTTCCAAAACTGTTTAAAATTTTGAAATCGGTCAAAAAATGTGTGAGTTAGAGGTACTATAGTGCTACGACCTACCCTAAACAGTTTTTTGAAAATAACTCAAAATTTTGAGGGTATTTCAAAATTTTTGACAACGGTTTTTGTATGTCCTCACCAATGCCTACAACCCCCACTATGTCGGTTTTCAAGTTCTGACAAAAAGTGTTTTTTGTAGCAGTGTGTAATTATGGAGTAATATAACAATATCTTAAATAACTTTTCTAAAATAAAGGGAATTTTAATGTTTGAAATTTAGAAAGAAAATTCCTATGGAGAAAAATTGCGAATAAAAAAAATTGCTATAAACGCTACGTTTTTTTTTTTGTTTAAGATTCTTCTTATCGCACCCAATTATGTTTTTCAACATTTATTTAAAAATCGTATTTATTATACATACACATATACGTTTTAAATTTTAGTTAACTTTTATACTTTTAAAATTGGTCATTTCAATATTTCTAAATTTTGTATCTATTGTTTTGATGGGCATTTTTTGTAATTTTATAAAATGTGCTATACCTGGCGTATGATTAATATTAATTTTGAAGTTGCTTAATAAAAACTTAAATAACTTTTTTCGAATATAACGGATTTTATTAATTTAAATTGTATATACAAGCTGAGATTTAAGACATTTCCGTTTTTATGCATAATATACATTTTAAAATTAAATTTTTTATTTATATTATAAAAAATTATGGAAGTCCAAAGCAACATTTTTATTATTTTTTTAACAATTTTAAGTGGTGTCGATTGTTTCTTGGAATATTTTCTAGTGACAACAAATTTCTTTATCTGTTAATATTATAATTATGGCTAATTGCCAAACAAATATTACTTGTTAACACTAACAGTAACACTCAAAAAAATAAGTTCGTAGAAGAATAAGTAAAATTCATGTAAATCAAGTATACTATTTCTCAACAAATTTTTTGCTGAAATTGTGTGTTTCAGCTAAATTTTAGTTATACTTAATCAGCACTTCACAGTTTTGAACTAATGTTTTACTAATATTTTACTAATGTCTTACTAATTTTTTCTGCTAAAAAATTTTTCACATTAATAGTGTGGACGAAAACCAGTTTAAAAGATATACGCAGAATGAAGTAGATATAGCGGCAAGTCAAGATATAGAAGAGACGACGAAAATCATACTTAAAATTGCAACTCTCGTAAAACATATATAAAAATCCACCATGGAATTTTTTTTATATGTTTTTCATACAAAAGGATGCCATCAATGATGTAAATTGTTGATCTAATAAAGTCAAATATTGTGTTGATTCCGGATTGACAAAGAAATTGATTATTAACTAAATTAAAGACAAAGTAAAATATTTAAATTTATTAAAAATAAAATTTGTATTTGTAAACCAAATTTTTATCGTGGTAATTTATGGAATGTTTTAAAAAATGTCAAATATATATATCTTTAGGTAGACAGACTAAAGCGAAACAGAAGAACACACATCTTAGATAATTTTTTTATTTCCTTTCTTTATTTACAAAAAAAATGGCTGTTTATGTATACACACAGAGAACAATTTAGCTATTTGCCAACTGAAATTCGGTTACGACGACTTAAATTTGGTTATTAAGTATTTGAGTCAGTTGGCACAACTTAACAATACTTTTCACAAGAAAGTTCGGTTTATTCAACTGAATTTTAGTTGGAACACCGAAAATATTCAGAAATCAAATGTTAATGTCGTTGTAATAACTGAATTTATAAGTTATTTCCATTAAAAAGCACTTTTCAATTCGGTTGGCACTTTATTTCACTGTGTGTATATTTTGTTATTTTTTGCTTTGTTTCCAGAATAATCACGGCATTTAGCTGCAGTTCAAATTGTCATAATTTAGACAACCATGGATGAAATTCGCTGAAATATATTTTTGTTTATGTTATATATAATTATTTCTATATATTTTCAGATATCAAATTAATTCATGTCGTCAATGTATGGACATTTTTTATATTTTTAATCTATTGTCAATTTTTTTTAAAGAAGCACAAAATTTTTTTTTGAGATTTTCAGCAAATAAACTAACTAAAGTATACTTTTTTTGTAGAAATTTAAATTTTTGTTAGCCTACTAATATTCAGCAAAAACTTTATTAATTTTTAGCAACGATGTTTTAATTTGTAATCAATTAAATGCTAGTAAAACTTTTTGCTAAATTTACTGAGATTTTGCTGACATAAGGATTTTTTTTGCAAGCACCCTCCTGAATAAAATTTTGCTGACTCAGCCACTTTATTTGCACACTTTACTGATTTTTTTTTAGTGTAACCTTCTTTGTCCATTTGTAGCTGCAAAGTCCATTTGTTTTTAAATATTTTTATATAAAATTTCATCCTTAACATTCATCTCTTTAACAACATTAACTTTACAATATAACCTTATGTTAATATTGTACCATCTACAACTTAAAACAACTTCAATTATGTATTTTTTGTGACCCCTAAAGCTAGCTACATCAAAAATTTTGTATCGTTCCTTACTTTAGCAACATTTGTGCAATATTAAAAAACACTCCCTTAAGCATTGTGTAGTAAATATTTTTTGTTTGGAATATTTTGTATTATGTTTCAATTCAGATAGTGTCATATTTGTTACATTTAACAGTTTTTCTATACTATACCCAGTGAACAATTGTAGTATAAAAATACTCATAGATCAACCTCCAAGCCTTTTGAAATCATAGCTGTTTTAAAGTGTTTTGCTTTGTCAATAAAGTCTCTTTCTGAGAGTTCTTTTATTACTCATAATAGAATTCTTCACTAAATTAAGAGTAATTTATGGTTTATTTTCGTGTCATTTATAAGTGTTAAAAAAATTTTCAAAATTTTTAAATCAGTCGCAAGAGTCATTTTTTTTTTTGAGTTTATCACTCATAAATTTAAGCGCTCTTAAAATGATCATATTTAAGAGCATTTTATGAGTCATTATGTCTGGTTGCTCACATATATGTTAGCTGGGTAGTCTATACTACTTATATGAGAGTTTCACTGACTTTCATGGTATAATGTAACATTATTATTATTTTTGGCGCTTCATTTACTAACATTGTAACAGTTTATAATGTTATGTTATGTTATGCTATGCTTTTGCTGCTTCATTTTTGTATGACTATCTGTATGTCCGTCCGTTTGTCTGTTTTTATAACCCTACATTGATGAAGCCTTCCTTGGCTTATTATAGTAAACATTTTACCATATTGTTGTAGAGTAAGTATAAACATGAGTTTTATTATTTTGTTGCTATTATTATTGTTCTATAGTGAGTGTGGTAATTAATTTCGTATTGTTCATTTTAATTAGTCAACTTAAGTGACAAACTTAACAACAATAGTATAGCTACAAACACAAATACTAGTAAATGAAACATGTAGTTGGAGTACTATATAATACACAACAGACAATACAAACGATATAAAATTGCGGGGGTGGTTTGTTAAGGAAATGAAGTTAAAATTATTTCACTTACATAGAAATTGATTAAATATTAATATTATCGAGATATTTCAGAGATTAAGAACATAACGCTGTTGTAATTAAAGCTTTTTGGTGTTTTTCATAGTACGTCGCGTATGATTAATATTAATTATTAGCTAACTTATGAAAATCGGTAATAAATTTTTTCGTTTATAACTGATTTTAATATTTTAAATTGATTACGAAAGACATTATCCTGAGACTTTCATTACTTTGATGGTCATAAATTGACACACACTAGTTTTTAAGAATTTAACAAAAATGAGCCAATAGTTTTTAAACAAATGATTTGTATATTAAAATGTAAGCCATATATTTAAACATAATGAAGTCTATTTATAATAATCCTTTCAAAAAATTAAATATTATATAACAAATTAATTAGCAATGTTTCTTATTATTAACTAATTCCAAGTTTTTTAAACATTTTTAAAAGTAAAATATATGACGTATGATTAATATTATTTAAGAGGTAATTTAAGGATATCGAATGCAGAGTTCGAAAATGTATGTACCACTAACATAACGTTCCTATCAAAAAAACCAATACAACGATCTCTGTTGTTTCGTTTGTATTTATAAACACAACACAAGTGCTCAAATCGTTGTTTGTAATATAACAAACGGAACAAAATGAAAATGTTTCTTTTGTCAAACATTATTATTTCGTTGTGGTTATTTTTTTGTGTTCATTCAACTTAAACATTAAAACGCGTTTTTTACGTTGTGGTAGACAAAATAAAGAAATGATTTTTCTGCATGTTATCAATGTTTTTTTTGCATTTGTTTAATGAAATTTCATTTAAACTCCCCAATGCAATTATTTATAAAATTCAATGAAACATTTTTTTCACTTGTTATATGACATAAACACTAAGAACGGTTTACGAATAGTTTTGTTGCATTCCATAAACACAACAAAATCAAACTGTTTGAAATATTGGACAAACAGAACAAAATCGTTTAGTTTGGTCTCTCATCGAAAACTAGTTTGTGAAAGTGTTTGTGTTCTGTTTACAAATCAAAATGAAAATAAAGAAATGTTGTGTTTATGTTTACTGTGCACAAAAAAATGATTGTGTTGAGAAAACCGTTTGCTTAGGTTTAATTTCGAACTCTGATCGAATATAACTTTTAATATTAAATTAAAAATTTATTTTAATAGATAAGAAATTTCGACTTTAAATTTGGAATTAGTTTTATTTGTATTCAAAACGGACAACACTGGCTTCTGAGAAATTTAAAAAATTATTGGCACTTTGAGGCGTAGAAAACAAGAATAACCTTTTGTGTATGTATAAGCCGATGTTGGAGCATATTAAATCCATCCACCTTAATTAATTATTTATAACCGCTCTAAAGTTATGGCGGTTTTAGCTTAACACAAATTAAAATATTAAAATTACAACTGTTGCTTGGATTTAATTAAAGTTACATCAATTTTTAAATCTTATTGTCTTTATCGCATGCCATAATATATATTACACCACAAAAAATATAAAAATGCACTAAAAGAAAATGATGGTCATATATTACAACTTAGATGGAAAAACTCGATTATTTTGGAAAACATTAATTTTTTGCCTAATTAATGATATTTAGTTTGGTTTAGGGTTACTCAGTTTTAGGAAATCTTATTGATAATTACTTTTAAATGCGCAAAAATCAAAAATTTTATATAAGGATATTTTTAAGGTTACGAATTTTTTTTTTTGCTCCATAAAAATTTTAAGCTCATTTAATTCTTTTATTTAATGTATGTTTTGGCGGCTTTAGTACAGAGCTTTAGTTGTCACTAGGCGAAATGTGATTTGAAAAAACTGCCGTTGTACTCCCTAAGATTCAAACAAATTTTACTTTTTTGCGCTTTACCAGTACCAAAACCAAAAACGACCAATAAAGTCCTACTTAGTAATTCACTTCAGTAAAGAGATGTATTATTTCTTATTGAATGATTTTGATAATTTGAATAGAAATAACAAAAGGCTTGCTTCAGCTAAGTTAATTACAAAATAACTGAATATTTTTTTTATCAAATTTGTTTTGTCATAAGTTAGCACGATTTTTTACTACAATTTTACAAAAGAAAGAAATTTGAAAATAAATTTCTTAAGTAAAATTTTAGTACAAAAAACTATACTTTGTGCTGACTATAATAGGAGACCTTAATATTCTTAACTTCAAATCATAAATTGCAATTTAGTTTTGATTTTTTCCACTCTTGTTGTGAACAAGGGATGTGGCACTGTTTTTATTAAGTTAACGGTTGTAAATTTTGTAAATAAGTACTGGCAATGCACTTTTTGGCAATTTTGGGAAAGCGTTCTAAGTCAGTACTGTGCCAGTGCTTTTTATTTTTACGGTTGTAAATTTTGTAAATCAAGTACTGCCAAAGCACTTTTTACGAACATTGGCAGAGCGTTCTAAGCCAGAGCTGTGCCAGTGCTTTTATTATTTTTACTGTTGTAAATTTTGTTAATTAAGCACTGGCAAAGCACTTTTTGCTAACGTTGGCAGAGCGTTGTAAATCAGTGCTTTGCCAGCACTTTATTTGTTGGATCATTGGCAAATAGTGTTCTGCCAGTTCTTGATTTTTCAGACCATTGGCAATTTCTGGCTGGGTAACTCCAGATACCTAACTAATGACTGAGATCGAAGTAATTATAACATTGTTTTTCGCTTGTGAAAAATGTGTCAAAAATCTTGCACTAAAAATCAGCCATATGTTTATGTTACCTTTAATTGTCTCCTAAACAAAAAAGGGCATTAAATCATTTCGGATTTTGGAAACAAGTGCTTAAAAGCCTTAACTGTCTAAAAATATGGTATTGGGCGTTTACATTAGCACTGGGACTACAATGTTATATATATGTGCTAAGAATTAGTAGAGATACTTATATTTCTTATTTAAATAATGCGTGCATTAAAGACTATTATAATAAAATATTTAGTGCAGCACACAATTGATTTCTTTGTGGTTTTTGGAAAAAAAAACAAATTGCAAAATATGACATTTCCAAATCGTTAGACGTTCAAAACAGGTATAAAAAATGTAAATAATTCTACAAAAAAATGTTTCTTATTTTAAACCAATTATAAGAATTTTTATAATTTGTTGTATATGGCGTATGATTAATATTAATTGATAGCTAATATAAAAAAATCGCATGGAAATTTGTTTAAAATCATGATTTATTAAATTGGTTAGAATAAACAATTAAATGAAAGATTTATTAACTATTCTTTATTTATAAAATTAAAGTTAATTACATAACCAACCACTTACCTACATCATCTAGTTGCTTGTAGTATTTGCCATAAATTTAAAGTATATAATGTGTCCTCTATAAGGGTAAACATTTTCAAAGTGTTTTTTTTTTTGTTCTCTTATTAGTATTTAACGTAATTATTGTGCAATTAAAATAACAATTATTTCAAATATAAAATATAGAAGAAAAAAATACCAAACTACTATATATATTCTTTTTTATATTGATTATTTAACTAAAACGTTCCTTTTTACTGTTTATAACAATTATCTCTAGTTTCTATATTTCTTTCTCTTTTTGTTACTCTATTTAATAACAGGCGTACAAAATTTCTAAGCAAGTATTTTCTATTAAGTTTTTATAATATAAATGACTTAAGAAAACTCCTACCTATACATTTTTCTTTAAATGTATTTAAACATAAAAAAAAAAAAACAAAAAATAACTTACCACCACTTTTCTTGTAAATTTGTCTCTCAGTCTCATCCCTAAAGTAGTTTTATATAGTACATAAATATGTATGTATAAAATGACCCAAAATATATGCTTAAGTGTACAGTTTCTTATATCCTGTTACTGTTAGAGAGTCAAATACCAATACAAAAATACATACAAACGCATAGAAGTCAGAATAAGAAAATAACAAAGAGTAAAATTATAAAAGTATGAAATCAAGTGAGTATGAAAACTCTTAGAAAAATGTCTTAGCTTTTTCGAAAATAATAATTAGTAAGTAAATGTTGGTTATAAAAACTAACAGCTTTATTTTAAACTTTTGAGAAGTAAAATAAGATGTATTGTTTGGAACTTATAGTTAATTTAGTAAAATTGTTCAATAATTAATAACACTCATACGCCATGATGTACCAAAACTATGTTTATTTGTAGAATTTTGATTAGATCACAAATTTATAATGTCAATAAAATAAAACCAAATTTAATCAGGTTAAAAATTATTCAAATGTATAAGAATTCTTAAGAAATTATAATTTAATAATAAAAATCTGGCACTGTGGGACAGAAGTATGAAAATTTTAGTTTCAAAAATTATAGTTATTAATAAAACTAATGAAATATGGAAAGAACAACAACTTTTTATGATATTTTTTGAGAATCTATTCAAATGTTATAAAAGCCACGCTTTGGTCCGACTGTACAAAATAATAAACGCTAGGCTCAGGTAGTTGTTTTTAAATTATGAAGGGTTCTATGATGTATAGCGATATTTTGAATATTTTCTTTTTTTTGTTTTTTAGAATAATCTATATTTGATAAAACTTAAAATTGCGTCCTGCATACATATATACATGCATGTTAGTATTTCGGAATTATTATGTTTTGTTCTTATTGTTATTAACAAAATATTTTGTTTAATTTTTAATTCAATTGCATTATGTGAACGATGTGCAGTCCTGATAGTTATATTTATATTTAAATCAATCACAAAAAAATATAGACTTAAATTTTAGCAAAATAAATTTACTAATTTTAAAATGTTATACTGAGTTTTTTATTTTTTTTTTTTTGGAATATATTAAGCTCCAGCAAAAAAATTTGTGGATTTCCACAAATTGATTTTAATTTGCATTGAACTAAGTGTCGGCAAAAAATGTTGCTGAATTTACTAATTTTTTGCTTAAAATCAGCTCATTGATGTTTAGCAAAAGACTTTTGCAGAAATTTTTTAAATTTTTCTGCAAGGATCCTCCCAGCGCAAATTTTGCTGACTAAAAAAATTTTTTTTTTTTAACTTTACGGAGTTTTATTTTGTGGGTAGAAAGCACATCGGCTGTTGTTCCAGCCATATTTCCATTTGTGTTAACTAAAGCACTGTTTTAAAAACAAATATCAAATAAAAGATTTATTGAGCTTAATTCTAAAATCGAAAAGGTATAAGAAAATGTTCAAAAATATAATAAAAAATTATAAGCGAGCAAAATTTTTATTACCTCAAAAGTCATCAGGATATAAAATTTAAAATTTTCATAAAACTAGAAAAAAATGTGTATTTTCAAAATAATTGCGGGTTTCTTTTTAAGTTATAAAAGAAACTTGCTTAACGGCGACTCAATCTCTAACCTACACTTGGTATCCAACTATTGTATGTGAATAAAGCGCATCATAAAACGTGATAATTACTTGTGAAAAAGAGATAGGATAAAGAAGAAAAAGCATTCTAGTTGAGAAATGAATTGTGCATTGGTATTAGTTAATTCTGTCTCTTCTGATCGAAACAATACTTGTGTGTACATAGTGTGACCAAACTCCACTTTAGCCGCAGTCATCGCTGTGACCGTGGCTCAACTCGTTAAGAGGTGAGATTACGATGCATAGCTTGATGCTAAGGTAGTGAATTCAAATCACAGTACGACACCAAAAAATAAAAAGTTTTTCATATAGAGCAAATTAACAATATAAAATACTTTGTTCAATTGACACATAAATTAACCAATGACGAGTCCCAGGAGGGGGACGAAACTGCGGCAGTCTGGTGTATCCCTTGTGTCCGTAAAATTTTTCAATAAAAATGTTTTCTTCTTCTTCTTCCTGTAAAGAGACTAACTAAAGAAAAAAAAAATGTTTGAGTGTATTTTTATATTTTGGTGGTGTATTATATATTTAGACATGTGATAAGTTAAATGAGATCTATAAATTTATGTGACTTAAATTAAATTCACTTTAGTCGATATTACCGATTACAAAAGCTACACATAAAGAAATAAAATGCCAACCGAATTGAAAAGTATATTTTAATGATAGCAACTTATAACTTCAGTTAGTACAACGATATTTACATTATATTTCTCAATATTTTTGGTGTTACAACTTAAATTCAGTTGAATTAACCGAACTTTGTTGTTTAAATTGACGTTCAATTGTACAAACCGACTAAAATTCGAAATAACCGAATTTGAGTAGTAGTAACTGAATTTCAGTTGGCAAATAGCTAAATTTTTCTCTGTGTATAAGTTTCTAGGCTTATCCTACCAAAAATAAAATCTCAACTAAACTCTACTGAATTTGTAAAAAATGTTTTTACATATTTGATTTCAAATATATAAAAACCATTTTAATCATGTAAATTTTAAGAGTAAAAAGCAAATTTTGGTCATCCCCCATTTCATTTTCATCCTTATCGCTCAAATCTTTTATTCCATAACTTCCTTAAATTAATTACAAAAAAAAAAATCCTCTTCATTTTATTTTCTTTAACAATTATCCTAGATTTACTAAAAAAAAAAAGTCATATTCATAATTATATATTATAATTTTGCATATTCAAATTGGCGCCTTGTTGTTTCTGCATTAAAATGGATTAATCTTTTCTACTCTTCTTGACAAACCATATGTAAACTTTTTTCCTATCCTTGTAAAATGTTATAGAAATTATCTAGCAACAAACAACAACAGCAAAAAAAAAAACAGAATTGCAATTACATTTTAACGTAATTACATTATTTACATTATGCATATTATATGAATTTTTTAGACAAACCATTGTATAAATTTAGCAGAACCATACATGCCACAACTATATCATTATGGCTAAGCATATATAATCCTAACAAAATATACTACTCCCTTATGGCAGTTAAAAGTGAAAAAAAAAATATATAACATTTAAATTAGAACATGAAGGACTTATTTTTTACATACATATTTTTTTAATATTATCAAATGGCAAGAGCTTTTCATTACCATATATTTATTACATATGAATTTAAGAGAATTGTAAATGCAAGGACATTAAAAGGGAAATTGTGTATTTGGAGCGAAAAGTTAGTTAATATGTAAGAAATTTATTTTTTGTATGTAGTTTTTGGTAAAGTTAATCAAAATTTTAAAAAATTTATAAATTTCAGAAATTTTTAAAATTTTTTAAAATATTAGCAATATATCAATATGTGATGTATGATTAATATTAATTATGAGATTTTAAAAAGACAAGAAATAATGGCTTAAAAGAAAGGTATTAATATAGGTTTACTTATAACAAAAATACTACCAGCCAGTTCTTTCCAATTTTGAGCAGTAAAATATAGAGTGCTGTTTAGAAACTTTAGTTATTTTAGAAAATTTGTTCCTTAATTAATAACACTCATACGACAGGGTGTAACAAAATTATGTTTACATTTACAATTTTCATTAGAGATCAAATTTTTGTCATAAATAAAGTAAAACCTAATTTAATCAGATTAAAAACATTTCAGATATACTAGAATTAATTAGAAATTATGATTAAATTTTAAAAATTTGGCACAGTGGGTCAAAAGTGAGTAGATTTTTGTTTTAAATAAATATAGTTATGCATAAAACTATGTTAATAAGGCAAGACACAAAAACTTTTAAAGATATTTAAAAATACCTGAAACTTAACTAAATTGAATGGATTTTTTTTTAATTTTTAAAAAATATTGGGAACTTGGTATATGGACCGTATGATTGATAATAATTGTGACAATTTAAACAGCCATGTAAATTTAACTTTTTACTATTAGAAAAAGTAAAGAAAATAAAATTTTAGTAATTTCAAACATGATTAACCCACTTGGCGCAACCGTCCTTTTAAAAGAACATCTGACAAATGAGAGAAAAGCGCCGTTATGTACGTGCATTTTTGTACATATTTTTTTATATTATTTTTTTTTATATGCTTTGTTATTTAGCTTCGCAGCTCGAAAGCGTCAGTTAGTGAAAGCAGTTGCGGGTATTTTAATTGCTTATTGAGTGCTTTGCGAATAGTGATTTTTTCTAATAGTGCGTAATTTAAAAAACATGTAAGTAAATCAGTTACATCCAGTTAATCGTTATTTTTTGTTTAAAAATTAATAAGAGTAACATCTTAGTTAAACAATAAATAAATGGAAAGCTTGCTTAATGCTGTATTGCAGCGCAAAGTGTACCGTCTCTCGACAGTAAAAGGATACCCGGTTCCGGGAAATTTATAGGTTTAAAAAAAGTTATTTAATAAAAAATGTTAACAACCTTATAAAGATTTAAGTTTCGAAATAAAAATTTAAGCTTCCAAAAAAAAAAAATTCCGGCGCTATCTAGGTTAAATTTATTAATTGAACTTATGATTGGTGTTTAGTAGTATGTGGCATATGATTACTATTAATAATAATAGAATATTTCAGGAAAATCGTTTGTTAATTTATTCGTATATATATATTTTAATATTTAAAATTGGGTATGAAAGGCGATATTCTGGGAAAGGCCATATTACTTTTCATACGATAATTTTTAGAAGCAGTAGAGAAAATTAAATTTTTGTATTATATAAATATTTGTTTAGTTAATTGCCAAACTGATTACTTTACTACCATATTATGATTTTTAAAGTGTATTTTACAATAAAAATTCGTTCCTCTAATTCTTGTTTCAAATAAAAAAGTTCCTCTAGTCTAGCTCTAGAAGAGTTAATACTTTCTGTAACTTATCGAAATATCGCGGTTTTAAAAACACTACCTTTTTAACATATTTTACTTTGAAATTAATATAAGAATATTAGAACATTTAAATTGGAGTGCATTTAGAATTTATCTTTTATTGAGAGTAGCGTATGAGTAATATCAATTCGGAAATATTTGACTAAAATACAAACTACTCTTTCATTCAAAGAAATGCCCTTTTTTGTGCTGAATATTCACTGATATTTCCTATAACATGAAGATGGCAAACATTTTTATATTTAGTGGCAAATATTTTTATATTTAAATCAAGCCAATGAGGAATCTGCAGGAGAGTACCTTTAACCAATATAATGTAACACTAAAAACATTTTTAATGACTTTTTAAAAAAGCAGTTTGATCCGAGACCGCGCACCTGCTGAAAACAATTTCAATATCTGGTATGAACATCTAACGATTTGGAAATTTTATGTTTTGAAATTCCTTTTGTTATTTTTCCAAAAAAACACTAAGAAATAAATTTGATTGCCTTTTTTTACCCGAGTACACTAAATATTTTATCATAACTGTCCCTACCCAGCATTAAATAATTTCGATTTGGTAAGCAGTAATTTCTTTTCAGTGCTTCCAAAGAAGCGCTTCGCCGTTATGCATGCAATGAAGCAATTCTGGAAGGCATTATATTGTGCTTCATTGAAGGCATTCTTTTGTAGCAGTAAAGAAGGCATGAAAAGAAGCAGTGAAGAATGTATGAAATGAAGCAGTAAAGAAGGCCTTCTATGAAGCACTTCTGGAAGGTTTTATATTGTGCTTCCCTGAAGGCGTTCTTTTGAAGCAGTAAAGAAGGCATGAAAAGAAGCAGTGAAAAGGGCATGCAATGAAGCAGTAAAGAAGGCCTTCTATGAAGCAATTCTGGAAGGCATTTTATTGTGCTTCTCTGAATGAAGAATCGCTTCTCGAAGCTCTTCTGGAAGCGCTTCGGGAAGCTCTTCTGGAAGCTCTCCGGAAGCGCTTCTATCATATGATTCTTAGATCACATGATAGAAACGCTTCTCACCTGCTTGAAAGAGACCTACCAAGTGGGACGTCGTGAACAAAAATCATACCTTCTGGAAGGCCTTCAGCAAGCGCTTCGGGTTCAAAGAAGGCCTTCCACAAGCGCTTCTTGGAAGCACTATTTTTTGCTAGGTAATTCCAGGCCATATTTGAGTGAGAAATAAAAGTATCTCACCTTATGGTGGTTGTGCCCAGTACCCTATTTTTCGACAGCTATTGCTTTTTAGCACTTGCTTTCAAAGTCCGATTTAAAATTTCGTATAAATTTCGTACAAATGATTTAAAGCCTTATTTGTTTAGGAGCTAATTAACGGAAATATAAACTTCAGATAAGACTGATTTTTGTATACTATTTTTGATAAGTTTTTCTAAGTCACATTGATAATAAAAATTTTAAAAATTTATATTAGAAAACCTTACAAGTGAAAAACCATGTTATACTTATTTCGATCTCAGTCTTAAAATTCATTAGCTTAAATTCTTATATATTTAAAAAAAAAAAAATTTAGTTTTTTGCTATAATCTTTATAAATTTATTACAACATTTTATAATTATCAAAAAAAAAAAAAAAAAAAAATGCAATAATAAAAAATTACCATAAATTACCATTTATCCTATTAAGACAACTTTCTCATCTTTGAACATAAATTAAAAAAATATTTTGCTTAAATTTCATATCATTTAATGAAGTAGTAGAAAATAAATAAATTACTTAAAGTTTGTAATACACACAAAAAAAAAAAAAAAACTATCAAACAAACTGCATACATTATTAAAAGCAAGCATTTTTGCATGTTAAACATTGATATGACCCACTTAAACCACGCATGGTTAAAGACAACAGAGAGTAGAAGAAAAGAAAAACAAATTAAATGAAATAAAAATTCATTTAAACAAAAAAGCCTCTTATTAAAATTATTTTAAAATGTGTATATTTGAAAAGATCCTCAGCTACAACACTTCCCACCACCTCTTTATCGATTTCCGTCAATCAACTTTCTAATTGCATAGAAAAATAAAGACAAAACTAACATATAGTCATACTTACTAACATGTTACAAACATACAACAATAATAATTGCCAATATTATACATTAACATCTTTAAGCTATAACTACTACAAGCGAAAAAAGAAAAAAAAAAAAACACATTATAATGATAGAAAATTTTCTTATAAAAAAGATCCCACTAAATTTTTCTATGTACAAAAACATATACAAGTATTCACACACTTTACAATTAACTAAATGAGTATGACATAGAGATGGTAGGGTGAGCAAATTTGAAACACTGTGACTTAAGCTTATAATTAAACTTATATTAAAATGATTAACTAATAAAGCTTTGTTAACAAATTTATAAAACACTAATTACCGTGAGAGGCTAGATAATAATTCGGTGGAATTTCGTGTTTTCCAATCAAATATACAATTAAGTTCGGGTTTCGGTAGAACCAACCGAATTGTCGATTGCATTGATTCAAGACGCAACTAAAGATTGGTATTGTCAAACCAATTTTAGACTATGTTTGTTTTCCTAACAAAATATTTAAATTCGTATTTAGCACTCAACATTTATTAGTGTTTGTGGTATAAGGGGTAGAGCGGCAGCCAATTAATCAGAGTCCGAGTTCAAATCCCGAAAAAAGACAAATGCAAACAGTTTTTTTTTTTTTTTTATTAAAATAAAATAATAAAATGTTCAAACAGCAAAATAATGTTAAGAAAATTAAAAGCTATTGTGGTGCACTGAGTAGGGCAGTGGACTATTAATCGGAAGACCACAGTTCAATACATAAAAAATCAAAAAAGTTTTATAATTTCAATAAAATTTGGTGGAACGTAATTCTACTTACGTGGAATATAATATTGAATGAGACAACTGAATATTAGCTATCAAACTGCTTTTTGAAAAGTCATTAAAAATTTTTTTTATTGCTACATTATATTGGTTAAAGGTACTCTCCTGCAGATTCCTCATTGGCTTGAGGTAGATATAAAAATGTTTGCCACTAAATATAAAAATGTTTGCATCTTAATGGTATAGGAAATATCAGTGAATATCCAGCACAAAAAAGGGCATTACTTTGAATGAAAGAGTAGGTTGGAGTTTTGTCAAATATTTCCGAATTAATATTACTCATACGCTACAGTTAATAAAAGATAAATTTTAAATGCACAACAATTAAAATGTTCTAATATTCTTATATTAATTTCAACGTAAAAAATGTTAAAATGGTAGTGTTTTTTTAAAAAACGATACTTCGATTAGCTACTAAAAATATTATTTAATATGAATATAGTAGTTGGCCACAACTGAGACTGTTTTCTGGGTGTACCATCATTATTGTGGCAAAATTGTAAATATTAAGCTAATTTTACTGAAACTTTTCTCAAATAAATTACAATAATTAAATTATGCCACTTATTAAAGATGTGATGGACTTGTGATTTAATTTTTCATAATCTTTTTTTTTTAATATCACCTGCCCATCTCTAGTGCTAAGCTCACCACCTTAATTGACAATATTATGTGTGTGTGTATAAGTTTAAATAAATGGTACGAAAAAAATCTCAAAATTGTCGTTTTTTTTAAGAGTTTTAAATTTTAAGAGTAGCATTAGACAATTTAAAACATTAATAGTATAATGTCAATCTTTTAAGTGTTTTCTTACATGCAACATTTTATAGTCTTTTTTCTTTTTTTTTTTGTTAGTTGCAGTTAATATTGCTGAGTCTAAGCTTAAAGACTTTGAGTACAGAGTGTTAATGTTGTAATGTTGCATGCTGTGTTATGTGTTGGCCATATAATTGAAATCACTTCATAAGTGATCGTAGCAAAAAGGAAATTGATGATATTAATGTTGTAAATATTGAAAAATAGTTTAAAATTTTTAAATACTATGAGAAACTTAATTTTAGAAAATTTATTGAAAAATAAATTAATTGAAATTAATAACAAATTTAATATACCATAATTGGCTACTGGAGTGAACAAAAAAAACAAGAATTCAAAATTCTGTTGATACTACAATTTTTGGTTTGCTGTATACTCAATACTCAAGTTTTCATATACTAAATTTTGTCAAGTTAACAGTTTTATTTTTACTGTGCTTATTTTATTGAGCAAACAAAATCTGCTTATTTTATCAGTTTTTTCTGCAACGTCATTTTTAACTAATTTATAGTAGCTTTTTCTTCTAATTTTATATGATTATTTCTATGAGTGTATAATTAACTCATTTAGGATATGTCATCGATCTACTGGAAATTTTTTAACCCACTTTTTATGCAGAACAATGCTTCATTACGAAATTTTTGTAATATGTTTTACCATTAGGCGTCAGGTAACACATTTTTTAGCGCTCAGAAATTTTGACTTATATAAGCTAATTTTCAGATGGCTCTAATATCTGGGTCATGAATAAAAATTTATTCTTAATTATGATCCTAAAAACATGTTTTTTTAATTTTTTCAACAGTCATTTATTAATCATAATCATAAATGACTTATAAATAGCTCAACAAAATCAGAAATTTTAAATCATACTCATATTTAGGACTATTTTATTAGTCATAAAAGAGGCTCAGAAAGACTCTTCATCATAGTATTTTGGGACTGCAATTGTACATTTGTTGTAATATTATATTTTTTATCAAATTCTTAAACAAAAATATATGAACATGTAGTTTTTTTTTTAATTAAAATTAACATACTTTAAAATTATTCAAGTTCAAATAATCTATAGAGTTTTTTTTAAACAAAACAAAACATGTGTGGAAATAAAAAGGAGAATAAAAAAGTGTGTTTTATATATCTACCAAAGGTAGAGCTTGCACATAACGAACATGTTTTCAATATATTTTTCAATTTATTTTTCATAAATGGTGATAATCTTTAACTTCGAGCTCCTATATTAGTTCTCATTTAGTGGGAAAACTAGATTATATGAATGTTTGATATTTTGCATGGTATTGTTACTTCTTTCAAAACGTGTTCTGATGAAGGGAACCTAGAAAATTCCCGAAATAGATCTATCAACATTCCTGAAAGTGGTCAATTAATAAATTTGAAAACAAAAACTCTCTAGATTATTTGTTAGGACAATATCCCAATAAAAAAATATAGAGTGTGGCCTCGAACTTGAATAATTTTCATTTTCATTGTAAAGTTTATGGTCGAAAAAACATAATTTTTATTTTTAATAACAATTATATCAAACTTGTAAAATTACCATATTTTAAAATTTTTTTTGGAAAATATTCTCATTTTTTTTAAATTTTTATAATACAATAATATAATAATATTTGCAAGTGCAGTAATATTCAGATAAGAACCTGCCAGTATTTATGTTTTGAGTAAAAATGTAATAAATTTTAGATTTTTAATAGTGAATTTTATCGTTGATCTATAAGTTTATGTGTGAGATTTTATTCGGTTTGAGATCATGACAAATTTTTCTCTAAATTAACCGAAAAATCATAATTTTTATATGATAATTTACTTGAACTATTAGAAAAAACACAGAAAAAGTTCTTAGACACTAGCATGAATGGAATTCATTTTCTGACCCACTACGGTCTTCATCAACATTCTTCGTGCCATTTAGTGTTAATCGTAAATATCTTCTATTTAACTCACACGTTAAAGGAATTGGGTAACTTTAAATCCCACATTACCCTGTGTGTTGAGTTAGAATGAAATTTACCACAAACGATTTCTATTTATAATGTGTTTGTTTTTCTCTAGTTCTCTAGATTTTTTTAGAATTTGTGGATTTGAAAAATTCATTGTACGCTCTGTCCAGATTTTTAAAAATTAGGTAAAATGTATGAACTTATTTTTGGAAGGAAAATACATTTTCATATTTTCACATCAACACAACAATAAAAAATATGAAATAGTATTCTTCTTTATACTTTTAAATAATTTTTAGAAAAAGTCTCATCGAAAAAGGTAAACAGTTCAGTTTTTCAGATATTTATTTAGCAACTCTAACTAACAAATTTTTGCAATTTTTTTGTTTGCGATTATAGTCATAGTGTCAAATTATTTATTAGTTTTTGAACCAATTAATCATCTTTACCCAATAAAAAAATACAGCAGTTTAAAGTACTGTATTAAAAACGGCACACATATTAAATAATGAGTTAATATTACGTATACGCTTAGGTGACCAGATTTTTGGGTTTTTAGTAATTAAGGGAAAAAAGATCATGGAACATTGAACAAAACAACAATTAATAACAGATAAATAGTATATTTCACATTTCCACAAAAATTCAGTATATTCGTTAACTCATTATGGACCACCTGTTCCGTTTTCAACCCAATACATTTAAATGGCTATCATTTTTTTACACAGTTAAACACTGAAAATGCATCGAATAAAAATGCGACAAATCAATTCGTATATATTTTAGGACGTAGATCACGAATGTGATTTGTCTGTAAAATTATACAAAATGAAAATTTTTAATATATTTTGTACTAATTTCAACTTTGCTTCATAATATTTGCACAAAGAATCACCTTAAGGCAAACAAAAAATACAAACATTTCTAAACGATGTTTTTAGTTCAATATATCTGCACAGTTTTCTTAACAAATAAATGTCCAGCATTTCTCTGACGTGCCTGAGTGAGTTAAATCTGATATTTTATTAACTTTAGCGTATGAGTAATATGACTAAGTTATTTAATTACTTTATCCTTGTGTAATTGTATCTCATATAAACATTTCATTAAAGCCCCTCCCATTTTTCACAAATAATGTTCAAGTATTTTAGTTTTTAAACTCCTCCCTATTTTTGTTTTAATAAAATTTACTTTTTAATTAAATATTATGCTAATAATACAATTAAATAATTCAACAATTTTTTTCTTCATACAAATTTACCATCTCTTTTCTGCATTACGCTAAATCCACAGTTTAACAAAAAATAAAATAAAACAATGTACAAAATATTGTATTATAAAAACCGCAAGTAAAACTACCAACACAGTAACATGTGAATACAATTCATAGTGGTATTTTGTTGTTTTTGCATTTATTTCATTATATTATTTTCTACTATATTTTGTACAATTTTATTTTTCATATTTAGCATAAAATGTAAATTTTTTATGCAATTACTCTATTAATTTTTCTGCATTTGTTGTTATTATTATATTTTTTATTTGTTAGTTTGTTGGTTGCTAGTTGCTGCTGTATGTTGTTGTTGTTGCTAGCAGTTGATGTTGTTAACAATTCAAAATGTTGATGTTTTATATACAAGTTAAATAGTAAAAAATAATGTTGCTACTTGAACCAATGACAGTTGAGTATGATTAAATAGTTTGTATACCTATAAATGACACAGTGCCACAAGAAAACCGCAGCCGCAATGGTTTTCAAGCAAAATGATATTGTAGGTAAAATAATAAACCAACATTTTTTTAGCAGTGTTTTATAAAATCTTTAGTGTATAAAAGAGGTTCGTTTTATCGATTTTATGATATAGTTTTTATTATTCAAATCAATACAATTTTTCTGTTTTCATCGATTTAATACTAAATTCCACTATATTAAAGCGATTTTTGTGAAATTTCCCAACATGTCGTAGATTTGATCGATTTTAATAGATTTTTATAGAAATTTATCAATTGTCGTCGCAATGTTATATTTTTTTTCAAGTGATATAATTGCAAAATGTTTGAAAAATTTCAGAATTAGTTTCACATATTTAGAGTAATAAATAACTTAATTTATCTTTACTTTGGCCAACATTTTTTTATTTTAATTCCTTAAAAAGCTCAAATGTTTTTCTATCGATACAGAAAGTTTCAGCGTAGTACTCGGCTGTCGTTGAATATTGTGTATCGGAAACATTAAAATTTAAATATTTGTTCTAATGTGCGTATACGTATTATTAATAACACTATTGCTAATACTGATACATATACATACAATGATAAAAAAGCTAATCAATAAAGCTAATATATCAACTGACTAGCCTTCTTGTTAGTCCCGACGTGATAAAATTACATCTCAAATACAAATTCAGATCTCATTTGATATAGATGGATATATATTTTTATCCAAGTTTATCTCAAAATTGAGTTATCCAGTAATATCAGATTAGAGCCCATAAATATATTTATTACTGGATAAAGATAAATCAAAAAATAACTCAAAATTGCGACATCAAAAAATATCTAATTTAAGATCCTGATGGATCCCCAAATATTCCGTTGAATGAATTAAGATCTACTTGAGTCTAATAAGATGAGTAATTTTTGGAAGATATAATGGATTTCACTTAACTTGTATACCATGAAATATATTATTTTCAAAAAAAAATATGTAAAAAAAACGTAAGAAAATAATTTTGATATCTGCACATATATAGTAGACTTTGGCAATCTAGTTCATTTGAATGAGAGCTCTTTCTAGTTTGATTGATCTAAAAGAACTAGGTCGATCTATTAGTTCAATCGATCTTCAACAATTTCGCTCAATCGTTCCTGAGATCGTTTGTTTGATAATTTTTAGACACCTTGTTTTAACATAAAAAAAAAATTAAAATTGGCAACATTAAAAAAAATTCAAAAATAAAATCAAAAGCAACATAAAGAAAAGAAATATTACTCAAATACCAAAATAGAACGAAAGAGCGAAAAACCTAAAAGAGCTGAAGATTGCGACCTAGCTCACTAGTTCAAAGTAATGACTTGTTCAATTGAACTAGGTCGTTCACGACCTATACAACTCTAATATATAAGTACATATGGGGTTATATATTGTAATACACAGTTATGTCTGACACGCATGGAAAATATTAATGATGTTGAACCATATATAATCATATCTCAAACAAAATTGTTAATCTTAATTGCTTTTATAATTATATCTCGAATTGCATTATTCATATGACACCATATATAAGCATATCTTATATAACACACAAAAATATTTTTTATAGACAGCATATATTATTATATCTTAAATTATATAGATTATATGTCACCATATATAATTACATATTGTGTTTTATATTAGAATATGACAATAGATCTATCATATCTCATTATGTATAGCATATATGCTTAATATTTCATTTTATAAAGGTTAATATTTAACAATATATTGTTATGTATGGCACCATATACAATCATATATTATAATACATTTTAAGATGAAAAACATACGACCATATATAATTTTTTTTACTCGTTAATATTTTTTTTACGTTTAATATTTTAGAAATTTCTGAGTTTTTTATTTGAAATAAAGTTAACAGAACTAATGATGGGATTTGGAAAATTTTAATAATTGTATAATCGTAGCCTAAAAAGGGTTAACATAAAAAAAATAATTTTTCATATATTTTTGAATAAAGATTTGTTCACAAAATTATAAAAAAATTTAAGTTTTTAAAATATATTCAACCGTCTTGGACTTATGCGCTGTCAAAATTTCAACTTTATTTTTACTAGAAGGCGCTTTAAGGCGAAACAAATAGACAAACATTTCTTAATGAAGCTTGGTTCTGTTGTCTGGAAAGTTTGTTTGAAAAATGTCCAGCGGATCTGTGACATGCCATTAACGAGTTTAGATGAAAATATTTTAAGATGACAATAACGTCTGTTTTTGAAGTAATATTTTCATGGGAAGGAAACTATTATTAATATTCCAGTTTAAAACCGTTTTCAAGTGATTTCATGGAAAAAATTGAAAATTTAATTTAAAAAACCGTGGTTTTGGAAAAAACCATTTAAATATCACACTTTTTGGATCAAAATCCGACTTTGTCGTCTGTCCAGTTCCTTTCTATTGGTCACTTTAACATCCACGCATTATTGTAATGACGTAGAGTTGTTTTCGTTACCTTATGTTTCGCACTTACATATTCCTCTACGGAGTACTGCGAATATATTATTGTGAACTGACCTCAATGTTTGTAGAATAAGTCTTAAAAAATTTAAGTTTAATGCCATGTTTGTAGGGATATACCAAATTGTATTCATTTTTATTTTTATTTTTTTTTTATTTTTTTATCAAAGTAGATTTCATTGAAGTTGCTGTCAAAATTTTTGTTCACAAAATTCATTTTCAATAAAATTTTCTGTGACAAAACTTCTAATATTCTTTAAAATTGTTTTCTAAATTTTCTGTTAAATTTCTATAAAATAAATTTCTTATAAATTTTGGCAAATAATACAAAAAAAATTAAATAAATCGTCTTTAAAAATCATGGCCTTGGCGAGTATTGTAAAAATTCCACTAACTGGTATTCGGTGGATGAATAGATGCCGTGCCAGCTCATTGATAAATCAAATGCATCTACGCGTACAATCTACAAACCTAAATGACGCCAACAAACCAAAGGAAAACTCTAAAAATTCAAATAAATGTGGAGAAGCCCAACCACCAAAATGTGGAGATCGCTTTAAAAATAGTCCCTGCGAAACTAAAGGTAATGAAGAAGTTAAACTGCCACAACCAGCTCCACCACGACTCACCAAAGACATGCCAGAGATAAGTATTAAACGTAGTATTTATTGTTGCGGTGATCCTTGCTCCGATGCTTTACCCCGTTTTGATTTGCTTTACTATCGTCGTTCTGATAAAGTCCAGCGTTCGTATCAACAAACCTGGAATGAGTGTCCGGAACTTCTAATCAAACCAAAAGTTATATGTTGTCATAAGGGTATAAAACCAAAATGGAAGAGACGTCCACGCAAAGAACGTCCCGCTACAGCCTGTAAACAAGAAAATTGTCTAAAGTCAAAAACAAAATGCCCCCATATCAGAATGCCTCGCTGTAGGGCAGGACGTAAGCCGCCAAGCTGTATGACTCAAAGAAGACCGGCAATATGTGCTAAACGTAAAGCTCCTTATCCAGCATTTTCGGAATGTAGTCGTAGGAAACCGGGTTTTAGACGTCCAATTGAATGTAAATGTTTGGCTATACCTTCAATATGTGAAGTATGGGCATATCATCATCGACAATCGGTCATAAAAAAACCAAATCAATGTTAACTATTTGTGAAAATTTATTAAAAAAAAAATTGAAAATAAAATATTTTTTAAGTATAAGAAACAACTGAAACTTCATAATCCACAAATTAGTTTTAGCGATTGTAAAAAATAAAAATGGAAGATTTTCCAATATGATATTTTCAAAAATTCTTTTTATATTGAAAAGTGTTTTTTTACGCAAAAATTAAATCTGCAATATATCAAAGAATAACTTCTTCCAAAACTATTTTTCATTCATGATTTCATTCTTTTAAGTCACATATAGATGACATGTTATAAAGCCAAACGACAAAGCCTATTATATCAGTTGTGTTCTTTCTATATGTAATTTGACTAATTTTTCTCTCAAAACTTAAAAACCACTAGCATTTTCAAAATTAAAGAATTTCCCAATGTTAAATTTGAAAACTATGAAATTTAAATCCTTAAAAACTTTAAAATTACTTGATCATTTTTAAAAGTATTACCATAAGCGTTTTAAATTTTGAAAACCTTATATTTATATATAAATTTGTAATTCTCTCTACAGCTTCTTAGGCAAATTAAATAATTTTTATTTGCAAAAAATAAAGTCTACTTTTGGGGGCATATACCTAAAAGTGTATTTGTATATCCTTTTTATATACAAATACTACATTATCAAATATATTAGTTTTTTTTTTGTGTTATTTTCTTTTCCTAAAAAATGATTATGCAAATTCTAAATAAGTACAAAAATTTTCAAATTATTTTGCAAAATCACTAGATAAACAGGGGAAGGAAGATAAATGGAGCCATGTTAGAAATGTGTACATAGTGTTAGAAAAGTAATCATATTATGTATAAAAACTTTCAAATTCTGCATTTACTACATAGAACAGGCAAAATAAAAAGTTTAAAGGATTTTTGGATTTACATTTGTTTTAATTTTTGTGATAAGTATTTGCTGGTAAGAAGAAAAGGAAAAAGAGAGGGGGTCGGGTCATAGAGAATAAAACTAATTTAATTGCAAATGTAAATGTTGTGGATAATGTAAATGACAGGACTTTTTTTTGTTGTTAAGGAACAACTTAAAACTAAAGGAAAATTAGAATGGACAGTGGTATAATTTTTTTATTCTAAAGTTTTAAGTACGTTTTATAATTATAATAGATAAATTTTGTCGGTTATTTAACATTTTAAGGTTATTGAATAATTTCTTTAACCCTACACTATTCTAAAAAAAAACTCGTAAAAATATTTACTAAAAGTACTAAAAATTACTTCAAAAAATATTTACTCTTAAAAATATTTAAGTACGTTAAAAATATTTACTACTTCTTAAAGTATTCAAAATTACTTAAAAATTTCGATGCAGAAAATTTGTTTTGCTAAATATTAATAAGATTAGAATAGCAAAAATAAGTCTGTTAAATCTGTTAAAACTTCAAAAAGCAAAAGTCCTTAATAATTTAACCTTTAAAACAAAAGCTTTCAAATGAAAACGCTTTGTCAAATTATTTAAAAGACAGAAAGAGAGAAATTAATAAGCTTTAAATAAAAAACTGCATTGTAAGTAGTCAACGATCTAGAAAAGTTCGCCTGTTAGAATGTCGAATGCGAGAACAATAAGTTTGCTGACGTGCCTAATTAAACAATAGAATTTTGAACTAGTTTGGGAAGAAAAAAAATTTGCTTGAACAATTTTTATGCCAAATGCAAGTTTAGCTTTTTTTCCGTAGTCTAACAAAAAACAATATTTTTAGCTCATATTAACCCACTTACTTGTTGGCCAAAGGTGTGCATCTTAGGGCTTTTTACATCGTAAACGAAAGAGTAAAGGCAGAAATAGAATTAGCTTTTTTGACTTAAGTCAGTTGTTGGTATGAAACAAAAATACATTTTTTTATTTGTGGATTTTTGAATTTTTATAAGTCACAGAAGCCAATTATGTGTCAACCTTAAATATATATGTTCAAAGATGAAAGAAAGAATGTGATGCTAAATCTCTATCTGGTCCCACTTACCTGTTAGGTTTCCCAAAGGTCCGCCAGGTTCAACGTACCTGATAGGTCCTCATTCCAAAGGTGTTTAGAATAACACACAGATTTTTTTTTTTTTGCCGGTGTCAACCGAAATTCTGTTACTACAATGAAAATAAGTTGCTGAAACAGAATATTAGATTTTACAACAAATATTACTGTATAAACTGAAATCGCAACAATTAAATAATCAACACCGAAAATATTCAGAAACTCCAAATTTATAGGTTGCAGCAACCAAAATACATTCTTAAATTCAAATGGAACTTTAATTTCAGTGTTTACTCTCAAAGTCTCTATTGGTTTTTAAAATTATACTACCAAAGCTTTTAAAATTACAAAATTATGAAGTTACATAAACGCCTATTTCTTGCATTTTAACTTAAAAGCTTTTACACCACTTGTGCTCTCCTTTAGCTTGATATCCCTAATTTATTTTAGGTTATTCATTCTATACGTCTTCTGAAATCCAAAAGGCATTAATGAACAAATTTATTTTCTTATAGGTTAAGCAAAAAAAGTCCACATACATTTTAACAGTATCGTTAATAAAGCCGATAGTTTTAATCATAGCACGAAAAAAAATTGTCGAGAAATGTAGCAGGATACAGTGCTTCATAGCTACTCGACCTCACTTTAAGCTTTTACAGGGCAACCAAAAATCTCGGAAATATAAATACATTTCAGATCCGAATTGTATTAATAAAACATCTATTTTTATTGTAGAACCATGTAGGCATGTGGGAAAAACAATCATAATCATTATTATAACCGGTTTTGGAAATTTTGTTGGATTTTAGGTGACGATATGCAGTGGGAACTAGAAAGACTAATTAAAGTCTCGCTAAAAGCTTTTTGTTTTGCTTAAGCTATACTTATTTTAACAGCCTTGTAAGCTATTAAATGATTTCTCTCACATTTTTCTCTCATTTACTATTTCTCTTCATGTAAGTTTCCCTAATTTTCTCTCTTAAAATAAAAAATAAAGGAAATGAAAAATTAAAGGCAATGAAAATTTTAAAAATGTGGGAAAAAACAATCATAATCATTATTATAACCGGTTTTGGAAATTTTGTTGGATTTTAGGTGATGATATGCAGTGGGAACTAGAAAGACTAATTAAAGTCTCACTAAAAGTTGTTTGTCTTGCTTTAGCTATACTTATTTTATCAGCTTTGTAAGCTATTAAATGATTTCTCTCACATTTTTCTCTTATTTACTATTTCTCTTCATGTAAGTTTCCCTAATTTTCTCTCTTAAAATAAAAAATAAAGGAAATGAAAAAATAAATTCAATGAACATTTTAATTCAGATTTCAAATACATTTTAGTTAAAACACATGTTAAGCCTTAAAAATGTATTAGTAAACGAATATTAGCTTAAATTATCTATTTTAAACTTTGTGTAAAAGTTAATATTCGTTTATGAATAAAGTTTTAAGGCTAAAACTTGTGTTTCAACTAAAATGTATTTGAAATGCTGATTAATATTTTTATGAATACGGGGGTTAGAATGTAGGTTTTCATTTACACTAAAATTGCTTTTCGGCCTTAAAGACTATCTAGCTTAAAAAGTTAAACTTTTTATAATTTAAGTTTATTTTATGTTACTTTTTTCTCAAGTCTGTTTTATTATTGCTCCCCCTCTCCACATTAGCTCTTTAAAATCTCCAAATTATTCATTATTCTGTCACATTTAAAATGCAATAACTTTAGACAAATGATTAGTTATTTTAAATTTATTGCATTTTTACACTTTTATATTGTTAATTTATAATATATATATATAATGTTTAAAATCCAAACTCTTAAAAACAGTAAGTAAAATACCCTTAATTACATATCTCTTGAATTCCCATATTAAATTTGTTAAAAAGAGATGTCAAATTAGTTCCATTTTTACAAATTGTTAAAAATAATTTGAAATCTTTTTCTAACAATTTTAATAGGGACCAATCATTTTTGGTGGCCAAGCTGTTAAAGGTGGTGGTAAATCATAAACTTGTTTATAACTTAAATATTTATTTAGTATACATTGCGGTGAACGATCAAGACATTTACATTCAGATGGCTTTTTAGGAGCAGGGCATGGTTGACAACATTCGGAAAAAGATGGATAAGGGCAACATTGCTTTTTGCAGTCTGTGGGTTCACGAGCGTTTTTACAAAGTGGTGGTACTCGTGAAATACGACAACATGGCATACGTATACGTGGACAATTTTTAGCTGCATTAAGACAACATAATTCTCTCAATTTGGGTGAATCAAATTCACAGGCAGTTAAAGGACATTCCTTCTTTTGACGTCTACATATGGGTGGCAATTCTGTACTATCAAAACAACATACTTTACGTTGTTTTATCTGTACGGGAGGACATTCAACCCAAGTTTGTTGATATTGTCTTTTGGCTTTATCCGTAGGGCAATAGTACATAGTATCAAATCTGGGTAGCATATCAGAACACGGGTTTCCACAACATGCGGCAGGCCATTCCCATACAGATTTCTTTGGTAGTATATTGCGATTTAATTTTAAATCTTTTTTCTCATTTTGTAAACGAGCATCTTTACAATTACAGGGATCTCTAGATAAACGTTTACTACCACAACATTCGAGTCTTGGTTTGCAGGCGTCTTCTTTAACTGCTGGGCATTTGCTAAAAGGTACCGGGCAACATGTTTCTTTTGGCAGACATTCTGGCTCTTTGCATTTCTTTTTGGGATATTCTATAATACAGGGATATGTTTTAGGACAATCTTTATTACAGGCATCTCCTGCATATAAACGCATTGCTGCGTGCATTAATGTAGAATTCATGCGTGATGTTAAGCGCTTTGCAAATAAGGATAAGAACATATTGTTTTTTGAGTTTTTGAATTTTTGTAGAAAATTGTGAGGATTTTTTTTTGCTATATTTAAGATTTTTACTAATAATTTAGATAAATTTACCAAAATGTATAAATTTTTTGTCGAAAAAAGTTGAAGTTTTTGAAATGATAGTAAAAAGAAAAATGTTGGTAAAATAAAATATAAAAAATTATAAAAATTTCGATTTGTTGTGCTACAAAAAGACAGGTTTACAAGGTCTGAATATTCTGCATAGATTAATAAAGCAAATTAGAAAAAGTTAGGGTCTAAAATGTAATATCTAAATTAAAAAAATGAGGACAGCAACCGACTTACACAAATTTGTTAAAATTTAATTAAATAATGAATAGAATTAGTAGAAAAAATAACGCCCTTGTTCCCGAGGCTTACCATGATTTAGGAGTCAATCTCCTAACCTAAAGTTAAAACTAATTTAAAATTAACTTATAACTAATACTACATTCCCTGCGGTAAATGAAGGCTCGATTGATCCAAAGTGACAAATCTGTGATAGGTGATAAGCAAACACGTTGCAAAACTGGTATAAACGAAGACTTCATTGTATCAAAGAGTGGCAATTTCAGCGAAATATCCAACCATGTGATTATTTAAATGGTGGCAAAACTTTGGCTGGTTTATTTAAGATATATCATGTAACTCGAGAAAACCCAACTTAACACTAAAGCGGATCAAAGTAACTGGGGCCGTAATAGTAAAAATAGTGGAGTAACTCTGAACTGGTACGAATCAGTGGCGATCGGCGATTTATAAGTTGTTACAATTAATATACACTTTTAAATTCGGTTGGCACTTTATTTCTCTGTGTGTATTAATTGTAAATTTTAAAACTTTGATTTCAGGTCTTCGACCATTTATTTTATTTCAAAATTGAGGATAATTTTCTGCAGTCGCTTAATTTTTCTACAATTTCAACGTAACTTTCTCGAGCTCCAAAAGGGCTTCTATTGAGTTTTTTTTTTTTTTTACTTCAGTAAAATATTTTAATAGCTCATACCAGTTTGTTTGAAGGTCCATGAGGAAATTATTTTAACAAGCCGTTCTTTAAAGTTGATTTCAAATCTTCGATTTGAACTTGAAAACAATTTCATGTCACTAAACAATTCTAAAAGAAAATCTTCGGTTACAAGTCCTAGGTTAGTTCTCTGACTTGTCATATGGAGTCAGTTTCTCCCTTCCATGACAGCGCCGTGATAAAGTGACAGGCAAATTCCATATAAAGTTATCTGTTTCACTTCGTCTTAATATCCCATAGGATAGAGTATGCAAAAGTATTGAGTCCGATCAAAAATTCCGGCCCTAAATAGCATTTGAATGATTCATGTTTCTGTTATTTATTAAAAAGTTAATTTGTTTGGGACTTGTGCAATATCATAAAAACAGATAATGTGACATAATTTTTTTAGGTAAGAGATACGAGATCAAATTTATCAAAAATACTCTAACTTTCCTAATCAAAATCTTTGCCTGGATTCGCGCCTTTATAAATGTAGTGTAAAATAAAAAAAAAAAACCAAATCAAGCAGTAAAATCTATAATAATAGGGGTATTCATAATACGTTCGTATGTAGTGTATACGTATACCATGCTTATTTGCAGGTACGTGCTTTTACAATTGTTGCTTTACTATTATTCACAACTTTTTGTACATGCCAAGATTATTTCTTTTGAAACAAAGCTTTCAGTTGAAAAAAAAACTGCCGCTGTACCCGATGCGAATGAAAAAAAAAATAAACTTTTTCCGTAGTGAATATTCACTCTAGATACATAGCTATGTTTTGCACAATCATTTTTTTTTTTTCTTATTTTCAATTTATAACGAGCTTTCAACCTCCGTATATTTACAAAAATAAAGCAAATCAAACATATTAGCTAGGTTGATACTAGTATTTCGATCTGGCTAAAGATCTCATCAGAACCCGACGTTTTAGAAAAGTTAAACCTCCATAATAGGCAGGACTTTAACAAAAAACCTATTAATAATCAATTTTGCTCCATTCTTATCTTGTTAGTAATCAAGCACGTGGTTAGGTCTTTTCCTAACAATCATCATGACGTTACTAAACTTTGAAGACCAAAAATGTTCTATTTATATAAAAAAATTTTAGTTTGTACTCTGGCTCAAGTAATATTTTTTACAGTTATATAAGTTTTTTGTTTTTATATACATCGAGATTATTTTTATGTTATTTTAAATTTATAAGGAGCTTTCAACCTCCGTATATTTACAAAAATTAAGCAAATCAAACATATTAGCTAGGTTGATACTAGTATTTCGATCTGGCTAAAGATCTCATCAGATCCCGATGTTTTAGAGAAGCCTTTTTCTGTTTTGCAAAATTTATAATTTTTAAATTTTCTCAGAAACTAATAAAAATTAAGATGTGACATGTTGATTTTTGGAAACCCAGGAAGTTCCCTTTCATTTAAAAATAAAAAAAAATAAAAAAAAATTTTTTGGAAAAAATGATAATTTGATAAGGCTATATCTTATCTGTTTCATCAATTTTTCGACAAAATATTTTATTTTTTTTTTATTTTTAAAAGAAAGGAGATTTCCTTGGCCTTCACAAAATCAACATTTCACATCTTAATTTTTTATAGTTTTTGAGATATTTAAAAAAACGTAAATTTTGCACAATCATTTTTTTTTGTTTTGCAAAATTTATAATTTTTAAATTTTCTCAAAAACTAATAAAAATTAAGATGTGACATGTTGATTTTCGGAAACCCAGGAAGTTCCCCATAAATTTTTTTTTTTGGAAAAAATGATAATATGATACAGCAATGTTTTTTTATAAAAAAAAATTAATTTCGCAAAAGTTTTAAAAAGTTCATATAATGTTTGCATTTAAAAATTTTTAAAATTCTTTTTGACCCGGAGTTGCTGTTTACCAAGGAACTCAGTTCATGCTATATGCTAGCCTCTATAAAGTTAAGCTAACATTAACATTTTTCAGCTACTTTTTTTTTTGTTTTTCTTGTTTTGTAATCTCTTTCTAACTAACATATTTATAATTTTATCAAATGTCCATCAATATGTAGTTTATGTTGCAATTCAGTTTCAGGATTTTTGTTTTTTGTCATTTCTATACACACATTTAATTATTAATTCAACATAGTTGATCTTAAACATTGAAACGTTGTGTTTTCACATTTTAATTAGTCGACATGGGAGACAGACACCTTATTTTAAAGCAAATACAGCTACAAACATAAGTAAGCAGCTTGTTTTTGTAGATCATTTACTTGTTAAGCTCATTTACCAATGCAATAAAAAAAAAGAAACATTTAATCTCAAAGATCATTAACATATTGTACGCAAAATACATGAACAAAAATTTTGGGTAAATGTATACTTTTTACAATTCTACAAAATGTTTAGATTAAATACCAAACATGGTGGGTTAACAAGACATAAACGTAATTGTCGATAAAAAAAAAAAAAAATCCAACCAAAAAAAGAAGCAAACATATGAAATTTTTGTTAAGCTTCTTTTTTAGCTTAAAACAAAATTAGGTTACATATCTTGAAAGAGACAGTAAGAAAAATTTAGAACCAATTTCACTTGTAATCGCATTTAAACAATTTATAGAAGTATTTTTTTTTTTTAAGATGTTTGATTTGAAAATTGTGCTTTTTGTTATGCCATTTAAATAAGTGCATTTAATTTGGCTAAATGTTCAATTAAATGAACATGATTCTTATACTTTTTTTTTTTGGTAACTAGTAAATTGTTAAGTCTTTTATAACGGTGTTATGTTAGATGTGTATTATAATGTAGAACACGATCACTGGGTAAAATATCAAAAAATCTATGAATTTAAGACACTTGATAGAAAAATGTGTATTTAATATTATCACTGAAATGTTTATAAATCTAATGTCATTATTTAAGCTGAATTGTAAGATATATTCAAAACCATTATAGTTTTTATTAAAAGAATTGAAACAAAAACTATTGCTGAATTGTATTTTGAATAGTTAAATAAAAAATAATACAATAGGAAATAGCATATCTACACTTAGAACACTATGTAGGTAAAGACCAAATCAAACATATTAGCTAGGTTGATACTAGTATTTCGATCTGGCTAAAGATATCATCAGAACCCGAAGTTTTAGTAAAGTTAGAGCCTCCATAACAGGCAAAACTTTAACAAAAAACCTATTGATTATTAATTTTGCCCCATTCTTGTCTTCTTAGTAATCAAGCACGTGGTTAGGGTCTTTTCCTAACAAGCATCATGACGTTACTAAACTAAGGAGAAAATTAGTTTTTTAGTCGAACGATTCGTATGTGGAACAAACTTCCCGCAGAAGTCTTCCCTGTTACTTACAATTCAGAAAAATTTAAATCAAATATCCGCAAACACTACTATCTCTTTCCTCCTTCCCATACCCTATTTTACTGATCAATACAATGCACTGCATGAGTAGGGGGCATCCCCTGAGTATTGGTTAAATTAAAAAAAAAAAAAACGAGCTTCCAACCTCCGTATATTTACAAAAATAAAGCAAATCAAACATATTAGCTAGGTTTTAAATAAAAAACAAAATATATTGTATAAAATAAATGTAAAATCATAATACAGTAATTTGATGTGGTTTGTTTTTTTAAATCAACTACAATTGTAGTCAAATATTAAATTTATTATACAAATGACTGTTTTTTTTTTATTTAAAAATAAAGATAATGTATAACAAGTCAAACTACTACAATTATTTGCAGCAGATGTTCCCAGAGTGTAGTTAAAGCAAATTATTTATAGATAATACATTTTCCTTACACCCAGAGAAATAAAGTGCCAACCGAATTTAAAAGTGTATTAATAGTAACAACTTATATATTCAGTTAGTACAACGATATTTACATTAGATTTCTGCATATTTTGGGTGTTGCAACTAAAATTCTGTTGAGTTAACCGAATTTTGTTGTGAAAGCTAATGTTGAGTAGCACCAACCGACTGAAAATCGTAATAACCGAATTTGAGTAGAAATAACTGAATTTCCGTTGTCAAACAGTAAAATTTTTCTCTGTATGTATAACCGATTGTATAACCTTGTAGTTTATTTAAAAAACCAACCACATCAAATGACTGTTTTATGATATTATATTAATTTTTTACAGTCGTTTTCTGTTATTAAAAAAAAATAAGTGTTTGTTTGTAAGCAATCTTTTGAACAGTAAATATAAATGACAACTGTTAGTTGAATTTAATGCAATGTTAGTCATCCTTTCTTCAAGTGAAATTTCATTTGTTTTTGATTGTAGTCGTCTTTCCCTATATGATATTCTTAATGTACTATTTAATTTAATGTATAAACTTGCTGAATTGTTTTTTACATAAGTTAAGTTATAATAAATCTAATCATTCATGAAATTACATTAATATTCTTTAAAGCCATTTTAAATACATCTTTGCTGAATTGATATTACAATAAATCCACTTACAAATCAATATTTCCTTAAAAATATAATTGCATTATTAATGCAAAAATTTAATTTATGAATGACATCGAAAATAAATCTAATTCATGCAATTTTAACAAATATAAACATCTCTTTTAAAATATGGCATGATAGATAGACAGACAGACAATTAGAAATACATATTTTTAACAAACAACAACTAAAACGAACACCTACACTTAAAACACATTGCCATAGCTACAGAGCTACAAGATGTTGTAACTACAAAACCGCATTATGTTTTACTACCTTTTTACAATCTTTTATTGAAGAGTTTTGCTAACTAACATCTTAAATGAATGTATCTTTATACCCCTGTATATACACTTAATTAATACAACAGCCTAAAGAGATTTATAAACGGACATACATATATTAATAAATTATAACTTTACATACTTATAAAACTGTCTGGCAAATGGAAATCTATACAATTTATAAAGGATAGTTTTTGTAAGGTTTTAGTAAGTACGACAGGCCAAAAAAACAAAAAAAAAAAAGGATTGATGTAAATTTTAGAGAAAATAATTAGAAATTATAATGAAGACAAGGATTCAAATATAAATTGAAAGATTTAAACCAGATAATGTTTAAAAGGATTAAATTAATGGCAAATGTTAAAACTTTTTTATTTTGCTATAAAACTTTAAATAAATTCATTCCTCAATAAAAAATTATGAAATTATTAATAAAATACTCGTACTTTAAACAAGTTAAGCTAGATTTTTTTTTACATTTTATTTTTCTTGATATCATTACAAAGATATTAAAAATTATTTATTAGTGGTATGAAAAAGAAGATAATATATTCTTATTCTGATATTTTTTTTTCGTTTAGAAAAAAAAAAAATATGTAAATTAGTTAATTCAGATCATGTTGTGATGTCTGTTTAGCTTGGTTTTCTTTTATGTTGATCTTCATAAATAATGCGTTCGCCGTTGTTCATTAGACATGTATGCATGCATTCATGGTCTATACGATTATGTTTGAATGTTCTACATGTTTTGACTGTCTGTCTTTATGTTAATGCTAAAGAAGTTACCCAGATCTATAGATAATACAACAGCTACAAAAAAAAAAGATTGTTAAAGATACATGGATGTTGTGGAAGTAGATACATAAAAAAAAACAAGATCAACATTTTGTCAATCATTGCTATGAGTTTAAATACAGTATTGTGAATATATTTCATTGTTTTTGTTTATGGTAGGTACGATATCTTTTTAAAACAGAGGTGAACAAACTCAAATTAAAACTCACCTAAAACATATAACAATTTAACAAAATACTAAATATCTCAAACATTCAGAGGCTTTACACTTAGAATAGTATGAAGGTAAAGACCACTGCAAATGTAGTTAAAAACAAATGAAATTTCACTTAAAGAAAGAATGACTTACATTTCAGTAAATTCAACTAACATTGTCATTTGTTTTTTCATGTTTAAAAATTTAACCACAATTGTAGTAAAAATTAATAACATGTAAGTAAAAATTAAGCAAACATTTATTTTTTTTTAAATAACAAAAAACTACTGTAAAAAATGAATGTAAAATCATAAAACAGTCATTTGATGTGGTTTGTTTTTTTAAATGAACTACAAGGTTAGTAAAAAAATGTACTTAGTTTTACAAATATCTGACATTTACATTAAAAACAAAGAAACCCAAACAACCAAACAACTACATATTTTTAAAGCAGAAGTTTCCTGAGTGTAGCTTTTCTAAAACATCATCAATCTACAAGGTTAGTAAAAAAAATGTAATTAGTTCTACAAATGTCGGAAATTTACATTAAAAATAAACAACCAAACAACTACATATTTTTAAAGCAAAAGTTCCCTGACTGTAGCTTTCTTCAGGTTCTGATGAGATCTTTAGTCAGATAGAAATACTAGTATCAACCGAACTATTTTTGTAAATATATAAAAAAAAACTAATAAAATTGTAAAAATTATGACTGGAGCCAGAGTAAAAACTAATTTTTTTTATATAAATAGAACATTTTTCATCTTCAAAGTTTCCGTGTTAGGAAAATACCATAGCCACGTGCTCAAAAAGGTTTTAATATTTATTGCGCAAACATGAAATGTCAAAAATATGTAATCATGTGTTGGTCACATAGTGCAAATTTAATATCCTTCCATACCTAAACAAAATAGTAGTGCCATATTTTTTTGTGAAGGTACACACAGAGAAAAATTTAAGTATTTTCCAATTGAAATTCGGTTACTACGACTCAAATTCGGTTATTTTGAATTCCAGACGGTTGGCACAACTTTACATTAGTTTTCATAACAAAGTTCGGTTAATTCAACTGAATTTTAGTTGCAACGCCCACAATATTCAGAAATCTATTGCAAATGTCGTTGTACTAACTGAATTTATAAGTTGTTACCATTGATATACACTTTTCACTTCGGTTGGCACTTTATTTCTCTGTGTGTATTGTACATCTTATTGTACTGAGTAGGGCATTAAGATTATTACACATTTCTTCGTGGTGGTGTGGTGTAATGGTTAGCGCGTTGGACTGTTACACGGATGGTCCCGGGTTTGATTCCCGGTGACGACAACATCAATTTAACAAAATAATATGTATGAGTTTTCTATCACTTATATGTATCGCTGCGCCCACCTTCGGTGTTCCCATAGCACTTAACAACACCGAAGTAAAATAATGAATCAGGGCTATGAAACAAAAAGCTTCAATAAATTCGCCAACTCTACATCAGCTGGCGACCAACAACTGTTCTAAGACTTATCATCTCGCGCAATTACTGTGTTGCCATGTTTGAAGCCCTTCATCTTTTACCACCTTTCATCTCTCCACTATCCCCTTTCCAAAGAAAACAACACATTAATTAATAGGAAGAATTTCCTGAATGTTGCTTCTCTTTAAAAAAAAAAAAAAAAAAAAAAAAAAATACGTCAGTGACCCTGTTTTTTTTTTTTGAATAATGTAATATTTGTTATGTTTTTATTTGTTCGATTGCGTCTATATGAAATTTTCTGTGCAATCACTGACCGTGGTATAGATAAACTGATTTATAATGCCACATGCACTCGCACTACACGTTAGACAGAGCGCTTTAGCGCTCTCTGTACACGGTGTTTTTGTTCTTGCATACATAATCTCAGAAGTACAACTCAAACAACACAACAGTTCTATTTATAGAAACTTACCTCACTCTAATGTAAACTGTTTTCCCATAATTTTCATTTATAAATCGAAAAAATTGTTTTTAAAACAAACTATGTATATGTTATAATATGAAGCGGCCCTCATTTATAAATATTTGCACATCTCTGATAACATCTACCTTATTATAATAGCTGTATTTGTAAATGTAACTTGGTTGTTTTTTTTGTCAAGAATTTTCATATTATTACACATAAATTAAATGAAATCAATATAGTTTATAAGTAACAAGAAACAAAGGATCACGAAATAGAGGCGTGGCAAAAAATGGAATTATAAAATGACAAGTAAAAGTGTCAAATGCAAATATGCCAACCTAAAAATAAATCTTAGGAAAATTATATTAAAATCTAAATACTTTTGTATTTAAATCTTACCGAATTTCCTAATTTTTCATATGAAATTGTTGCTAGTGTGGAGAAATAAATCTTTCGTTAAAACCTGTTTATATTTTTTTATTAAATATAAACAGGTTGTTATCTCTCATGTTTCCTTTAACCCCTTTTAAACTACGTCTCTAATTAAGTTATTTTTACCCAGACTCTGTTTTTATATTCATAATATTTACTTAAGATTACCCCTTTTTCTGATGTTGAAACTATTTTGCATTGGTAATTTGTTTAAACGACGACTTTAATCATTCAAAAACATTTCAAAATATCATGAGGTTGGCTCATCTTTGGACACAGAAGAAAAAACAAAAATAATATAAATCAATCTTTAACAATATCATTATACCTGGATATCTTGTAAGAAGTAATTTTGTTTCACAAAAAAAAAAAAAAATAAAAAAAAAAACTAAATCTATATGCGACATTTTAAGTATATGCATATAAGATGCTTTATTTTATAAGGCAGCATTTTCAAATGAAAATTTCGTATGTTTATGCTGATTTATACGTACAGTATCCCGTTTTTTTTTTTATTTTAAAGAAAAAATTTGTATATTTTATATTGAAAAGGTATTGTTACTCAATATAATTTTTGATTTTGCATATGATTTTAAGTAAAACATTGGGTTATTTAGCATATTTTATGGTGATTTTATATTTGTTTTGTTTGTTTGTATTTCGCAAATAATATTAAGTAAAATTGTATACAATATGACATGTTGTCATAAATCAACCATAAAGACTATAAAAGGAAACAAGACAGACATAACAAAATCAAATCACTTTGTTTGGTAGTAGTTTTTTGAAGTTTTACAAAAAATGTTTTAATTTTAAAATTAAATTCAATTATAAAATATTTTCTGGGGAAAAATTCCTATAAAATGTTTGTTACTTTAAAATAAACTAATTATAACAAAATTTTAGAAACTTAACTAAAGCTGTAGCTAGCTCTCTATCCATAACCACATAAAATACTACTTTGCAGAAAATGAAATAAGGGCTATTCTTGTTTAGTATTACAAAGTATGTATGTGTGTTTAAGGAATTAAGGACATTATTAGTAGATATTAGACTCATATTTACACATACATATATACAAACATACTTACATACTTAATTTAAATATGGTTACCAGACAATTTTCATGCACACACATACATAAATACCTACAAATAGTTTTGAAAGTGTATATGGTTTTTAGTTAAGGAGTTTTGGTTTTCGAAAAAGGAACCCAAAAAATAAAGTGTGTTGGTTTATAATGTTATATGCAAACCATACAGGAATTGTATGTTTAACATTTACATTTATATTAAATGTTAATGAAACGCTAATATAAATGTTCTTGTTCATTAGGTGGAAGGATGAAGTTTTCTAAATTTTTGTTATGTATGCTCGAATAAAGTTGTATTATAAATTTTGAACATGTTAAAGAATTTTAAAATAACTGATTTTTGTAAGAAGTTTAACGAAATCATGCCTCGAATCAAATATATGTGCCATAGTAAAACTCTTTATAGATTAAAAAATAAAAAAAATTGGATACATTTCCATTTTTTTTTTTGCCAATCGAATGTTTTTTTTTGCCAATCAAATGTTTCTGTTACTTCGACCGAATTTTTCGGTTGTAATAACAATCATTCGAATAAAACAACAGAATTTCTGATACGACAATAATTCAGTGAGCATTACCATTTAAGTGACTTTATAAATACATATTCGGTAATGCCATGTACTTACAATTGTCATTACATATCTCATTGCTTTTATATGGAAATGTTGCGAAAAATAATGACATATCTTTACTAAACACCTTACAAAAAATCAAAGAATATGTGGTTGCTAGTGCAGACAAAAATAATGAGTTTAAAAATTAAATTTCAGAAAAACTAAATTCAACAAAAAAAATGTATTTTTATTAAAATTTTTTTTTATATAATATGCCCACACGGATTTCGACATTGGGACTCCAGGTTGTCAGTCAAGCGCTCTACTATCTGAGCTACCTCGACATATTAGACTTGATAGATAAAAACCTAAATGACTTAATTGAAAAAAATTTCATTACTTTCCAGCTTACAAAAAATCAAAAATAATTAGTTACATATACACTTACTGGAGTTGGTCATCCACACAGAGAAATAAAATGCCAACTGAATTGAAAAGTGTATTTTATTCGCAACAACTCAAAAATTCAGTTAGTACATCGATATTTACATTCGATTTCTTAATATTTTGTTCGTTGCAACTACAATTCAGTTGAATTAACCGAACTTTGCTGTGAAAAGTTGTACCAACTGACTTAAGTTCGTAATAACCGAACTTGAGTCAAAATGATCAAATTTCAGTTGGCAAACAGCAAAATTTTTCTCTGTGTGTATTTTTTAAATTTCTGGCAAAATTGGTTTGGATAGTGGGGAACACGTTTTAATTTTTTCCCCTTTGCGTAGAAATTTTTAAAAACCCAGTTACGCGAATGTCTACTCGGGTTATAAACAACACATAAAAAATGTGTAAATGCTCGCTTTAGTTATTAGGTTTGCCGCCATAAGAACGACTTTCTCATTTTTGCCCTTACCAGTATAACTTTTAAAATATCCCATTCCAGCGAGTGAATACAACATATTAGGAACACACATACCGAATTTTGAGATACTTGCCATAGAGGCTTGGCCAGGCCGTCAAGTAAATGAATTTTCCCTACTTAACGCCTATTTTACCACGTCCATGGCCTGAAATCCAAAATGGTCACAAACCAAGGAACATTTGAAATTAATTTAATGGAGCTTAAGATAATTTCGCTACTACGACTCGGTACATTTTAAATTTCTAGTCATTTGGGATTGGGCAGGCCGCCGAGGTTTTCCCATAAGATTTTCAGAACATAAACCACAAATGTAGCAAAAAATTTACAATAGTTTATTTTTTTTTATGTAGTCGAAATATAAATGTAGTCGAAACTGAGATTTCTTCAACAAATGACTGCTTCTTCACTTAAAAATAAAGATAACAACTACAAATATTTAAAGCAGACGTTCCCTGAGTTTATGTGTCGAATTCCAAGTTCCTCGCTTTAGCCAAGGCTCCAATGTGAGACTTTTTGCTCCTTCTAAAGGAACTTTCAAAAATCAAGTCTAAGCAAATGCATAAGTCGGTTCAGAAACCCACAAACATATTTATTTAAAAAAAAAAATTCATTTTTTGCTTTTGGGTGTATTTATTAGAAAATCGGTATGTATGGAACCTGTTTCAAATATTAAACAATTTTAACTATATTCGAAAGTGTTTATAATAGTTAAATTTTAAGGACTTTCAAATTCAATTCAAATAGTATAAAATAACTGATTTAACAATGATTTATTTTTTTCTGTATATATTTTTCAAAATTTTAAACTTATATTTTTGAATATCACAAACTGATATTTACCCTCTCACTTGTATAAAAATTTAATACATGACAAAAAAAAAATCATATCGATTTATGATGTTGTGTCCTCAAACTCAAATCAATCCAATATAAATAAAGTAGTATGTATACCTTGACCACATAGAATTTTCTTATATATTCATTATAAATACAAACAATTTATATTATATATTACACATTGCTATTGTTTTATTAAAAACAATTCTTAGTAAATGTTTAATAATTGCAAACCATAAATTTTAACTTCCTTTCTACTAATTTTAACTCAATATCAAACCAATACAATACATACACTTAAAAAAAAAGAAGTCAATAAAGTCAGCAACATTTTAGCTGGAAGGATTGTTGCAGAACAATTTCTAAAATTAGCTAAATTTTTGCTGAATATACTAATTTAATCGCTGAAAGGATCCTCTTAGCAAAAATATTGCTAACTTTTTTGATAGTGTACACACACAATTTGACTCTTATACACAAACACTTACACAAAGTACAATAGAGATGGTGTATATGTATATAATATTGAAAACCCATTGCATTATTAAGACTATTATAACTAAGTTTACTCTTACGTTTTTGCTATTGTTGTTGCTATTTTATTATAATAACTGTACAATAAAGATACAGACATTTAACTTAAAATATGTGTGTGTATGTTTGTGTGTGTACAACTAAAATTTTCTTAGAATATTCTATACAATACACTTAACTATAAAATTAATTATAAAAGGCAATTGTGTATGTGTTAGAGCAAAAATTTTAAAATGTATGTGTATGTATTTATTAAAGGTGTTGGCAAGGAATTTGCATAACATTTAATGTATACAACAACTAAACATAATCTAACATACATATTTACTTATGCTACACTTATTATTATTTTCTATGTGTGGTAAAATATTTAACTCATACCTTTAAATAGTATCTCAAAAATTGAATTTTATATTATACATGTGTTTATATTGTGAGTGTGTGTGTGTGTGTTGGGAAGTCTATATATATATTTATATGAAACCATAACATGTCCTGCATAAGAAATTTAAATTCATTTTCTATATTTATAAGAAGTAAAAGCTTAAAATTTAGTGTATGTTGGTGGGTTCTAAGAAGAAATGATTAAAACTAACAAGTTTGTTGAAAGTAGGGTAGACCGGTGACCATTCGCCACATTTTTATTTGAAGCGCTGTTTTTACTAAACCAATACATTTTTTCGAAGAATTATTTTCAATCATAAGATTTACACATTTTGGCATTTAGTTGAATGCATGATATTACCATTATTCCTATGCCTATGCCTATGCCTTATGCTGAATGTACCACAGGTACAACCACTCCCACTTAACAATAACTTCTTTACACTTTTCCAAAACTTGTTGGTAAAACCCGATCGGATTTTTTTTATTGAAGTCAACAGAACATCATACTAAAAGACAAATTTTTTAATGCAGCAATTGAAAAAGTTATCGAAGTATATACTTACTTTTATACATTTTTTGAACCACTCTTAAAACTCACAAATGTGTTTGTCCGAGACTACCTGCATAGTAAACGCCTAAAACTTGGATGTATAAAATATGACCAAAAACTGAACAAATTGTCATATAAGCTTTTTTATTATCTCTCTTAAATTTGGAGATAACAGGGGGTGGTGTTTGTGCCACACTGGCGTAGGCTCCCCCTTATACCCTACACTAAATGGCAAAATATTAAGGGACTATAATCTTTTAAGAAAAAAAAATATATAATCAATCTTTAGATATACTAATATACCCCGAAAATCCAAAGTTATTGATAAAAAAAAAAAAATTTTTTAAATTTTTAAATTTTTAGTCGATTTGAAAAAAGACATATTTGTGCTTTCCAAAAACATACGTATGGGCAAATCTACGCAAAAGTACGATTCCATGTCAGGAATCGTAATCAGGATTTACAACATTTTAAGAACATTATATACTAATTTTTATTGCAGCATTTTTTAACCGGGCGAACATTCTAAATTTTAATATTTATACTGTATAAATCACAATTTACCGTAAACTTTATTGTCACTTTGATTAGTTTTACGGTGTTAGATATAGTTTTCGAGTCATCGGAAAAAAAATCTTTAAAAATTTTGTATTTTTAGAAAGTGGATTTTTTCGCAGAGGACTGAATTATAAAATATATAGCAATATTAACTCAAAACTGCTTTTACTTTCTCTGGATCTGTTTCGAAAGCAAAAGCGTTTGCCTTAAAACGTAATGTAAAACGTAAAACCGAACCAAACGGTGCATTGTTCTGGATATAATTGAGTCTGTAGGGTCTCATGTGAACTGGTCTCACTTCATATGAGCCAATTTTGCTTCCTAATCGCTGAGCACAATTTTGCAATAAAACATTGGTCGAATCGATGACTGATTTTGAAAGTAAATTTGGATAATTTGGTAGTGTTGTTCAAGCGTGAATCTATTCATGATGATTTGCCAGTGTATATTGATCATAAATATCAAAAAAAAAGAAGAGCGCAGTATGACAGTTCGTTTGACAGCTAAGACTCTTGTAAGCTCTATCGGTTTTAAAAAAATATCTATTTCAATTTTCATGGAAATGGGATCAAAATGTTGTGATGTTTAAAGAATTATCTAAAGCGTAGCTAAAGTTATTAGTAACATTTTAATTGTCCAACCCCTGTTCGTTCTATTACGTCCATTATGTTGTTAAAAGTACGTAATAGAACGAACAGTATGTTGTTCAAGGTATATGTGTTGTTAAGTATATGAAGATGTTGTATGTATATAACCTTTCTTCCTTTTTTAGTTTCTTCTACTTCATCTTCATCTTGGGCTGTAGAAAATGTATGTAAATTATATTGAAATACTAATTAAATGTTGAAGATTATTTGGGCGTATATGCTATCCACACTTGTAGACATAACTACATGTGTGTGAGTAAGTGTGTGTTCAATTTACCATATAGTATATCAAATATTCTATAAGGATTAGAGGAAAGTATGAGTAAAAGTTTATTTGGCCTTACGGTGTTTTGGTTATTTTTTGTGGAGCGGTTTTGAAATTGTAACCAGCTATATGGAATGGGATTGGATAGAGTATAAAGTTCAAGAGGCTAGTTTGTTACTTTATTGTGTATGTATGTATTTTCAAATGTTTATGTTTATCCTTATTTTGTTCTTAACATTCAATATTATATTTACTTTAGTGTGATGTTGTGGGTAGTTTTAAAGCAACACCAACAACATATAAAATTCTTCAATATCTTAACAACATACATACAACTACATTCAATTTGTGTATGAGGCTTTTCATACCAACTGTTCAGCTAAAATGATATACGAATTATATAGTATCAACATTACTTGTCGGAACAACCAACCAATTTTTAATTTTTATTTTTTACTTCCAAAGAAACTAAAATGTTTTTCTATCCACTAAGAAAATTTCAACGTGTATAGCAATTTGAATATTGTGTATAGCAAATATTCAGTTACAATTTCAATCAAATTGTAATAATTGTTCCTTGAAGAAGTCACCCATTGTGGTGACGAAATATTAGAAATAAATAATTATAATTAATAAATAAATGATCCTAAGCTCTTTTAAAATAAAAAGAATTTAATAAAAGAAGATCAAAGAAAACTTAACATTTTTAAAAAGAATTTAAATATATTAACATTTTTTTCTAATCTGGTGAAAACCTAACCGCCAGATTGCTTGGAAAGACTCATATATAAAAGTAAGAAAATGTTGTGTAAGAAAATTTTACAATTTCAAATGCTGTTGTTGCCATGTACATATTATAACTTCTAACTAAAATATATCTTAAGTCTTAGAATATCTTTGTAGTTGTTGGTTATACTCATTCATACTTATACTCGTAGTTTGTGTCTCAATTTATTAGTTATTTCCTTAAAACAACAACAACTCCAATTTTGTTGTTATTTTTTTGGGAAGAGTTAAGCTTTCTAATTATCCTTATGGTCCGTTGCATAATATTGAATAAGTTTTTTTTTGTTTTTTTTTTTTGCAAAGAACAGAAGGGGTTATGGGTATAGGGGAGGTTAAATCTTACATTTGTGGTTTACATTATATACACAATAGTAGTGGTATTGGTATATATTTAAATTGTTATAAATTAACATTTTCTGGTCTTGTTACTCATATTGAAATTTAAGAGTTTAATATAAATATGTATGAAATATTATTTTAAATTCAGGGGTTCATTTTAAAATATAAAATTTGACATAAAAGTTATAAAGATTTTTGTCTTTTGTTTTATTATAAGTTTTTTTAATTATAAAAATATTTTCCCTGCAGAAGTCTTCCAAGCGAAGACGAAATATTGGAAATAAATAATTATAATTATAAAATAAAGGATCTTTAGCTCAATAAAACAAAAGACAAAAATTTATTTAAAAAGATCGAAGAAAAATAAGAAAAGTTATAAAGGTTTTTTAAAAAAGTAGCAAAATACAAAAAAAGTTATTATATGTGGCTTAAATGATTTGTTATATCGTTCACTAAGATTTTGTCACAAAAAGAACAAAATTGGAAAATATGTTTTCGAGGTAGGACTAGGCGAATCATCTTTTTGAGTTTAGAAATAGGTAGTGGTGAAAATCACTAATAAGTTCAACCAAAAAAGCTTACGAAAATAAATTTTGTAGTAAGAATAAAGTCATAACAATCCATGCATAAAAATACGAAATTATTGTCAAAATTACAAAATCTTTAGTAAAATGTACAACTTTTCGTTTATTTTACAAAAAATTTGCTTCTTTTGAAATTTTTTTTCGTAATTTTACGCATGGATTATTATCAGTGTACTGTTTGATATAAACAAATGTTTAAGACGCAACAGTTTAAAGGAGAGCTCCTCATTGTAGTCACCGATACGCATTCGGCTTTTATTTAAAATTAATTTAAATTATTAAGCAATGTTCGCCAATGAGTCATGTTGGTTAATATGGATATTTCGATTTTTGTTCGTATCGTGGCATGAAAATGTCAAAACTATCATCAAATTTAATTATCGCTTTAGTTTGTTTAAAGAAATTTCGACGTCATTGCACACGCTTATCTCTTTTTATTGTGTCGTTGCGAAGAATTAACATAAAGTGTAATTTTTCATTAACATTAAAACTTGACAACACACTAGTCGGGTTTTTGCAAACGGTAAGAATTTTATACACAATTTTAAGACAAAGAATTGATTTCATAAAAAAATTATATGTAAGAAAAAACTTTGAAAAATTAATTTTCATACTATTCGCTATTGTGGTGACTTGCTTGTTAGCTAAATTGGAACCTTGATATTTTTTTTATATTTCAATTTGTTTGAAGTGTTTTAAATAATGAAAAAAATCGTTGAATATCGTTTAAGGCAAATATTAAGTTCTAATCGAAATATTTGTCCCATATTAGAACATCACCGCGTATGATCAATATTCAATATTCATCATACGCATAGTAGTTCCAATATAAATATAAAATGGAAATAATTTTGGATCAATCGGAAAAAGTGTTTAAAGGAGAACTTAACCTTAAAGAAATTTATTTCCATAGTCACCCTGTTTTAAAACAGGGTGTGCTGCAGTAAAATGACCATATGTACGGGCGTATAACTATTACCAATATGGAGCAATTTTTTTGTTATTAACGTTTTGTAATCTGTTGCGGGTTGCACTTAAAATATTGCTTATTATATTGATTTTTAAAGATGGCTTACTTCCTAATAGTGCAATTAAAAAATTTTTGGACTATACACCCTACGGTCAAAAATTATGAATTTTGGAACGAAAAGTTTTTTAATGTTACATCAAAAGTCACGTCTCTCAGATATGTTTTTACAATTTTAAAAGACAAACAGATATGTTCCCAAGTATTTACCTCAAAATTTCAGGACGCCTGCTTTTATTTTTTTTATTTTAAATAACTTTATTTGATAAAAAGCCACATTAAATTTCTACTGCCCTCCTTTTAGGCAACATTTTTAACCAATAACAATTATACCTCAACAATCTCAGCACAGATGTTGCAATTTTTTTTTTTGCATACCTTATTGTCTGTGTTATTTTGAAATGAAAATGATTTCATAATATTAGAAATATCAGTATTACATTTTTAACAAAAGCTTAAGCCTTAAGATTTATAATTTAAAACACTCTGAAAATGTATAAAACTACCTCAGTTTCTATTTCTTCTAAAATTTGACTATATAAAAGTTAAAAATGGTCAAACACAACCTAATAAGAGGCCTCATCATGAAAATGTACAAGACATAGTATGTGTTGTAGAGAATAAGAGGAATGTGTCTACATCTACAATGTAGAGGAATGACTTTTAATTTATGCAACAAATCAGAGTATACCGTAAGGCTAAATACAATACATACACAACTATACCTCTACAAATACATTCACGTAGATATACAAACAATGTCTACTTATATGGAGCATATAGATCTCAAAATTTGAATTTGTAAGTTTTTTTTTTTGTTATTTGGTAACAATAGTAAAGTATGTAGAAAATAAAGGTGGTATTCTAAATGTTTGGATATTTAAGCCACTTGCATATACGTAAAGTTTTGTGGTGTTTCTAATATCATACTTATACACACACACAAACACCTCTATATATATTGTCACACAGAAAAACTTAAATTTTCTAAAAATGTTCACATCACTACAACTACTACTACTTCTACTACTCATTTATTTTCAACATTAAAAAGACAAGGACATGATTAAGGTATGTTGCATTTATGCTTAAACACATACATACTTTGTATAGACTTGTCGTATAGTTGTCATCATCAAAATGAATCTCATTTACATTTAAATTAGTATTAAAAAATAAAAGAAAAAAAAATAGAAGAAACTATGCAGTTTTGTTTTAGTTTGATATTAGAATCTGGTCAAATATTCGAGTAAAAAGGTTTACTTTCTTAAATATCTAACATTTGTTTGTTTATGTGTGTACACCTATATGTTAAAGTATGCATGTGTCTGAGAGTAGAATAAGTGTTAATATTTTGAATTTTTAACTCTCTAAATATTCCCTTGAGATATAAAAGATAATAATCCTTTTTTGTTCAATATTTTGTAAATGAGTGTGCAAATTGTTTATATGTATTTGAAAATCACAGAATTATTGGCAAAATATAATTGTTGGCATAAAAAATATAGAAAAATACGTTGAAAGTTTTTGAAATTATCAGAAATTATTTCGAAATTTTCAGAATAATAATCATAAAGTTTGCAAATGTTATAAATCTGATTGTTAAATTCAATTGGACTGTTTTTTTCTATTTCCTTCGAGTTTACTTACATTTTTTGCATTGAATTCTAATAACTTATGCTTAACTCGAAAATGCACGACAAATAACAAACACATCAATATAGGACCATGTAGGGCTCAAATATACAAAATCAAATATACACACAGAGAAATAAAATGCCAACCGAATTTAAAAGTGTGTTGTAATAGTAACAACTTAAAAATTCAGTTAAAACGACGTATTTACTTTTGATTTCTGAATATTTTGGTTGTTGCAACTAAAATTCAGTTGAATTAACTCAACTTTGTTGCGAAAACTAATGTTCAGTTGTACCACCACACAGAAATTCGTAATACCCGAATTTGTGTCGTAATAAACGAATTTCAGTTGGCAAATGGCTAAATTTTTCTCTGTGTGTATACCAAAATTTATTCCGTTTTAAATCAAAACATGTATAATGTATAGTTTTTATTGTACACTTATAAAATCTATAGTGTACACCTATAAAAACTATAATGTACACTCATATAAATTATAGTGTTAGGGTTTCCAGATAACAATTTTCAAAAATTACTACTATATTTTTCCAAAAAAAATTCAGAATGTTTTAAAATAAAATTTCATATATTTTTGAATCAAGATTTGTCAATAAAGTTACACAAAATTAAAAATTTAAAAATATCTCCAATCATTTGGTATTCACATTCTCTCAAATCCTAATGGTTGCTAATATTTCCACTAGTTTCTTCATAAATAATTGTTCTATTTATCTGCTAAGTTTGGTTGGAAAATGTACCAGACGAATTACGACGTATTGCTTTTGAGTTAAATGGTTTGAGAAAAATTTAAAGTCAAACATGTGTATTTAATGCTCGAGGTTTAAAAATAAATTCAAGTGGCGTGAGTTTTTTTGACACATTCAAAAACATAAAATTTCATTTAAAAATTAATTATTTTCGACTAATGCAAGGCGTAGGGTGCATATTTAAAAAATAAATTGAGCCATTGACAATACTTAAAGTATTTACAATCGTTAAATATAAAATAAAAGTGAATGAAAAAACTTTCTTTTATTTTTGCAAAATTAAAATTTTTAGGACAAATTTTTAAATTTTGAGTAAAAAAATTGTGATTGCGAAAAGCTTGAGAGAATTTAAAAAAAATATTTTTGCTTATAGAAAAACCGAATGAATTAAACAAACAAATTCTAAACTTTTGATAATAAAAACTGATTAACAAAAAAACCCAAAAAAAAGTTAAGCCAAAAATTTAAATATTTTGTAAACTGTAAACTGGCACATAGAGAGTGTTTTGTAAACTGGCACATAAAGAATGTTTCTAATTAATCTCGTAAGCAAAAAGTCTGAAATCAAGTTAATCGGACCAAATTTAAGGAAGTTCTACGACAATAAAGCTTTATATTTAAAAATCGTCAACTTTGACAGCCTGTAGCGTCAACATCCTGTCAAGCTAAAAAATTAAGATTTTCTAATTTAAAGGCGAATATTTTTTAAAATATAGCAGCTACTATGGCACTTACAGCTTGTTTTATGTTTATTTCATAACCTGAATTAAATAAAGTCTAAAATCAGCCAAATCGGTCAAAATTTTTATAATTTATGCAACATTTAACCTTTTATATATTCGAGATGACCAACTTTGGCACCCTGTAACACACACTGTGTTAAAACAGGGTGAACACTGATATTATATTCTTAAATTTTAACCAACTATCTTCAATTTTTAAGAATTATTCTTCCCGATTAAATTGAATTGATTTAATAACATAAACAATTTTTTGTGTTTGGTACCACAGTGCATCTGATGAATATGATATCGATCATACCTACTGATGTTCTAATATAGAAACAATATTTGATTTTTGACTGATTTTTCTACGATTCAAGATTTTTCTAAGTTTTGGACAAAATACTCCCTGCATTCAGTCTAAAATCAGCCAAATCTGTCAAATTGTATACAATTCATGCGACTATTAACCTTTTATATTTCGTGATGACAAGCTTTGGCATCCTGTAACACACACACTTTATTAAAACAGGGTGAACACTGAAATTATATTTTTAAATTTTAACAAACTCCCTTCAACTTTTAAGAATTTTTCTTCCCGATTAATTGAATTGATTTAATAACTTAAACAATTTTTTGTGTTTAGAACCACAGTGCGTATATACTGATGTTCTAATATAGAAACAATATTGGATTTTTGATTGATTTTTCTAAGATTCAAGATTTTTCTAAGTTTTGGACCAAATAATCCCTGTATTTTTAATATACATTCAAAAATCAAACTTTTGTTCTATATTAGAACATCAGTGCGTATGATCGATATGATGATTATGAATATCGATCATACGCACTGATGTTCTAATTAGAAAAATGTTTGATTTTTGATTGAATATTAAAATATGTATTCGTTCACACCAAATCCACTCTACATAAGTGTTTTTTTTTTCTTGATTGGATCAATAGTTTAGAAGATCCATAATTATTACCATTTATTACATTTTTGTGTGTTTGGAAACATGATGAATAAGAAATTTATTATACGCACTGATGTTCTATTTTGGAACAAACATTTTAGTTTTTGAATATTTGAGATTCAACAAATTTTTTCTCCATAATGAAGATGGGTAACACGCTAAAACTTTCGGAATCGATAGAAAAACATCTCAACTTTTTTAGAAATAGAAAATAATAACTAAATTTTGGCCGCCATTTTCGTAAATTGAGTTGTATATTAGACAACATATTCTGAGCAAGTGCTAAATTTTTGAATTTTTTTTTAAGTTTTGATAAAGAACTTTATTTACAGGGCAAATTTCTATCATTTTCTAATTTTCGTTAAATAAACATAATAACACAGTGCCACAGAAACAATTGCAATCAACGTGCAAGTAACCTAGTGTAGTTAAAATTTTCAGTTTTTTTTTTTTTTTTAATTATTCACTTTTTACAAGGGATTTTTTTTCCTGAGTAAAATGTGAATTCATTTCATTAGCTTGATAATTGATACTTTTTCTATTTGTATAAAATTGTGTTACTTCATCCTTCGGAATAATGCACTAGTTTAAATTAGAAAAAGCTAAATCCACTCTGTTGAAAAAGTACCATAACTTTGTCAACTTTCACGACGAACTCGGGTGTGTCGCTGGATGCAATCCAGTAGATTTGCTAAGATTTGTCAGGGAAATAGGACGGCTGTTTCTAGCAAGGGCACGAAAGGAGCTGGTTCTGGGGAGTATATATCCTTTCTATCTTTCAATCTATCTTGCTGTCTATTTCTATTCTTTATTACTGTTTTTCACTGAAGGGATTCACAATTGACCGTATTGGTCTCTGAGTGGAGATGCGCCCTTGGGCACATAACCTTTTCTAACCTAACCTAATATTGTCAATTTTCAACCCATTTACACATTATGTCTCCTTTTACTAAGGAAAACACTGTCTTTAAGAATATTATTATTAAGCCCTTGGCGAAGTTGAAAATGCAAAAAAAAAATTATAATTTTAAATGTTATTAAAAAAATATCTACGTATTTGTGTTAATGATAAAAAGAAAGTATTTATGTAAAAGATCAGGAAATTTTCTTTTAAATACAATTTAAAAATTCCAAATTGGTTAGAAAATGACTTTGTTACAAATGTTTAAATACGTCAGTAGCAAAAAATACTTACCTCGAAAATGTTAGGGTAAATTGCAATTTCTCAAACCGGTTTTGCTAGACCCATAATATATTCTCCTGTGTAGCACAGTGTAATATATTAATAACAAATTCTGAACTTGTCAATATATCATAACGCCTACTTCGTCCACTATTTTGAAAAATTTAAAAATGTTTTCTTGAATTTATTGTCTCATATGGCGCAATTAATAGTGTAAGTGTAGCATTAATCCGACACACTTTTTCCTGCAGCGGGGCAGTTATGATTCGAAACCTGATATTTAAATAAGCTTCCAATTTTTATAAGCAGTTTTTGTAAGACAAAAGCATTTTTGGTTAAATATTTAAAAAAATTTGTGCACATTTCGTATACATTCAGTGGGCATAATATTATTTAAATTTTAAAAACAAGCTAGTATTTTTTATTATAAACTTAAAACCATTCAAATGATTCGTATTTTCTAATAAATCCATTAAAAAATCATACATCAATATTTCAAAAACACATTAAAATACATATTTTTCTTAAATAGTACTATTTTTAAGGCATACATTTTATAGTTCGTAAAATAAATTGCCTGTTTGCTTTTTTTTAGTTATTAGTTAAAACACATTTTTAGGAGTTGATTTTAATTGAAAAATATAGTACACTTTAAGGATTTGAAATTGTTTTTATTTTCTTACTATTTTCTTAAACTAATTTATATTTACCAACAGACATGCCATGCCTAGTTTTGTAATTATTTTCTCAAGAATTACTTAAGTCTTAACAACAAATTAATGTATAATTTCTACTGCCACTACATTCATGGGCAATATTCAAATGGATATTATAAATTTATTTTTTGCTGCTTCGTTATTGTACAGTGGAGAGAAAAGTGGAAGACGAAAAAAAAAAAAATAAAAACAACAAGCCAATGTATAAATGTCATTATCGTTGACATAAATGAATAGTTGCATTTATTGTATTTGGCAGTCTGATTACGTATTGTACATGTTTCATGTACACGAATTGCCAATGTAGTAGTAGTGGTAGTGGAAAAGTAATTACATGTATTTGCAAAGAAGACGTAATAGAAGAAAAGCAACAGCAACAACTAAAACAAAAAACACGCCAACAAAAATAAAGGGTTGTATGTGTAGTCTAACAAAAACATGACTGCATTGCATTGAAAATTTATTTTAATTATAACTACACATTTACATATACACACATACTCACACACACACACACACACTTATGCATTCAAACTTAAATACAGCCTAAGTACAAGTTTTTGTTATACTTACATATGTACTTGCAACAAACTTGCAACTTACACTGTCTGACATTAGGGTATGGTTAACACAATTATCATGTGTCAGAAATTTTAAAATAACAATTACAACAACAATGAGAAAGTCTAATAAATGTGGTAAAACAAAAAGAAAGCTAGAATAAGAAATAATGTATATATTTCAATAATAAGGTGGCATTTATTACGAAATTTCTTGGATTATTAAAGATAGATAAAAAATTATTTTAGTTCAGAATATATTTCAGAGAAACTGACATATAGGTCTTAAGTGTCGTTTTTTATCAACTCTAGGTAATAATACTACTTTTTTAACAAAAACTGTATTTTTATTTAAATTATCTTTTAACACTTACAGAACTTTATTTAATAATCTCCGGTTGATTGGTCAAAAACTAAAAGTCTAACATTAATGCGACAAATTAAAAAATTTTTTACGGCTTTCATTGTTTTTTGTTTTTATATACATCGAGATAATTATTTTCTTATTTGGATTTATTTATAATGAGTTTCAAGATCCGTATATTTACAAAATTAAAGAAAATTAAATATATTAGCTAGGTTGGTACATGTATTTCGATCTGGCTGAAGATCTCATCAGAACACGAAGTTTTAGAATAGCTGTAGCCTCCAAAATGGGCAAAAATTTAACAAAAAGCTACCAGTCTTCAGTTTTTACCCATTCTGGTCTTCTTGGCAATCAAACACACGGTTATGGTATTTTCCTAACAAACATCATGATGTTACTAAACTTTGAAGACCAAAAATTTTAGTTTTGCTCTGGGTCAAGTAATATTTCTTTTTTTTTGTATATACTCCCTGCCGAAATGTAATTCAAAAAGATTTCTGGATAAAATTTATGTCTAATTACACTACTCAACAAATTTCAACTTTTTGCAGAACCTGTCTTTGAAATTCATATTTTTTAATAGACTAAGGCACGCTGAATTCAAATCTATCACAATTTTTTTTTTTCATTCCCAGTTTCTGAATTATAGCGGGTTTTATATTTACATCATTCACCCCACTTTCTCGTATACTTTGCTTCATTTTTCGGAATATAATCGAAAAATAATCCAAATATATTTAAGAATATAAATCTACACAAAATTATCTTTCATTTCAGTACAATCAGGCCGGTGTTTCAACATATCGTACTGGTACTGCAAGGAAGCTGAAAATCGTGCATGTTTATGTTTTATTTATGTTACAAAAATTTCAAATTTAATCACTATGAGTAAACTTAACATTCAAATGAACGCATTTTTGCATTAAAATAACAAATCCATTGACAACATCCTGAAATATTTAGAAAAGAAGAATCTTTATATATAAAGAAATGGAGTATGTAACGTAAATATTAAAACCACGATATTTCAAAAGCAACAAACGAGAAAAAAAATTTCCCAGATTTATTTTTTGTAAATAATTATTTTAATTATTATTAAAGAAAGGTCTTGCAAAAAGTAACATATACATCATTAGTAATGTTAATAATATATTATTTACTTTAAAGCATTTGGAAAAAATAGTTGAAATATTAAGTTAATTTTAATGGATTTGTAATTTTGATACAAAAGTTTGTGCACTGAAATATCTAGTTTATGCGCAATGATAAAATTTAAAAATTTTTTCTCATGCATGAAATGTATAAGGATAAAAATTAAAAAAAGTTAAATGTGAAAGGCGTGGTAGAGAAGAATGAGTGTATTTTCTAAAAATCATAATTACGTTGTAAATTTTCAATTTTCTGAATCAGACTGCGCAGTTTCTGGTATTGAACCTTCGTCATTGACCCTGTTTTTTGAATAATGTAATATTTGTTATGTTTTTATTTGTTCGATTGCGTCTATATGAAATTTTCTGTGCAATCACTAACCGTGGTATAGATAAACTGATTTCTAATGCCACATGCAAAAAGTTAAATTTTCAACTTCCTTGCAAAACCAGTGCGATATCCTGATGCTGACTCCGAGATGATTATACTTAAATTAAAGATAACTTTGTGTAGATTTATGAATTCACAGTGGTAAAATACGGTTATAGGTCCATAACTTCTTTGTTTATTAATTTAAATAACTGAAATTTGGTACATGAGTAAAGAAAGTTTTTACTTTCTTATCTGTCACCTTAGTTTGGGTGCAATAAATTCTTATATAATTAAACTTTTTGTAAGGAAGGCGATATAATAGCACAGTAAAAAGCAGTTTAAAGACAATTTGAGCAATTAGAGTGGGTAAATAACAATTTTTAAAAAATGTCCAAAAAATGCCATAATGTTTAAATAATATAATTAATAATATAATACAATATATAGATTAGAAAAGATTAGAAAACTTTATTAATAAAAAAATTTTAAAAATAAAGGTTTTAAAAGGCTCTGACATAAAGTCGTAAGCCTATAATACTACATTTCAATTTCAAAACGTGTTTTAACAATAAATATATGATTTTCTTTTAATTCTTTTGAATTTAAACTATTGATATAATTTTAATAGTTAATTATTATATTCCATAAGCAAATTTTTTCTATATTTTAATGCAACTTCTATAAAGTTTGCTAGATTTTTCCAACTACATGTGGCTCCATTTAATAAATTAATCAATTATTCTCTTTCAAAGTGTATTTTACCGGTAAACCTTACCCTAAACTCTCTAAGTACTGGACATTTTCCCATAAAATGTGTTATATCCTCTTCTTCTCCAGTATTACACAGGTTGCAATAGTATATTTAAAAAATTTAACTTTTGAAAATATATTAAGCCTTTAAGTACGTAAAAACGACAGAGTTTGAATTTTAATTAGTTATACCACCACTAGAGGGAGCAACTAACCTACACAAATTTGCATTGAATCTATGCTTAATGATAGAAAAAAATTATTTCCTCTTGCAAATAAATTTCTCCCTTTATGCACATTTTTCTAATACGCCTTATTTTATGCTTTACTATTGTATATTATTCAAAGTTAAATAATCATTTATTATTTTTTTCGCAATAACTGAGTGTTCTAATTTTTTTAATTATATTTTTTTAACAAAATACTTTATTATTTAAATGACATATGCATGCAATTGCATGCTATATATATTTATTTGTCTATACCCGATGAAAAAAGTTCCGATATAGGCATATATAGTCATATATATAGTTCCATATCATATCATATATCAGTTGTTTCGAAAAATGGTATACATAACCATATCTCATGTGATCCCATGGGATCTCATTTGATATAATTTGATCCGAAAAATGGGTTTATCTAATTTGATCAAATTATACATCATTTGATACAATTTGATATAGTTTCATAAAATTCTTTGTAAATCCCCGCTACTATATTGTTTCACATTCTAAATAATAAAACAAATTAAAATATAAATTAATGAATTGCAAAATTAGACGTGATTGAATTTTGACTTATACAGTATGTGTTTGAAAGCTATAACGCCATTTTGTTTTCCATTTATATCTTAAACAACTGAACCGATCGCTTAAGTGTCTTCAGAATATTAACTCATCGCTGTCTTATCTTTCGATTGATGCAATATATAAAATTGTTTTTGTATGTTGTAGTATTTGTTTTATATTTAATCATCAAGTATTATAATTATAACGTCATTTTTAGAAAATTTTAAAAATAAGCGGTTATAATAAACACTTTTGTTAAAAATAACTCTGTATTAAGGAACATTTTCGTTTGTTTCATTTGACTATAGTTGCGGTTCAGCTTGTATCAAAAACATGTATTTTCTGCAACCATAGTCTAACTCAATATTTTTAGAAAAATCTTCATAAAGTCAACCAAATTTAAGTCGAGACTTGGTTTTTTCTTAACAATCCTACTTGTTAGGCTGAAGTCAAACAATTTTGATAGAAAAAAGTTAATTTCACGAAATAAATATTTATTCTATCGACCAAATCCGATTCGGTTCATTGGGTTATAAAGATTTTAAGATTTTCTGACTTACATGGAAGTATATATGATCTAATATAGTTATATCAATTATATATACTGAATAAAAAAATCTATTTATATATAACATAAGATATATTTATATATGATTATATATTGCGCCATAATAGACATGTTCGTAAGCATCAGTATGAAATGTTAGTACATATCGTTACATATTGCCACATATATAATAATATAGAATTATATCAAGCTATATACTACTATATATAAACCTTTTACGTCGGGTATATATATTTGTCTAACTCCTAATAAAAAAAAGTCATATACAAAGGATATGAAATTTTAATTAATTTTCTATTGATTTTTATCACACACTAAGATATAACGAGTGTACTTAAAAAAAACAACTAAATTAAATTTCTTATTTCTTTTTATAAATTTTAGTTACCCTAGACATATTGTTAATTAGATTGAAAGGATAATAGCATGTCGCCCGTCAATCGTCTAGGTTTTTGTTTAACAGGTTTCTACAATTGTAAATTCTGTTTCGTTGCTGACTGTTGAAAATAACTTTTGCATGTGTGTAGTGTTTTGCTACATGGGTTTTTGAAAAGTTGTTACTTTTTAATGAGGTTAATTGAATTGCCTTTATTGTTAGTGAAATGCCATGCAATATGTAGATATAACGTAAAGACAATGCAATTGAGAAAAGTTAAAATATAGCGAATTTTATAGTCATTGTATTCGAAAACCTTGGATTTAATTAAACTTAAAAAAATAATGTATACTTTAAGGATGTTAGTTTTCTTAGGAAATTGTAGTAGACCTTAAGGATATAATTAGTTTCATTGAATAAAATATAAAAGCAATAAAATAAGAAGTTGAACAGTTTTAAAATTTTTTTGTCCAATATTAATAATTAATCCTGGAAATAGGCAACACTTTTTAAAAATAGTACTCCTAGAGATATGCTTTAAAATGTGTTAGTAATAAATAAAAAATAGCTAGAAACAATAATAACAATAATATATCTTAGTTGATATTAAACTAATTATATTTTTTACGTAAAAAATTTTAAAGCATACATCTAAGAGTATGATTTTTTAAAAAAATATTGCTCATTTCAAGAATTAATTATCTTAATTATTGAAAATTGTTTAAACTGTATAATATTTTATTTAAATGTTTATTTTTTGTTTTTTTTACTTTCATTTCATTCCAAAAAGGCCCCTCAAGTAATATTCAGATTGTACATTTCTGTTCTAAAAAAAAAATGCAAAGAAAACAAAACCTTCTGTATTTCACTCCTTAAAAAAAAAAACAACAGAAGCAAGAAACCAACAATACAAAATCAAAAAAAAAATCATCCACACACATAAGCGCAGCATAACACATGTTGTTCCTGTTTTTATATACACTTGTGTGGCAAATATCATCAGTACAAAAAAAAAAAACTCATATATGTCTGTTTGTAGGTACTCTAAAAAAAAGCGAATAGGAACACTACCAATCAGCAACGGCGAAGCATAAGCACAAGTAAGCTCGTTTACAATAAAAAGCACAACAAATACTTTTACGTTTTCTTTTATTAATACATGCATATCAACATACATATGCATAAAAAGCTGCGCATATGTGGAGACGAACAACATAAAATATACTAAAAAGCAAAAGCCTATTTATAGGAGGCTGCTTTATAAAAAAAATACCAAAACTTTGTTTGATTTTTATTTTTAGCAAAAAAAAAAAACCGATGGTAACATAAATTATAAATACTACAGCTCAAAGTGAAATGGGTGGTAGTAGTAAGGAGTTGTTGCTGACAACAACATTTTTATGGCAATTGCTGCACTTAACTGACAAACACACCTATCTTTTTTTAAAAGAAATTACAAAAAATTTATAAAAAAAAATAACTTAACGCAGAAATATTGTTTGCAAACTGTAAAAGGTTAAATAAAAGATATTTAAAGTATACTTTAGGGGGAAATTTAATGGTCATAAAGTAAAGCATATGAAAAGGGATTTGGGTGTTAAAAAAATAGTTTTTTAATTGTTTCTAAAATTAACAGATCACAATCTTTTTTTTATATATTCAACTAATTTAAAAATTTGAGAAAAAAAACACAGATGTTTCTATATTGATTCAGAAGATTTTAGGGCATCATACGCCTCCGTTTGAATGAAAATATTCCTTTAATATAGTTCAGCGCAAATGTGCAGTATATATTAATGCTTTCTTTAATTAGTAATAATATGTCGTACAAACATGGGAGAAAAGCATTTAGAAATTGACTTTTTCATATAAATGCTAATGACAAAGCATATGCCTTAGGGTGTTTCGATTTAGCAATCCATATTTTGCCAACGATTTTTCGATAGCTTTTGGCATGAGGAAAAAAATCATTTTCGAGGCACCCAAATTTAAATTTTTTGACTTTTTCTCAACTTTTATTTTTAATGTTTTTTTTGTAGGTAATAAAAAAATCGGCTGATTTAATTTTTTTTTTATATATTACCTTTCCAAGGTGTCCTACAATACATACAAATATACATTGCCAGATACAATACAATATAACATATGAGCTCAGGAGAATAGAAATAAATAGACTGAGAGTAGACTTTTCTTGATGCGGTACTATTCTCTTGATCAGATTTTCAAAAATTTTGGAGAAAAATATATTTTCGTATTTTCATTATTCATTGTTAAGATAATAATCAAAAACGTGAAATTTAGACTTTTAATTTATTCAATTAAATTTTGAGAAATGTCCCATCGGAATATGACAAAAACTGACATTTTCAATTAATTGTCTACTATTTCAATTTCTACGATATGAGATATATAAGTATTGAATTACCTTTTGATTTTATAACTACGCACATTTCTTTATTGAGTAACAAAATAAAGTCCTTTAAATTAATCCATAATGAGCTAAACCAGAAATAATATAAATATCGAAAAAAGCTGAGGCACCCCTTTTTTTTATCCATTTATTTATAGTTTTTTCTCCACTACAATATACTCAAATTTCATTTAAATCGGAATTAACCACACGGCAGAATTATTTCATAATATAACTCAAAAAAACCTCATTCAGTGGATAAAAAAATAATATCCTAACTACAGTATCAAAAAAAATTAATTTTAAATAAAAATAAATTTGCCCTGGAAAACGTATAAAAAACTGTTTTATATTTGTCCACAAAATGCCAAAAACGTTCGAATGGTGATGAAAATCTAAAATATTAACTAAATAACCGACAAGGCCGACTGTAGACATGGTTGTTGAAAATGACTGGACTACTAAAGTGTCTTCTATTATTTAACTTAATTTTGTAAGTGGTTTCCTGGTTAGTAACAAGATTAATATATATTAAAAAAATTGTGTTAGTCTTGTAAACTAGTGTAGATAATTTTTAAAATGATGCGTATTTTAGGCTGTCATATAATTAATACTATTGCAGTTTTTTATTGCATAACAAAATATCTTTCGCTCTTTCGCTATGATGGCATTAATACTAAAAACTTTTTTTTCCAAGATTATGCATAAAGTGATGAAAAAATGAATAAAAACGGAATACCAGATAAAACAATAAATTTCGGTATTAACGTCAAAATTGAAATCACAGACAGACTTATAAAAAGTCAAAAAAAAAGACAAACATTAATACAAATGAAAAAAAAAATTGACTCTATAAGAAAAAAAAAAGCAAAAGCAACAACTGGCTGAAAAACAAAAATTGACCATCAAACATGGCTGTACAATAAATACAGCAGCACCCAAAAAAAAAAGCGAAAAACAGGAGCAAGCTACAAAATGACGAACAATACAACAGACGTAAGGACAAACACAAGCTTTTACTTTTATTTTAACAAACAGACACAAAAAATGGGCCAAAAATAAGTAAAAAAAGTTAATAAAACGCAACTGGCCAAAAAAAAAAAATTAAAAAAAAAAATCATTGTATAGCAGCTTAACCAGGAGGTGGTATTTTTTTATATTATATACATAAAAATAAAAACGACGATAAAAAAATTCATTCATAATTTTTGTTCGTTTTTTTAGGTCATGGTTTCAAATGACCACTGTAAAAACAGCCTCCTCCTTTTTGGTCAAAAAAACCTAGGCGAAAAGAACAATTGTCGCAAAAAATAATATTACCAAACTCACACTCTTTACTACCTCTTACCACAAAAAAAAAGAAAAAACTGAAATAACCATTATAATTTCAGAGAATTTGACCGTTGTCCGTAGTGCTTTTCAATACAAAAACTCGCTGACCAGTGACTAGGCAGTCAGAAAGTCGTAGTTGGTATTTGGTTAATAAAAAAATCTCTGAGAAAAATAAAAATGCACAAGAAAAATATAATTTTTTCCAACATTGAAAAAGAAAAAATAAAAGAATATAAAAAAAAAGTTTTCCTTTTTTCCCAACTCCCCCCTAAAGACAAACAATATAAAATTATAAAAAAGAAAAGCAAAGAAAAAATTACTTATACCGTTAAAAAAAAAAAGAAACTAGAAAAAAATTTTGTTGAAATCCCCATGAAAATATATAAAAAAAAAAGATATATAAAATCAGCACGAGAAATCCAAGGCAATGGACAATAGGAAAACATTTTTCAACGGAAGGCAGTAGAAAAAAAATCGTAAAATAAAAGTATGGGTAAAGTATTGGTCAATACTTGTACAACAATTTTTATTTTAGCTATTTTGTACGGCAAAATAAAAAAAAGGACGAGAGAGGGTGGGTTTTATTTTTGGAGGCATTATAGTAGTGAGTGGACGTCGTAAAATGCGTGCTGATAATTTTTTTTTTCACCATTTGCTTGATGGTTGCGTTTTAAGGTGGTTGACATTGGTTGAGTGGCAAGAAAAAATATATTTTTTCTACTTCTGCCTCATCTACGGTCTCCGTTTGAGTTGGCTGCATGTTGTTATCAATTGTTTAATATTTTTTTTTTTGTTAAATGTTTGTGAGTTTTTTCCTCTGTTTCAATTTTATTTCTATAGGATAACAGAATTGTTGTAAAGTTGATTTTTTTTTATTATTGAATATTTTATTACATTCAATTTATTATTTTTTTATTTTCTTACAGCAGGCCTTCACTTAATGTTAATTTAAGCCCTAATGTAGGCAGTGTACTATATTTTGAGTATTAGCCCCAAAAAGTATGCACTACTTTGCGATATAATAACTCCCTAACATATATTTGATAATTAAGGGTTCAGTTTAGAAAAAATTCTAACTCTTCCTACGTTTCTTTATACCGATCTGCTGGACATTTATCTACCAACGTTTAAAAATATATAAAATAATTTTTCATTAAGAACACACGCCAAGAGGTACACGTTTTCATCTTTTGCCCGTTCCCATATGAATTTCTAAAGCCCCTGTAAATTCAGATGTTTACGCGTGATTAAAAACATACATACAAAGTTTCGAGTTATTTGCTTCAGTGTTTTGGCCAGGCCGCCAAGGGGCAAACTTTCCCCTTTTTTGCCTCCCACTTTAAGATCTGCCGGTCTGGGTCAGGATACCTCCCTTGTTAGTTAACGTGTCTTTGAAGAAACGTTAGTAAAAAAAAACAGGTATGGCAGACAACACCGAAAAAATACCGTTATCTATTCGAAACAATTTCAACTGACTACCGTTATCAATAGAATACCTTAAGCGAAATAATTTAAATACCGTTATACGTAAAACACCGTTACCGATATAACTTAATTCCCAATATCCTTGAAATACCTTTTCCGAAATTACTAAACTACAGTTATCGCTAAAATACCGCTACCGAAATAATCGCCATTGCGTTATCCTTAAAATCACGTTACCGAAATCATCTAACAAGACCATTATCGATTTAAAAAGATATATTTTTTCAAATTTTGATCATAAAACGTTAACCTTAAAGTAAAGCTAAGGAAATAACTAAAATACCGTTACAGAAATAGGTAAAATACCGTTAACACCAAAAACCCCATTACCAAAATAACTAAAATATCGTTACCCTTAAAATACCGTTAGGAAATTGAAGAAGATAGCGTTCCCTTACAGATAACTGCATCGAATGCAAAAAATTGTTATTGAATGATAATTAAACAAAAAATTTCATTGGCATTGAGTTATAGTCAAAATTTCTGGCATTGTCATAAAGTAATGTCAATTAAATTTCAATGTTAATAAAAAAGTATTTATATGCCTTTGCCAACCATAATTTCTTAACAATAATTACTTAAAATTATATACATTTTAATTTTCCGACGCTGCCCCTTAAAATATGCACTTTTTAATACATATTTTTTAATATTCCTTCCACTTCACATATGAATGATGTAACTGTCAATGTCTTGTTTTATCTTATTTTATTTTGGCGCAAAAATGCATTTTTTTGCAATCATCTCCCTTCTCCCCACAAAAAATAAACGTAAAAAAGTAAAAAATTGTAGCCACCTAAAAAACACTTTGCCCCCAACCAATTTTAATGTAATACATAAAGAGCCTTATGTTTCAGTGGCACTTGTGGACATGCACGTTATTTTTATATTTTATTTGGCAATTTATGTGTACCTATAAGAACATTTTTTATTTTTTCTTTTATAACATGCTTAACTTTTACTTTTATTTTTATTTTTTTCGCTTGCTCTTGCAGAATTATAATGAAAATTGTTCAAACAGGGGGGAGCACATGTTCATTAGGGTTACAACTTTTTTTTCGAACACATTACAGGTCACCACCTTATGGACAATATTTTACTGATAATAAATATCGTTTTTTTAAGTCTGTTTCAAACAAAAACCTTCCCCAGCGAAACCACTTCCTAAAAGCCTTTTGTTATATAACTATTTATTTGCCAGTGTAGAAACGGTAATGATATGTCATTACTATGACATGTATGACGTAATTCTCAAATGATTCTTCCATATGCTTTATGTACTTTTTTCATATAAAAAATTTTCAGTATAAGATAAGAATTGCATTTGAAGTTTACAAACAAAACAAACACATTCACACACTTTTTTGTGAGTATCATATTTTTTTTATAGAAGTTATTTATAACTTTTTTTCCTTTTTTAATTTTTAATAAAAGTTTTAATTGATATTATCATTGCCGTGATAGCTACAAAATCAATTAAAATATTAATTGATTCAATACATTTTTTAATTGAAACCCGTTTTAAGTTTTTTATGTCTAGTTAATTTTCTTAGTATTTGAATACAAATAATAATGCGTTGCCCATAAGTACTTATTTTTATCATTACTTTAAATATAAATAAATGATCTAAAACTTTATTGAAAATCTATTTTTCGACTTATTATTTTTTCACTACTAGTAAGTACATATATAACTACTTATTTTTGATATTTTGTATGCTGGAAAGTAATGACATTTTGTACACGCAAGTCATTTATATTTTTATCTGTCATGCATAACATGTCGAGATAGCTCAGATGGTAAAACGGTTGACTAACAACCCTGACAGCCTGGCAGTTGACTGACAAACCTGGCTTCGAAACCCGCAGTTGACTGATAAACCTGGCTTCGTGGGCTCATTTTATTAAAATTTATTTTTAGTCTCATTATTGTTGTGCATACTGGTAGGAATATAGGTAACCACATATTTTTCTAATACAATGTATATGTGTGTGTTGGAATGGCGGGAAAACACTTTTTTTAGTATAGTATAATACATAACAAAAAATCTATGTACCTCTCAGTTAAATTTCACATTTTTTTAAAAATTAAAAAAACATATCATCTAAATCTTCATCATGTTTCTAAACGCCTTTCAAGCTCTACACGGCTATGATATGTAATTTTTGATATTTGCAAAAACTACAAAAAGTTATAACCCTAATGTTCATATGGTGACTATATAAAACAACATTGAATTATGCTCTTTTTTGTGTTTTTGTTGATAAATTCCAAAAAACAAGCTGTTAATGTAGAAAAGATAAAAATTTTCATAACAAAACAATAACAAAAAATTGCTTAAAACATTATTTGCTTAACTCATCTAGTATTATTTTTTTACTTTTTGTTACAACTGTTTTAAAATTTTTTTTAAGGAGGGGTAGCTTTAGCTGTTTTATGCCTTGTGTTGTAAAGGGTGTGTCACAAAAATGCATTTTAACATTAACATTGCATACTTTTTGGCGTTATGAAAAATTGCAAAAAACAACATAACAACAGGGATGAATTGCCAAAATAAAAGTAGTAAACACATACATATATGTTTGTGTAGGGGGGGCTTTTCAGAATATTTAAACGTGTTATGGTCAAACGCTTTTTTAAAAGGGTTGACAATTTAATAAAATGTATATGGATTTGGTTAAACGCGAAAAATGTAATGAGTTTAAATTTGGTTTGATTTTTTTTAACTTCCAACATTATTAATTAAAATTCTCCCCATTTTTAATTACGAACGCTGTAATAACACTACGCTACAACTTTTTGACCTTTACTTAAAACTCAAAACAGTTTTATCAAACCGATTCTTCGAAAATCAAACCGCTTCGGCCTAAATTTTTTTAACCATTGACTCAGGGAAATTATCTTATTGCTCAATATTGGTAAAAATTACTTTAAAATATTCTATTTGAAATCCATTTAAATTCTAAGCCTCATTTTCACAATGTCCCGTTAGCTACTAACTGGAGCTTTAACTGTCACATTTTTTGGTGTTTCCTGTATAAATTTTCAATTTAACTGTTTGTTAAATTTTCATGAGACTTTCAGTAATTGGGACTAAGTAAAACAAAGTTATTCCTTATTTTTGGTAGACCAAACAAATATTTGATAATTATCGCAAATACTCAAATAAAATTCAATATAAGGCGTTTGTGTTGTTAAAATTTTGGAAAAAATTGTAATATTATTTTAATTATTATGCACATTTATACACATTTAAAAAATAATAATATTACTGATTGACTGACTCACTGAATTACCTACTAAATATCGCCCAGCCCAAACCGCTGGATATGAGTTTTTGGATTTTTGCCAAGGAACATTTTAAAATGGGGACTAAAAGGTGGCAAAATGCTCTCCTTGGCAGCTAAAACAAGAAGCTTTAAATTATGTGTGTGGGTCCTAAATACGGAGCATTTTTAGAATTTTATACAGGAGGGGCATGAATTGGCGGCCTGACTTCCGCTTATACAGAATTTTAAGAAATTTCTACGGAAGAGAAAAAATAACCCCTTTAGCGGCCCGGTCAAAACACTAAAGCGAGCAAATTGAAACCCCTGTATCTAAAATTTAGACATTTAAAATATATGTTTCTTCACATATAATGTTGCAGATTTACATGATGCTCTTTGGATTTGTGGCCAGGAACGTGGTAAAAAGCGCGGGTTAGAAAGATAAAAAAAATCGATAGCTACTTGAAAATGTTGCAGTGGACCAACCTTGTTTTAAAAAAAATTTATAAATACATAACAAAACTTTTAAGCCCTATTTCGATACAAAATACGACGATTTTTTGGGACGAAACAATATTTTTCACGACTTAAATCGCGATTTGGAACCTAAAAGTACCCATCAAAAAAATATTGTTATATGTTCCGTATACACTCTTTAAATTTGAGTGCTATTACTAGAATATTTTTTTTTTACCTAACACCCATATTGACAAAGGGGTTACCAAATTTTTTAATTTGTTGATATTTAGGGGGGAAAAAAGAAACCCCATGTGACTAAATTAAATAGGCATTACTATGCATTATTTTTATAGCTTACTACAACTACAATTCCATAATAAAATGGCAGATTTAATGTTACCCAAACGACATTTTTGTAAAGAAAAACATTTTGAACGTCATTAGACACAAATTTCACACCAGTAAATGTGTCCATACAAAACCTTTCATTTGATATCAAATATACCGAAAGAAAAAGAAAAAAACGTAAAATGGGGTAATTTTAGACCCTCTTAAACATAAGATTGGTTACGTAGATTATTTTTTGTAAAAAGTTTGTCCGTTTAGCGATATTTCGCTTAGTTATCGAGGTACTAGCCATTTTATAAATGGCGAATTTTTTTAAATGGTCAGTGTCTGCAAAACTAAGCGAGATAAGGCAAGACGGACAAAAATATTGCTTCACATGAATATATACACCCTTATAATCCGGGAGAATCCAGCCATAGGGTGATTTATTAATTTTTTTTTTCTCTTATTTACGTAATAATGCAAATTAACATATAATTCCTATCGATCTCCGTTCCATTCATATGTAAAGCAATTTACACTCCACTTTTTTGGAAACAAATGCTTTTTTGCTGAATTGTAATTAGTTTTTTTTAGGCATTTATGTGATTTCATTAGCATTAGTGAACTAATGCTAATAAAAATTCAATGCTAATGAAAAAATCCCAAGTATGCTAAATATACGTTATTTATTAACACTATAATATCCCTTTAAGTATAATTTATAAACTCTTGGCAGTAAAAAATTAATTTTATCTAATTTTTAACCATTTAATGTGACAACATTAAATACTTTTTTATCATTCCATCTCGTTACTATCCAATCTAGTTTATTTCCCAAACCATCTTTTTTTTTATCACTTTGTAATTAATACAATTTCCTCAACTTTCCTTTACCGGTGTTTTAACTTTTTTTTTGCTCTATTCTAATTTGTATATCTTGTTGTATTTTATTTGCTAGCAAAGCTTATGATACCTTTAGGTATTTCTCAGCAATTATGTTAATTTCCAATGCAAATAACATTTAATTGAAGTGTTGGTAGTATTATATATTTTTTTTTATATTACTATTTTTTTCTATTTATTTAATGTACATTTATTCCTGAGTTTAATTTTTTTTTTTTTTTGTCTTTTACTAGACCACACCTTAACACCAACACAAATGGTATTAAATGATACAATATTATATATATTTTTTTTTTGTTTAAGCAAAATATGCAAATACTAGTTAATGGTAATTGTAGCTATGGCTAAAGTATTAATTGCCAATAATTATATTGGTTTTTTAAGCTTAAGTTATTTTTTTTTATAATATAAGTTTAAAGAAAATATTTTATATTTGCTGTTAAGGAATTTAAATAGTATTATAATTTTGTCTAGCAAACTCCTTAGCATATGCTCCAATTTTGTTATAATTTCTTTGCTTAAAGTATGCTTCAATTTTTAACACATAATTAAACACTTGTTTATATAGTGTTGGTAAGTAGTTTTATTTTCTATTACTAACCAACCTGACCACATTACAGTGTAAAAAAAAAACCCTTAACATAGTAAATCGAAACTTAATTTATGACTGGCAGCAATTTATTTTTTTATTTTTTTTCCCGTAAAGTGAATGTCCTGTTTTGCAAAATGAACCTTGCACTAACTTCATAGTTGTAGGTGTTGTAAAAAAAAAACAACATAACCATTTTTTACACTAAATAAAAAACATCCAGTTAAATTAAAAAAAAAAAATATTTCTCATACACTTAGCAGTCTTATGCAATGATGTGTAATGAAATAACTTTTCAACATATTTACTAGTACTCAATTGCATACGGTCGTGGGTTTTTATATTTTCTCCTATAACAGTGACTGTGGACATTGCTAGGTTCGTTGCCTTTTTTTATAATAATCGTTGTTTAATAAGTTGGGACAGTAGTAGTAATAGTGGTGGTCGATAATGCAGTTGACTTCCTGCTGGCTGTATAAATACTTTATTCTTTCATTTTTTATACAATAATGTTTGATTTTGCATAAGTACCATCATATGGCTGTCATAAAATATTGCATACATACGAATGTCTAAAAACATGTTTATAATAAAGTTTACACAAATCATAGTTGAAGGTGGTTACCTTTTTTGTACAAGATTTATTTTTTTTATATTCATAGTTATTTAAAATATTTTTTTTTAAAAAAAGTAGGTATTGTACTCATTGGTTTTATTTAATGGATAAAATTGCAGTAAATCAATAGTTTAATAAATAAAATTATCAATACTTTTCTATTCAAATTCAATTAAGCTACAAACTAACTAATATGGAAATTAAAATATGTCCTTGAAATTCAAAGCTTTTTTTTCTAAATTTTTTATTTGTTTTTTTTTTTTAAGAGAAGCAACACTCAGGAAATTCTTCCTATTAATTAATGTGTTGCTTTCTTTGGAAAGGGGACAGTGGAGATATGAAAGGTGGTGAAAGATGAAGGGCTTCAAACATGGCAACACTGTAATTGGGCGAGTAGATAAAACTTAGAACAGTTGTTGCTCGCCACCTGATGTAGATTTGGCGAATGTATTGAAGCTTTTTGTTTCAAAGCCCTGATTCATTATTTCACTTCAGTAGGGTTAAGTGCTATGGGAACACCGAAGGTGGGCGCAGCGATACATATAATTGATAGAAAACTCATACATATTATTTTTCTAAATTGATGTTGTCGTCACCGGGAATCGAACCCGGGACCATCTGTATAACAGTCCAATGCGCTTACCATTACACCACAATGCCCACATATGCTAACCCAATTCAGCTAAATAGTAATTTAATTCCGCTTAAAAAAATTTTGTTTTTCTTATCAATTAAATCTTTTTGAATAAATACCTAATTCGAGATAAAACATCTGACTGAAATTTTAAAAAAATTATAACAGTCCAATGCGCTTACCATTACACTACAATGCCCACATATGCTAACCCAATTCAGCTAAATAGTAATTTAATTCCGCTTAAAAAAATTTTGTTTTTCTTATCAATTAAATCTTTTTGAATAAATACCTAATTCGAGATAAAACATCTGACTGAAATTTTAAAAAAACGGAATAATATTGAATAATAAAATTGAAAATACTAGTATTTTCTGTGAACCTTTTTAAAATTAATTGTTAAATTTTAGATACTAAACGCAAATATAGATTTTTCAATAGAAAAAAAACATTTGTTTTTATAAATGGATTTCTTTCGTTAAAACAAAACCTAATTCAGCTTAACAATTTTAAAAATTTAAGACTAAGGGCAAAGAAGAAGGTTCCATACATCATAAAAATCATAACTACTTTGAATGTTTATATATTACTGCAGTTCAGAATTATTGTTTGATAGTCGTGGGATTGGAACCTACATCTAATCTCATCTACACTATATACGTTTTATGTAGCAGAGTGTAAGATTGCTGGGTTTAAGATTGATTTTCTTATTGATGTTACATTCCCAGCAAAATTTTTTAGAACAGATTACCATTGGAACCGGTTCTAGAACAACTTCTTTTACCACCGGTTACATGGAACCGGTTCTAGAACAGGTTGCTGGTAGTCGAAATGTAAGGTGTCACAGTCCCATAATCAGTTCTATAACTGGTTCTAGAACCGGTTCTAAAGCAACCTGTTCTTGTTTGGAGGTAAAGAACCTATTGCAAATAGGACAAACTCCATATAAAAAGAACCAGTTGCAGAACAGAAATTAGAACCTGTTACAATACAGTATAACCCAGCAAAATTTTTTAGAACAGATTACCTTTGAACCTGTTCTAGAACAACTTCATTTACCACCGGTTACATGGCACCGGTTCTAGAACAGGTTCCTGGGAGTCGAAACGTAAAGTGTTACTGTCCCAGAACCAGTTCTATAACTGGTTCTAGAACCGGTTCTAAAGCAACCTGTTCTAGTTTGGAGGTAAAGAACCTATTGCAAATAGGACAAACTCCATATAAAAAGAACCAGTTGCAGAACAGAAATTAGAACCTGTTATAATACAGTATAAGCTGTTCTGCAACCAGTTATTTGGATTTTACTATTTTACTGGGAAGCTGTTCTGAAACCAGTTATTTGGATTTTATTGGGTTGTATAAGGAAAAATCAAAAAAAAAAACTTTTTGTAGCAGAATAGAAAAATTTAATTGGTTGATTCAAAAACGAAAAACCAATTACAAGTTTTATGTTTATATTTATATTTTTATACATGAACTTTGCTGACATCTTGTTAATATCGTTGCTGAATTTATGTTGTTGTGGCTGAATAAAGAAGATAACGGGCTAAGTAATTAACCAACCAATTGAATTACCATTTTAAGGAGAAAATCTTTGTTCTGTTTTAGCTGGCTTCATAATTTAATTTGCTGAATTATAATTTTAAATAGATATATTTTATTGTTAAACTTATAAAACATTGTAATACAGAAAATTGAATTTGAAATAAAGAATAAGTTAATTAACTAACTAAGTGTGGCTGAATTAACATGCTGAAATAGCTGAATAGATATTTAATTAGCCAACTGATCGTTTAATTACACATATCGCTCATTTTCTAAAAAACTGACATGAGTTAAAAAACTCGATTTTTGAGTTAATGATGCTGATTTATAAGTTAATCATGCTAATGTGTGAAAATTTCATATTAATATCTTGTATACTTTTCGAATTAGAAGAGAATATATTTTCTAGATAGCTGACTAAATATTGAATTAGCCAACTGATCTGTTAATTACACATATCGCTCATTTACATTTACGCGATTTTTGAGTTAATGATGCAGATTTATAAGTTAATCATGCTTGATATTATGTAAAAACTTCATATTAATTTCTTGTATACTTTTCGAGTTAGAAGAGGATATATTTTCTAGATAGCTTAGTAGATATTAAATTAGCCAACTGGTCATTTAAATTACACATATGGCTCATTTACTAAAATACTGACATAAGTCAAAAAACGTGATTTTTGAGTTAATGATGCAGATTTATAAGTTAATCATGCTTGATATTGTGTAACAATTTCATATTAATATCTTGTATACTTTTCGAGTTAGAAGAAAATATATTTTATTTATTCTGGAAAGTGGGTGCAAAGAGTATATGCTTTATACAGAAACTATGCCACTCACGGCTCTCTCGATAATTAGCGAACTCTCACCCAACTCTCACTAAGACAAAAATGCATCAGAAACCCCATTTATCAAAACGTGACCAAATACATAGAGACTGGGTCAAGCGAGGCAGATATGAATTGAAAACTTTAATAGCGTTTTATGCTAAGTCGTGTTTTTTTTAGTTATGTCAGTCTTTTAGTAAATGTGCATTATAAATGGTTCCCCGTCTAACGTTTTTTTTTCAACTAGTTCTTATTTCGTGAATGGTAACACTTAGCTCATGTCTGATTTGACAGATGATTAGTTTTATCCTTCCGCTGAACGAATATGGTTGTGTATACCCTTGAACAACGCTGGGAAATATTGCGACATTACTTTGAAAATCATGGGTGGCCGTTACAGTCAATGGCGATCGTTATCGGGCCATGTTGAACGAATTTTTGTTCACAAAAATTAAAGAGGAGGATATTGGCAACATTTGGTTTCAACAGGACGGCGCTACGTGCCACACAGCCGAAGCTACACTCGATGTTTTGCGCCCTGTTTTTGAAGATCGCATTATCAGCCGCAGAGCTGATGTCGTTGCGATTTGACACCGTTGGACTATTATTTGTGGGGTGCCGTCAAAAATAAGTGTTACGCCAACAAGCCAGAGACAATTGACGCTTTAAATGACAATATTCGTGAAGCCATTGGTGAAATACACTTGCACACAATCGATAATGTGCTTACAAATTGGACCGATCGTGTATGCTACTGCATGGCTAGCCGAGGCAGCCATTTGAATGAAATTATTTTCCATTATTAACCGGAAGGATTGTACTTTCAAATAAAAAAAGAAATTTGAGAAAATATTCAGCAGTTTTTTTTTATAGCATTTTCAAAAAAAAAAAGTTATTTGGTGGACCCTTTACTTTGACTATGAGAAATCATATAGTTTTTATAGCTGGATTCATAATTATATTAGCTGAATTAACTTTTCAAATAGTATTACAATAAAAAAAAAAAACTGCTTAACATTAACCTAGCCTATACAAAATATGGCTACATTGGTATTAAGGTAGCTGAATAGATAATTTCATTAGCTAAATAATAATTTAAATGCACAAACTGAAATTTCTTTGTTTAAAACACCCTTTTAAAAAACTGAATTTGTTCAAGAAATAATAAAAATAATCATGCAAATCTCTTAATAAAGCTTACATGTTCAAAATTTTAAGCTTTGCTATTTTTTGTTTTTAATTGTAATATTAACAAATCCCGGTAATGAATAATAACTCAAACAATGTGTTTATCCTTTTTTTTTTGAAATGAACATAAATTTTAAATGAGTTGATTAAATTATATTCTCATTTATTTGTATAATTACAATGAATAGCAATTGTTTGCTGGATATGAATGAAATACAACATCTCATGTACATATATTTAATATAAATGAATTACTATCAACACATCAAATGTTTACAGTGATTTTTTTTTTTTTTTTTTTTGTTTGTATTTTTGTTATACTTATGTCCCTTATAAAAATTTAATGTGGGTGGTAAAGAATGATGGTGTGGACACTATTATTACAGAAAAAGTGTTTTTAACACGTACTTAACAACTACATTTTCACATAAATTAATGTGTGATATGAATGGAGTAAATGGTTGGTTTGATAGCTCGGCTACAAATAATTGTTGATGCTGAATACTTTATTTTGTTGTAATTTTTAATTTAATTTCGTTAATTTTTACAGTTGTCATATAAGAGCTTAAGTAGCCTTGCATCATGTCATCATATATGGATACATGCAAACATCTCCTCCTCTACTACGTAGAAAATTTTCATACAATTTTACATTAAAAACAATAAACATTCATTTACATATGTACGTGTTACAACTCGTACTTACAAAATAAACAGGCAACGTATAACTTGTGCTCTACGTTGTTTACATGGATAATGTATAAATATGATGCTGAGCTCATATTTATACTCTGACAATTATTTAATAATAATCACATGTTATAATATGACAGTTGTTTTAAATAAGTACAGTTATAATTATAATTATGAGTACATTAAACAAAATGTTACATTAAAAAAAGATAAAAAAAAGATTCTTCATATTTATGAAAACCTTTATAAATAAAAGGAAAACTTAATTAGTTTGATATAATTTTTATTAAAAATAAAAATTATGTTTTTTCGACCTTTAATTGAATAATTCTCATTTTTATTGCACAATTTAAGGTCGAAAAAACATAATTTTTATTTTTAATAAAAATTATATCAAACTTGCAAAAAAAAAGACAAAGTAAGGTCTTGTTTACTCCCCCTTTACATCTTGTTTTTAAACAAAACAAATGTGAAAATAAAAAGTAGAACAAAAACACAAAGCGTGTATTGTATATCTACCAAAGGTACAGCTTGCACATAACGAACAAGTTTTCAATTTATTTTTGATCAATGGTGATAATCTTTAACTTCGAGCTCATATATTAGTTCTCATTTAGTGGGAAAACTAGGTTATATGAATGTTTGATGTTTTGTATGGGATTGTCACTTTTTTCAAAACCTGTTCTGATGATGATGGGAACCTAGAAAATTCCCGAAATAGATCTATCAACACATTCCTGAAAGTGCTCAATTAATAAATTTGAAAACAAAATCTCTATAGATTATTTATTAGGACAATATCCTAATAAAGAAATATAGAGTATGGCCTCGAACTTTAATAATTTGCATTTTTATTGGAAAACTTAATTGTTTATTGTCCAATGTAGCTGTTTTATAAGTATTTATGAAACTGTTTCATAAAAATAATGTTAAGGTGGTGTATTTCGGAATTTCACCCGAACCTGGCACAATTTTGATGTCGTAAAATGTTAGTGCTTCACTACAATAAAAAAATTATGCGTTTTCCCCCCAACCATTTTGATAATTTTTTTACGAAATTATGAAGAAGTTATAAAGTTATGTTTCATGAATTTTTATGAAAAGTTTCATCATATGCTTGAAAACTTCAAAATGTTCCTTTTTCGACCCAGTGTAAAATGGCTATATATTTTCACTGAATAACGACAATTTATGGCTGTAAAAAAAATAAAATTATTGGAAGATTGTTATCCATAGTTACCAAATAACACATGAGAACAAAATAAAAATTAATAAATAAATAAAAATTTGTTTGTATATTTTGGTATAAAGATTTGTTCACAGAAATATGAAAAATTAAAATTTTTAAAATATATTCTACCTAGTCTAGCGTTTTCAGTTTTCAGTTTCAACTTTGGTTGCTATTCACTATTGGGAGCTTTAAGGCAAAAAAAGTTACAAATGTTGCACGATTCTATATTTCGTAAAAGTTTGTATGGAAAATGCCCAGCCGATTTATAACTGGCCATGTTATTTTATATATGAAGAATTTCACAAATTTTCGACACTCTGAAGAAAAATATTTTCATAGTTATGGCGGTTTTAAGTTCAAAGCATATTAAAAATATTCAAGTTACAGTTTTTGCTTGGATTTTGTTAAACTTATATCAATTTAGAGACCTCATATATGTTGAAACTTTTTTCAAACGAAAATTTAGAAAGCTTTTTAATTCATATTTCATCGGTTTGTCAGTTTCAAAAGTAACTGTTCTATTTAATTTAATAAAATGTTATATTAACTCAGAAATGTTTGTTTGTAAAATACAAATAATTTTAATAATAGATTTCATGAAACAATAAAGTGTATATCACAGACTCTACTTGTTGAGTGCTGAATGTAAAAATAATAATTTTAAAACATATTTAAAATAATCTAAAAATCAATAAAAACAAAACATTAATACTATATTTTTCTGTCTTTCTCTTTTTAGGACTATGATAAGAAATACCACCACACAAGATTCATTCTCCCATAGGCAATAATATTCCCGATATACCCATGCATTATGCTGGTGAAGATAAAGATCATATAAAAGAACTAGAATTTTATAAAAGTTTAGCAAAGGCTGCGTCTTTGGCAACACAAAATAATAACAACAATAACAACAATAATAATAACAATAGCAACAATAATAATAATATTAATAGTAATAGTAATAATAATAATCATGAAAAATCACCTTTACCTCAACAACATCATCTGCCCATTACAAACGATTTCCAATTATCTCCTGCTTCTTCACCCCAACCCATGCAAATTGATACCGATATTCATATAGTAAATGATGATGATGATAATAATTCTAATCATAAAAGACATGATGAAAATCATCAGACAATGACTGATAATGATGCTGAAATGGTAGAACAACCAACTGATCAAGCGAAAGCTTCGGCTTTAGCGGCGGCGGCAGCAGCGGCACAAGCTCATCTAAATGGAACTAGTGAGTACATATCGAAATCCAATTTTATATATTCAAAAAAATAGAACACACTAATACAAAACGCTAACCAAAAATATATTTAAATTATATTAAAACAAATTCAGCAAAAGAAGTAAAATCAGGTAGCAAATTTGCAAAAATTACTTTTTATGGCAAGGCTACGAAAAAGGAGTTTTTGCAATATAATTCGAAAAGTGTAAATATTCCAAAAACAACTTTCTGTACTTATGACCCAAAGGAGTTTTGATACTTTTTTTTAAAATTTTTAAAAGAAGGTTGTTAATCATAATATTTTGTATATTTTTTTCTCTTGTTGTTTCATTTAAAAATACGGGATAAATCACTACTCAAGAGTTCCAGCCAATTAAGAAATTATTCGTCTTAAAATTATTAGTTTTTTGACCATACACTTTTGGGACCATAAAAATTTTTTCACCATAAAATTTAAAATTCAGAATTTACTGAATTATAACATCAGAAATATGCAGTAAGGGGCGTAAAATAAAATGGTCTTTGAAGTACCTTTTATTCACTTTAGAAAAAATATTAAAAATCTGAAACAAAATCAGTTCTCTTTTTCCTTTTCCCTTTTCCCGCTTCACAAGAAATTTGAGCAATAATTTTGCAAATATTATTATAATGAAAGTTGATATCAAATGAACTTCATTTTAAAATATTTTATATTGCCTGCAGGATAGAAATTTGAATTTGAAAATTCTGTATTTTTCATTCAAGGCCATTAAATTGAGCGTTAAACTATTAGTTTGAGCCCCTAATAATTTTGTTGAGTAGCCTCTAACTCTTGAGTAGTGATTTAACCGGTTTTGTGAAAACATATAATTTTTTAATAAAGTCCTTCTAAAAACTTTTTGGGCCATAATCATTCATATCCCGCATAAATTCAAAAAAGGTTTTCGCTAAAACGCTCTAATTAACATGTTCATTTATTTTGAAATGGTTTTGCTATCAACACGTCGCAGATATTGGACCTTGCTTGATGTTATTTTTGTTTCCCATATAAAATTTGAATTTAACTAACTATTCGTTAAATTTAAAATGGACTTTCATTAATTGGGTCTTATAATTTTTATTTTCATATTAAAAATGCTTTTGTTTTATAAATATTTTATAATTTCGATCTTGAATTTAAATTTAAAATTCTTTTTGTAATACGGAATATTTTGCGAACAAGGCATGGTAAAATAGATTCAGTAAAATTTAAATTCAGCATTTGCAAAAAAAAAGTCTGCCTTCTGCTTTTAAAGTTTTTGAAAACACTTCATTTTGAATTTGAAAATCGGCAGAAAAAACTAAAAAAAATTACATTTTTTTGATTTCTCAGAAAACAAAAATAGTCAGCTATTAAAACAAAAAAAAAAAAACATCGGACAGCAACTAACAACATTTTAAAATCAAAACTTTCACCTTTTAAAAAAATGTTATAATATAATTAAAGTAAAGAAAAAAGGCAAATATTTTTCATCATCTAACAAAATTTTAAAATTAAAACAAATTTTAAAGGGTTTCTTAAAAGTCAACTACACATTAAACTCTACATACACTCTAACCCTCAATTATAATAACCCTTTGTTCAGAATTATACTAATGTTGCTTGAATATCTTTCCTTTTGTAGTGCAAGAAATGTTAAATTTACAAAAATTACAAAATCTATCAACATTTCAACAAGAACAAAATTTAGGCAACAATGCGGCAACTGCAGCAGCGTTAGCAAGTTTACAAGGTTTGGCAGCAGGTTTAACGGCTAGCGCCGCAGCAGCCGCATTAAATTCACCTTTGAACCTTAGTGTTGCTAGCAATGGTCTACCACAAATGGCTTCAGATTTATTAAATTCACATAAAGCAATGACTACACAATGTGCCAGTGGTAGCAATGGTGGAGATAATCAAAATAATCCGGGTTCCACATCACCCAATGGAAATGGTACAAGTTTAAGCGGAGCAGGAGGTGGAGGAGGACAATCAACGGCTTCTACACAAAATACTTTAGCTAATGTTTTAAATAATGCTGCAGCCGCCGCGGCTGCAGCTCAAGGAACAGCTACAACAGCGTCGCCACCACCACAGCTACAAGTACCACCATCTAGCTCACAAATGCCTCAATTAATATTGGCCTCTGGACAATTGGTACAGGGGGTACAGGGAGCACAACTTTTAATACCAACAGCACAGGGTAAGTTATAAAAATGATGGTCTATTCTCTTGAAATACATAAACTCCTCCTCTTTTCTTAATATTCCAGGTATAGCTGTACAAACTATTCTAACCATACCCGTTAGTCCACAAATCAATACCAACGAACAATTTTTAACAAATTTTGGAGCTTTTGCGGGTTTTCCTCAGCAACAAGCTTCCCAATCACAGATGTTAGGATCAGCTGCTGGTCATTTACCATCACAGCTGGCAGCACTACATCAACCTCCCACCTTGCCTCAACTAACCCAAGCACCAACGAATTTACTAAAACCTAATCTCTTCTCAAATGGTGTACAACAACTGTTAGCTGCTTTACATCCAGAATTATTCGCAGCAGCTGCTGCAAATCATCATCATCATCAACACCAACAACAACAGCAACAACAACAGCACGCCCAACAAATGGCAGCTCATCACCTTGACATGCACTTAAGATCGTCCAGTGAAAGATCCCCGCCTTCTTCTCCCACAAATAGTACAAAAGCCGCCACAGCGGCTGCAGCTGCTGCAGCAGCAGCTTTCCACTTACAATCTCAGTTACATATAAAACCTGAGACTCAACCTCATTTACATCCGCATCATCATGCTGCTGCAGCCGCAGCTGCACTACATCATCATACTCAGGCTTTAAGACATGCTGAAGGTTTAGCATCGCCAAAATTGGAATGTAAACCGAATATCCATTTAACAGCAGAAACATCTTCAAATTCACCACCTCCCATGGGAAGACATCAATTTAGTTCACATAATCGTTTAGGTGGCGCTTCATCTTCTCCACGTCCATCTTCCTGTGCTTCCAGTAATATGACCATAAGAGAAAGAGAAAGAGAGTCCAGAGAACAACATTCATTAAAAATGAGTCCATCACGTAATGGTAGTGCGCCGGGTAGTGGTATGAATTTAAGTCAACTGGGTAATGAAAGGGAAAAAGAACGAGAACGAGAAAGAGAACGTGATAGAGATAGAGAAAAAGAAAGAGATCGTGAAAATAATAGAGTGCATGATAGGGACCGAGATCGGGAACGTATACGAGCTGCTTCACCTGCCACCTTAAATGCCAGAAGTGCGGCTGCATCATTAGCTAAAGAGACTTCAAATCCTGCTATGGCTACGTCAAACTCATCTATGCCATCAAACTGTAACGAAAGAGTGTATTCATCACCAGTGGGTTCATCTTCTGCCGGCCAAATATATCGTACACATTCTCCTCACCTCTCACATCACACATTAAGCCAACAACCTGCACATACTCACCAAATATTAGATTCACCGCCCCCTAGAGATTATCTGGGGAATGGATTAATGTCAGGATCATCGTCCTCCACTACCGCCACATCAACAACAGCGAATGTACTTAGCAGTATGAATAGGTAAAAATATAAATAAAAAAAATATATTCAATCAAACGAAATTTTCTATTTAATGTCAATTATATTTCAGACTCTCTTCATCAAATGGTGAACTCACCATAACCAAATCACATGGTCCACCAACTGCCACCGCTACCAGAGCCTCTTCGGCCTCACCCACCTCACCTACTGGACCAACCACAAGTTCAATTTCCAATCCTTCATCACTGCATCATCATAATCCCCATCATTCTATGCATTCTATGAAATTAAGTCCCACAACTAGTGCGGTATTACATCAACAACGAGAACGGGAACGTGAAAGGGAGCGTATGCATGATCAACAGCCACTGCCATTATTATCGCCTAATGACACGGAGGGTTCAATGGGTGCTCATGATTTACTGATGGATTCACCGAGTGAGTAAAGATCGTTTTCACAAATTTTTAATTAAATTTCATTAAGATTCTATTAAGTTGAGGGTTAAATTAAATTTAAGAAATTTTAGCTCTGTTAGCGTTACAAAAAAGTCATAAATTAATACTTTGAAAGTGTAAATGAAAAAATTTTCTCTCTGTTTGAAATTTCCTTCTAAAGATTATTTTATGACTTTTTCCGGATTATTAAAATGTGTTTCCTAATAAAAAGGCCTGAAAATTGTGATTTTTAAAATTATTTTTTGTAGACAATATTAAGGCAGGAGTTCAAATTGTTATTAAAATTAGATAACCCAATAACAGAAAAAAAAACTATAGACTTTGAAGTTGATTATTAATATTCAAAATAGAACTTCATTCTTAAACTTCCATTCTTCGTATTTCATAAGAGGTTAATTAATACATATAGAAAAGAGATTCAGGAATTCGCTTTATACAATATAGTTTGATTCGCTTACTACAATATAGTTTGATCAAATTCGATTTCAACCATTTGATTGGCAAGGAGTTTGTTTTCAATAATGAATCTGTTTTCTGCGTGCACTTTAATTTATTAAACTTCTTCATCTTTAGAACGCTTAACAAAAAATTAGGAGTAGAGTTAGATAATTCGGGAAAAAATTGTGGGAAACAAAGTCTCAGAACTTGTAAATTTAACTGTGGATTTCTTAGTCCTTGACGATCATACATTTTTCAAATTTTTTTTTTTATTTTCACAAAATAAGTAAAACCATCCTCCTTTCCGAAGATTGCTACCGAATTCACTTCTCTCGACTACAATGATTTATAGAAATGAAAATGAAACATTTTCAAAGGACTATATTTAATATATTTTACTTTATGATATAGGAGTGTTATAACTTTTTGGAAAGGAAATTTTATATTGACTCTCTGATAAGTACTTAAATTTCTGTTAGCGGATTTGAAATTTGTTCATCTGAAACATTTAATGTTTCTAAGCAGTATGTCAAATCTTTGGCAAGGAGTTTAAATATGAGCTACACTTAGCTACACACTAAAAAAAAGTCTGTATAGTCAGAAACATATATACTGGGAGGATCCTTGCAGAAAAATTGCTAATATCATCAAAACAATTAGTAAATTTAGCAAAAATGTTGCAAAAATGCTATCAAATTTTTTGATAATATACATATTACTAAAGCCTGATTTATTGTCAAACTAATGTATACAAATTAGCTGCATATTCGTGCCTAAACAAATTCTACATAGAAAAATACATTTAAAAATACTTTAAAAAAAAAGGTAACATAACCAATAGTCGAACGATTTGTATGTGGAACAAACTTGCCGCAGAAGTCTTCAATGTTACTTACAATTTAAAAAATTTAAATCAAATATCCACAAACACTATTCCCTCTTTCCTCCTTTCCATACCCTATTTTCCTGAGCAATACAATGCACTGCATGAGTAGGGGGCATCCACTGAGTATTGGTTAAATTAAAAAAAAAAAACAAAAATAAAGTCCTCATTTTTCATTGATGTTACAATACATTGTTTACAAAGCTTCTCCCAATCTTGAGGTATATAAATTTGACAAAAATTATTTTTTTTATATAATTTCTATAGATAATTCCGAAATTTTGGTCACACACCATGAATGAGTACTCAGAGAGTAGGGCAAGTGCAACAATTATAGTGTTTAGCTCAGTTCTCTGAGTTCAGTCCATGTGGAAAACGAATATTAATATTTGCTTAGAATACAAGGGGTTTAAGTGCTCATAAATGTCCCTTGTGCTCCAAGCGAAACAGGTATTTTAATGATAAGTACTAGAATTGATCACCATATCTCGCTACAGGATGGGTATTCCACATTGACCTCTTGTGATTTTTTAAACTTCAATTCCATATGCAAACTTAATTTTGGAAAAAGGCTCTTGAACCACTTTTGCTTTAAGCCCCTCAATTTAAATATATGTATGTTCTGGTGTACATGGTACGTATACGTATTATTAATATCTCTGTTAATAATATGTATACATACACTGCCAATAGAACAAATAAAAAAACGTATACGTATTATTAACAGTGATATTGATAATACGTACAACAGAAAAAAATACTTTAATGTTAATTCAGTATTTGTGATATACAACAAGTAGTTTCTCCAAAATTAAGAGGAGTGACATTTTAAATTTTCAGTGGGTGTACAAAAACATCTTAACTTTTTTTAGAAATTAAACAAAACTGCCGATTTTTAGATAAATCAAGTTTTCTATTACACTCAATATTCTGAAGTAGTTCTGATTTTTTATTTTTTTTTTAAACTGGCCACATACAACATAATTGTTTTTTCATTTGACATTGGTGCGGTATACGTTTTTTTAAGGACCTACAGCAAATTCTTAAAATTATATTTTATTACCATTTCTTAAAACTTAGTTCCTTCTTCATCTTCTAAATTGTCAAAGATTAGTAAAACTAATTTGTTCATTTAATATTTTAAGTTTTCTATATAATCGCATACATAAACTTTATTAACTTTCTGTATCTTTATCTAAATAATATTGACATTTTACTAACAAACTGTTAAAAACTTTTAACTTTCAATGCTAATTTCCAATTACTTTTGACTCTATGCAAAACGCTAATACATCTTAACATATGAGTGACATTAAGTCTCATGTGTGTATGTGTAAAATTGTAAATGTATGCAATATAAGAAAATGCAATTTAGAATTTTACAAAAGATTATTTATGAAACTTTTTAGCGTATTATATACCAGGTATATTCAGCAAAAATCATCATCATCAACATTATCACCATCATCGACGTCTTATAGAAAACAACAAACTAACAGCCAGTAGCATTATAAAAGACATCAACGCATAATTTTCTAGAAGTTTTCATTTACCACCATCATCTTGTCATCTTTGTAAGGAAAAGTTTTAGAGGATTTTACCAAAAATTTAGTTAGCAATATTTTAAGTTTAATTAACGCTAAAAAAAAAAACTTATGGTTTTGTGCAAAAATATAATTGTGGATTTATGAAAGGCAAAATTGCAAACAAAAAAAAAACAAATAAAAAAACTTTATATTAGAAAATAAATATAATATGAATGAGGTTTGTTTCGAGAGATTTATGTGCGCAAACAAACATATTGTAGATTCATTTGCTTATTTGCCTTTATTTTCACTATGTTCTTAATAATTCTACCAAAAATTTTAATTGCAATTTATATTTGTATAGAGAAAAAAGTATTTGATTACACAATTGACCCTTTTTATTTTGTGTTATAGCCAACCATATGTGTGGTTAGTAGTTTTCCAACGCTATTTTTATACCTGGTTTTTTTTTTAATGGTTTGTTAGTTATTTTCATTATGGTTATTGATTATTTTTTGGAGTACTTGTAGTTAATGGGAGGTAGAGGAAGAGCAGGTGGTTTTAAAATGCAAATGATACTTATGGTTTATTATTACTTTTTTTTTTTGTGGAAAAAGAGCTTTCATTAGTTTGTTGTTGATTGGATTAATGTATGGAAATATATTTGGAAAAAATAAATAGAATTTTATTTGGAATTGTTAAAAATGAAAGGTTAATGACCAACATATCCCAGCACAAAATAGTTCTTATCCAGATTGAACTACGTAGAGCTTCCAAAGCAAATCCAGAAGGCATGTTTTTTGTTCGCGATGTCCCACTTGATATGTCTCTTTTAAGCAGGTGAAAAGTGATTCTTCATGTGCTCTTAGAAGCATAAAATTCGTACCTTCTTAGGAAGCGCTTTTTTATATGTTGACAACATTAATGGGATTTTTTTTTATTAATTAATAATCATATAATTCCAACTTATATACTATTACCCTAACCGAGCGCTAGCTACTATGGCCTTCGGCGCGTTGTAGCGAAAACAGACCGGTGCCTCTGGTGGGAATGGAACCCACGACACCCGCACTGATAAGCCAGCACGCTACCAACTAGCCTACCGGGGCGCACTAATGTTATTTATTCTTTACGGCTTCATTGTAAGCATTCTTCACTGCTTTAAAGGAGGCATTTTGGGAAGCACTACAGAATGCCTTCCATAATTGCTGTATAGTATGCAATGCGGTGAAGCGCTATTTTGGAAGCATACAAATATAGTTACTGCTTAGGAAATCTAGGTTATTTTTTGCTGGGATATGTTGAAATTACACTTGAATTGAGATATTCATAAAATGAAAATAGACATGGTTAAATTAGAAGATAAATAAGGGTATAATATGCAATGATTCTGTATGTAAAATTGAAAAAAATTTAAAAAAATTGAAAAAATTAAAAAAAAAAAAAAATTTAAATTATTTCCTCTAAAGACTATAATACGGAAAAACTCAAACTATTTTCCAATAACACGGAAAAACTATTAAATTTGTAAATTTGTTGATATTTATTTACTGTTTTTTTTCACCCTTAAAAATTTCGTGGAATTTCCTCAAAATAATCAATAAGTCCGCATAAATTTATGTGATTTTAATAATTACCAATAATACAATCCACTCAAATAATCCATTCAGCTTAACTACGTCAAATTTTATGAAATCTACATACAGGCGTGTTATTCTCATATGAAACTTTTAAAGCCAACTGTAAATGGCCTACGAGATACAAATTAAAAATGGAAAATTGACAACCCATGTTTTTGGCATATATAATGCATTGCAATGCAAATTTTAAAGTACACTCAAATTAAAAGCTTCATCATATATATATTTTTTTTTTTAATTTAGCCAATACTCAGGGGATCCCTCCTACTCATGCAGTACATTGTATTGATCAGGAAAATAGGGTATGGGAAGGAGGAAAGAGGGAGTAGTGTTTGTGGATATTTGAAGTTTGTTCCACTACTAGATAAGCGAGTATTACGAATAAAAACTCGGGCTCGTGGAATAAGTTCACTTATCTCAGATGAGCATCTCCCATGGTAATATCGATAGAAAAGTGTCACACAACCCACATTCATGCTCCAATTAATCAGTAGAGTTGGATACACTACTGTCATTGATAAGCTTCACCGCCCTCCCCTGAACACGGTCCAGAAGCTTCAGAATAGACAGTGGAGCCCCTGCCCATATATGAGAGTTGTATTCCATTTTCGGCCGGATATAGCTGGTATAAATAGTAAGGAGATCGGATGGAGAGAAGCAAGTCTTGCACCGTTTCAGAAAACCAAGACACTTGAATGCCTCTTTCGACACTTGAAATACGTGCTTATTCTAACGGACATAACACTGTATTCTCATGCCCAGAACATCAAGAGTATCCGATTCCACAATACCTATACCATCCATAGCGAAAGATGACAATGTCAATTCCACAGCCCGTCTGTGGGTTAACATACAACATTGGGTCTTGCGTGCATTAAAATCGACCTTATTCGCGCGACCCCACCCGGAGATTGTAGACAGGTCTTTATTGAGTGTGTCATTCATGTTCTGCCCGCATGCCCTCTATCTCCAAAGAGCTTGGCCTGTGATCGAATGAAAATGAATGACAAATGTTGCTGTCATCTGCAAAAGAGTAGATACGCCTGAAGGTCTGACCAAGAAGGTCATTAATAAAAGTAAGAAAAAGGGTAGGAGAAAGAACGGAACCTTGCGGTACCCCTGAATTTAGCTGAAACTCGTTTGATGAGACCCCATCTAAAACAACTCCTATAGTGCGGTCTCTGAGAAAACTCTTAATAAATCGAGAGAAGACATTACCAACACCAAAAGCATTTAGCTTAGTCACGAGTTCCCCGTGCCACACACGATCGAACGCCTTGGAAATATCTAGAGCAACCTCTTTACTCTCACCAAAGTGGTGGAGTGACCGGCTCCAACGTTCCGATAGAAACGCCAACAGGTCTCCCGTAGATCGACCGCTACGACATATTTCATAAATTTTCGTCCAATGTAAAGTTTCATAGTATTTCTAAAAAATTTCATAAAAAGCTATTTGCATTAATTTTGCAAATTTAATACAAATTTGATGAATTAAATTTGTATCTCAAAATTCTTCTGAGACATAACAAATACATAAATATGAAACATATTTTTGGTATTCGCACTTTTGGGTTAAATCCTATTCCAACGAGACGTGCATTTTTTTATTATTAAAATCCAAAAGGCGCAGATAATACATACTTAGCCTTTTTTTAGATAAAGATCACAAATACAAAACCATAAATAAAAACACATAATTAATTCTACTTCTTTGGCCGTTACTGTAATTGCTCCATCACATTAAGACCTAAAGTTAATAACACCCTGTATTTAGGGATCCATTCTTTAGCAAGAAAAATAAGTATCTTTAAATTAAAAATGATTTCACACCCCATTCAAAATAAAGGGTCCGCCAAATAACTTTTTTTTTTTGAACTACTGAACCAATTGGACTTTGTATGGCGTCATACCAAGGTCTTTATGCAAAATTCGTCTCAATGATGTCTCCGAAATGTTCAATTGTTGAGAACGACGGTGAATTGATGTTGATGGCGCTTCACGCACACTTTCTGCCACAGCAGCAATATTCTCGGGTGTACGCACTGTTTTTGGCTTTTCACGCTTTGGTTTATCGATGAGGATGCCAGTTTCTTTCACTTTTTTCACAAGATAACGAACATACGGACCATATTCGTTCAGCGGAAGGATAAAACTAATTATCTGTCAAATCAGACATGAGCTAAGTGTTACCATTCACGAAATAAGCACTAGTTGAAAAAAAACGTTAGATGGCGGACCCTTTAGTTTTTAAACATTTAAGATATCTAAGTTCCTTGCAGATAAATCGTATTTTGAAATTCAAATTATGTTAAAATTCATTAAATCCGAATATTTTTATATTTTTTGATAATATAAAAATGTTACTATAAGTTGAGATTTGGACTTAAAATCCATAACAAAAATCTTGTGCTTTATAAAAATGGTTTTTGAAAAAATCACATTTTTCGAAAATTTTGATTTATGACGAAAAAAATTATCTGAATGCTCTGTCTTTTGGACTTAATTTTGTTTAATGAGGTGCTACTTTGCTTGCTATTTGCTTGCCCATAAAATGACATAAAAAATTTATAAAATCATTTTCAAAGATTTGAGTAAGATTTTTTAACAATTAACTTATATTTTTTAGCTTTACTTTACATTATTTAATCTTTAAATCATTTTTCCAATACTACACTAAATTTATTTAATCAAAACATTTAATATTCCCTCTGGTTATTGGTAACCAAATTTTCAAATATAAAACTTTTCAAGTTTAGCTGCTTAATTTGTTTTAAAATTTGTCAGTATTGTATACACGTTTTAACTATTTGAATAACAAACAAAATAACACTTTCAAAACTATCACCACCTCCACCACTATGTGGCACCACTTTTTGCCACTCTAGTATTTATGTTTATAATGTCATCTTCAGAACAAATTTTCAACACCGTCTTTAGTTCAGTTTGCTACTATAGAACCACCAAAAAGGCAGTAATGCATTTTAAAAGAAGGATCTTAAAATTTTGTGATTTATTTAAGTATTAATGATATGCAGCAACACAACATCAGAACAACTATAACATTATTTACAGCAGCTACAAGGCATTGAAATTTTCATCATCCTCTTCATTATAGAACCTAAAATAGCTGCTACTTCAACAGCCACTTGTTACAACTTGATGTTCTTAAAGTAAAGTAGCAGCATCGTCATCATCAAGAATAGCTAATAAAAGCAGAACAAAAAAAAGTTTTGTTTGGTAATTAAACAACAACAGCTAAAAATTTATCTTATATCAACAATAGGGTTATAACTTGAGAATTTTATTTTATGCAATTATTAAATTTTAACTATCCTAGTCCTAAAGTCCATTAAAAACCTATAGAGAAACGCCATTTTATTTGTTCGCGGCTTTGAAATAAGTTCAAGCATAAAACTTTTTGAAATTTGATACAATTTTGTTGTTTAATTAATGTAAAAGTTAATATTTTGCTTAAATTTTAAAAGATTTTTGGCATTATAAAAGCCTATCAAGATAAAAGGGCACAGACGTTTTTAAATTGGACGATTTTTTCGGATTTTGATAAAAAAAAAATCGTTGTTTCGCGTTATGGATATTAAAGTTCGCAAAACACCAAGCACATTCCTTGAAAAGTTATTTAAAATATGTTGTGCAGTAATTTTGCTTCACTAATGCAACTTTAATGGTGCAAAGTTATTAAAAATGTATTTTTAGAAAATTCACTTTATACCCGAAGTTTTTATTTCAAAATGACAGGACAAAGCGATTTTTATTATTAATACAATATGTCCCATCAAATGGTGGTGGGCAAAAAAATTGCAGAAAAAAAGTTATAACCCTAATCAACAATAAGATTAGCAAAGTTTTAAATTTATTGAATTGACGACTGATATCTTTTACAGTTCCTTGGTTATGCTGCCAAATAGAACTCAAGGGGGACGGTTACATCGAGCGATATGCGGACCAGTAAAAATAGGAGATCGCTATTTTGAAGGGCAATGTCTCGAAAAGTGTATTAACATTTTCCGCTACATTCATGACTAGTTTACGACCCGATTTAATATACCACCAACAAATTTAAACCTCTTCTTTTTTTTCAAGTTTATAAAAGTGTTAAAGTAAAAGACAGCTTAATGTTTATAAGACACTACTTACATGCATCTTTCTTACAATTTATTTTACTGCTTTTTATTAAGATGTTACTGGGTAGTAGCAGTTTCTCTCAATTTGAGTAAAATTCAGTAACTTGATGCCTTTTCTTCTTTCCTACTAGACAAAAACAGAAGAACATGTCATTAAATTGTATGATTCTTCTTTTCCTTTTGCTAAGTTTGTATAGTATAATATGCATATAAGCACTAGTAAGACGTGAAAAGCATAAGTTTTGTAAGCGTCAATTAGCAGTAATTAAGAACAATATTGTTACTGACTTACAAACAATATAAAGATACATGGTTAAACACATTGGTACAGAAATTATTTATTTTTAGCTATACGTTTAAAAGGAGGCAACAAGGCAACTTTTGTAGTAGCGGCAGGAAAACGAATTTATGTTGCAATTGTTTTATTCACAGAAAAAACTAAAAACGGCTTTTAATTAAAAAATGATTGAATCAATTAATATTTAAAATGATTTTGCACCTGTCACGGCCATGATAATATTAATTAAAAGTTTAATTGAAAATGAAAATGAACAAATCTATAAATAACAAACTACAAGAAAAAATTATGATACTCAAAAAAAAAGTGTGTGAACGACACGTTTGTATGGATATGTATCTTAAGTAATGCTGTGTCTGTTTCTGTTTCTGTATTTGTTTTGTTTGGAGTGAGATTGAATAAATCCTAACATAGATTATCACTTATACCTTTTTTTTTTGTTTAAAAGTGAACTTTTTTTGAATCAAGTTATCTTTTAAAAAGTCGCCAGATGGTGTGTATAAATTATTAGCGAAATCGGATCATTACTTTGTTTACAAATGAACTTTGAACAATTAGTGAAAACAAAAAAAGTAGCATTTTTACAAAAAAAAAAAACCTTAAATTTAGTAGAAAAAAATATGCTTAATTGTTCAGAACTCAGAAAAATAAAATTATATTAAGATTTTTTTTAAATTATTGTTGAAGCTTGCAAAGCAATTTCCCAATACTGTCACTTTTTTTGGAAATGGTTTGCTCATATCAATTAGGGCGCTAAAGATGGCAAAAAAGCTCCTTTACTCACTTTTTGTTCAGATTCCATTTGTAAACAAAGTAATGATCCGATTTCGCTAATAATTTATGCACAGTATCTGGCAACTTTTCAAAAGATAATTTAATTAAAAAAAAAAAATCACTTTTAAACATTAAAAAAGCTATAAGTGATAATCTGTGTTAGGATTTATTCGATCTCAGTCCTTAAACTACAAATGAATTTGATATTTTATACTAAAACTTTTCTATTTAATAGACAGTATATGAAAAAATAATTTGAGAATTATGTCTAGAATAAAATATATGTTTATATATTTAAAAGTTAATTAAAATATTAATTGATTCCATTAAATATTTGTTTAGAAACAAATTGACATCAAATCAAATCTTTTATTACATATTTCAGGTTGATAAGTTTTTCTATAAATATCTCTCTTCTCTCTACCTACCGCTACACAAAAATATTGTCCGTTTCTCTCTATCTCGCATATTTTATTCATACTAGTCATTTCATTAAATAGGTATTTTTAAAACGAAAACAAAGCTTGGTAGAGCAAAACAGTTTAAATATGCTAAGTTCGTGCGAGATACTGAGGTCTACATTAAAAAAAAAAACAACCGCAGAGAGATTTATTTTATTTCAATTTTATATCGTTTCACGTGCTAAGAGTTTCAGTGCCACTCGATGTCCATTTCAATCGATTCCATTTGATTTCCATGTTTTATTTCAATATTACTCTTACCTCGTTTCATTACATGTGGTTCCGATTTGGAATAATATTACATATTGTCTAATTAGTTTTGGTGGCAGATTGAATTATATGTATGGATCCAATGCCATATCTGTTCATATCTGAGGGTATCTGGAATATTGCGTAACTTCTATGGCCACATATGTGCAGAACTGGTCATAAAGAATCTGAAAATATATACTAAATTCGTGATCTCTTTGTCCAGACCTGGCGTATCTAAGTCATTTTTAAATTCATATCAGATTTATCATATTTCAGAGAACGCATATTTTAAATTTAAAATTGCACCCAAAGTGGTTTAGACAGATAGTTCAAAGTTAAAATTTCGCCTACTTAACTTACTAATCCCCTTCTTTTTCCATGTACCAGACGAAAGATTCAGAAAGTACTATCAGTATTACACTATAATACTCCAGCGAACACTTTTTTAAACTTCAGATCTCTAGCCGAAGGGTTTTGTCCAAAATTTTATGCTAACGACTTTTTCTGCAATTTTCCCTCTTCGCGAAAATTTACTGAAATTCCATCTTGGTGGTTGTTTGCACTGAGGAACTTGCTTACTAAATTTTAAGTACCTTGCTCCAGTAAATTTGCTTGACTAATTCAGGTTTAATTTTTTTATTCTTAACCCCATTTTTTCCACGTTCTTATTATATTATACCTAAAGCAACGTATATTTTTAATTTTAGATTTCTTGCCAAAAGCGTTTGGTTACCTACCAGTTTAAGGCTGACCTTATGTGCAACATTTTTACATCATTTATCTCGCTTTAATAAAAGAAAAAACAATATTCCACCGCTAATTGACTGTTAAAAAATATAAATTAATTTTTTTTTGTATCAAAAACTAAGTATGTTGTGTTCATTTCATTTTAAATTTTAAGACAATCTTACTTTACCACAATTTAACCGATTTTCTGACCCATTGTGCATTGTATTTTTAAACAAGATGTACTTATATTCTTATAGCAAAAGATATTACGTTGAAATTTTCTGCATGTTAATCCTTTTATTAGGCAGTGATAATTTATGTACACAATTTGTTAAGTAATTACTTGATATGGCAAATATAAAGTGAGATAGTAAAACAATATATACGGGATTTATTACACAAATTTGAATTTAAAGAAAATTTCTAAAACAAATAAAATGTGAGAATTTAAATTCAAAAAATAATAGTCTTAGAGACTTAATAAGATAAACTTGAATACTAATTTAGAACAGACACAATTTCTAAAAATATTTAATAAATCTTGGAAAATACAAATTAATTTTAATAATTGCCAGTATAAGTGATTAAAGTAGTTTAGCTCAAGTACATATCGCGCACCCAGTTCAAAAGTGACTCAACTCAAAATTTTAATTTTTCGGTTTTATATGCTTAAACTACACTTGTTTATCTATAAAAAAAAATATCAGTGTGTTTTGTTGTTGTTAACTGTTGCTAAAAAACGGTTATTTCTTTCTTTTGGTTCAATTTGTATGAAGTTGCAAATATTTTTTTTCGATTTCTAAAAAATTAAAAATTTTGAGTTCAGTCACTTTTGTACTAGGTGTGCGATATCAAAATCTAAGTAACTTTCAACGAGTTTTGAAACTTTTTTTCTGAATTTCGTACATGTAAAATAAGTTAAGATTTATTACACCTATTTCTAGTTTGGAATTTTTCTGTACGACTTTTCTTATTATTTGTAGAATTAATATTAAGTAAATTCTTACATAACACAGGCCTACACATTTTTCAGCCATGACCATAAAGTATACTTTTCTCAAGATTTAAGTAGCGCTTAATGTGTTCGATATCTTAACCTTAAGTAAACGGTGATTTTCATTATAATCGGAACATTATATCATTGCATATTAAAATTTTTTCACAAAATTTTTAACATTATCTAAAAGTCCTGCATATTGTCTTTAAAATGTATATATATCAGAATTGGGCGACTTCAATTACATTTCACACTCATTCAATTGTGAAATTTTTCTATATCGTTAATAATTAAGCTTCCTTGGAAAAAATTTCAATTTTGTAAATACCATACATGGGACATAATACTAATATTTGTGTATTTAATTACAGGATAATTACTTTTTACGATCTAATTACATGTAATTAGGAGTAATTGAGTAATTGCCCTGTAATTAAATACCCAGATGTTGTTACTAATCCCCATGTTTGGTATTCAAAATTTTACAAATTTTCCAAGGAATAGTTTAAGCTCACAAGTGTGAGCGTAGGCCTGAAATTATTAATGATGTAGAAAATTTCACAAGTGAATGCTTGTCAAATGTAATTGACATCGCCCAAGTCTGATATATATTAAATACTATTTAACTTTCCTATTTCTTCCCTGAGAAATCGTCCGTTGAAATGGGTTAACGCCAAGAATATGAATTTTCGCTAAATTGTTATATTGTTTTACGTTATAACATATAGCGAATATAGCGAAAAAATCAAATTTGTTCAAACTTTATATTAAGAAATTTCAAAAACCTGTAGTTATGGAAAAATCCATCTGCACTCAGGGAAGTTCTGCTGTAAATATTTGTTGTTGTTTGAGTAGTAATACGGCATCTTTATTTGTAATTGAAAAAAAAACCGTTTCATTATTGACTACAATTGTAGTTCATTTAAAAAACAAACCACATCAAATTACTATATTATGATATTGCAGTAATTTTATACAATAGTTTTTTTTTTATTTAAAAAAATAAAACAAATTAAGGTTTTCTATTTTTTACTACATATGTGGTTAGTTTTTACTATAATTGTGGTTTTTTGAACAGTAAAAACTACATTTTCATTTTCATTGCACAAATAAAGGTCGAAAAAAACATAATTTTTATTTTTTATTAAAATATTCTAATATAAATTAAAGAAATATAGAGTATGGCCTCGAATTTGAAAATTTTTTTGTTTTTATTTAAAAAAATAGAGCAAATAAACGATTGTGTATTTTTTACTACATTTGTGGTTAATTTTTACTACATTTGTGATTCATTTTATCAACAGTAAAAGGTAAACTTAGTGAAATGTAAGTCGTCTGTTTTTGAAGTGAAATTTCAGTTGTTTTTAACTACATTTGCAGTGGTCTTTACCTACATAATATTCTAAGTGCAGTCTCAGGGTCTAGACATTATTTATAAATTTTGTCGGCCTGTGTAATTAATAACTTGCATCGTCATAATGTTGGTTTAAAAACTGTAAATACTATTAAGCAAATTACCACAATTACCTGTAATTAAGCGGTTGAAAGTGACTGCAACAGACGCCTCAGCTTCTTTCAACTCAATTAGTGTATACTTCAACTAGATACAGAATAGAATAAACACCATAAGAACTTATATAATTTTAAGATGATTTCACATTTAACACCTACTATCGCTTTAACTGTTAAGATTATTAAGTTATTTTATTAAATCTTACTAATTTCGTAAGTTATTTTTAAGTAATTTTTTATAATTTTATTTAAATGTCTTTATTTAAAACATATTTCTCTCAATTTTTTAAAATTTTTAGATGAGCCCACCATTAATCAGGCCACTACAAATATGGTTGATGGCATTGATTTGGATGAGATTAAAGAATTTGCCAAAGCTTTTAAATTGAGACGTTTATCATTGGGCTTGACACAAACACAAGTGGGTCAAGCATTGTCAGTTACAGAGGGTCCCGCCTATAGTCAAAGTGCCATATGCAGGTATGAGCATAATTTTAAATTCATGTTAATTATAAAAAAAAATGTTCTTTTTATAGTAAATTATACTTTCATTAAGCTTTTTATTTTAATATAAATTTTTCGTAAATATTTTATTATAAGTTATGGAAAATATGAAATTAGGTCGGGAGACTTACGCAAAAAACAGCTTATCTTAACAATTTGATATTAGTTGTTCAGTTCTCAGTTTATTTGGAACATTTTCAGCTTGTTAGGGGTTTAGAAATACATTTTTTTAAATTAAGTTGTATCTTTACTTATAGTTTTTATAACTTCGTATTTAGTTCAGCCTTAGCTGACATAGTTTTCAAGATACTGGCCGTATTACAAAATAGTCTCAAATAATTTTTTACAAGCTACAGTTTTGAGGAGATTATACATTTTTACGAAATTGTGAATCTTTTTTGGTTAACTTCAAGAATAAAATACTATAAAATATACATAAAATAACTTACAAAATATTACAACAAAAAAAACATTTTTATTTTATTTTGTTTACCTTCCAAATTTAAAATTTATAATTTTATCTTCCTACAAAAAAAAAAAAAAATATTTATTTTTTTATAGTGCCAGGACATTTGTTTCAAAATATATATTAAACGCTAGTTGCTTTTATAAAAATAAAAATAATTAATATATATTTTTTATTTTATTCTTTTATTTTCAAAACATAAAAATACAAAATTGTGCTTTAAAATCAAACTGTGTATAAAACTTGCAATTGAATTGAATAAAAAAAAATAGTGCATTAGCTGCTCAAATGTATGCCGCTCAACTATCAACGCAACAACAAAATATGTATGTTGAAAAATTATATGACAAAAAAATTAAATAAGTATAAAAAAATAATAAAAAATATGCTTTGTTTTTTAAAAATTTTTATTGTTTTTTTAAAAGTTTGAAAAAAGCTATAAAAATTTATTTATTAATAAACGCTGAAAAGGGAATTGTTATATATAAAAGAGCTTTAAAAAAAAACAAAAACTAATGAATAACTTAAAATACTTAAAAATTTCTAGAAATGTCAAGTAAAAATATTTATAATATTTGAAAAATTATATCCTTTTTTATATAAAAATTTCTTTTTTTTAAAAAAAGCGTTTATTAAACTTTTATTTTGTTTATTTTTAGTATGCGCTAATATTTTAAGCTGTTTTATCTATAAAATAATTTATGTTATTGGCCAGGGCATTGCCTTAAAATATTCATATCCATTGTCTTTAAGTATTATAAAATAATTTACCAAAATAATTTAACCACAAATTAATTATTATTTTTAATTAAATACAAATTATTTTTGGCTTTTTTTTATTTACAAAAAAAAAAAAAAAAAAGAAAACAATGTCCTGGCACTTTTTAATTTAAATAAGCGCATACTAAATTTTTTTTACAAAAATTCTTAAACATTTTGTATTTATTTAATTTATTTATCGTAGGTTTGAAAAATTAGATATAACACCAAAGAGTGCACAAAAAATTAAACCCGTTTTAGAACGTTGGATGAAAGAGGCCGAAGAGAGGTGAGAGTATGGATTAAGTTCCTGCAACGTTTACAATTGGATTATTTCTAAGGATATACTAACTTTAATTTTTTCTTTTTTTTTATATTCATTTACAACAGTCACTGGAATCGTTTTAAATCTGGTCAAAATCATTTAACCGATTATATTGGTGTGGAGCCATCAAAAAAGCGGAAACGTCGTACATCATTTACACCACAAGCTTTAGAGCTTTTAAATGCTCATTTTGAGCGTAATACCCATCCATCGGGTGAGTGGTAATTTCAATTTTCTTTTTAATAATAAATTAATTTTAATTATATATATATATTTTTTTTTGTATAATACATTGAAGTAAATAAGGTGGCCAATTTTTATTTTTGGTCTAAAGTGGCATCCATAATTTGGACGTCTTTTTTCATATGATAAAAATACCTGACTTCTTTAATAGTGAATTTTATCGTTGATCTTTAAGTTTTTATGTGTGAGATTTTATTTGTTCGGTTTGAGATCATGACAAATTTTTCTCTAAATTAACAGAAAAATTATAATTTTTATATGATAATTTACTTTTGACTATTAGAAAAAAACACAGAAAAAGTTATTAGACACTAGCATGAATGGAATGCATTTTCTGACCCACTACGGTCTTCATCAACATTCTTCGTGCCATTTAGTGTTAATCGTAAATATCTTCTATTTAACTCACACGTTAAAGGAATTGGAGGACTTTAAATCCCACATTACTCTGTGTGTTGAGTTTGAATGAAATTTACCACGAACGATTTCTATTTATAGTGTGTTTGTTTTCTCCAGTCATTATCATAATTGCCAGTTTAAATTTCAGTTAAAACTTTTAAAATGGCAATTCTTTTCTCTAATGTCATCATATACTATCCTTCTACATAAGCAAAGCATATCAACAAACATTAAAGATTTTTTGTTAATACATATGTCGAGCATATACATTAAACGATTTCTACACTGTACCTGGTGAGTGGTTTAATAGTAAATTTTATCGTTGATCTATAAATTTTTATGTGTGAGATTTTATTAGTTCGGTTTGAGATCATGACAAATTTTTCTCTAAATTAACAGAAAAATTATAATTTTTATATGATAATTTACTTTGACTATTAGAAAAACTTCTTTTCAAAAATTTCGATTAATACACTCACAATATTATTACGCTAAAAACTAGGGAAAATACGTATTAAATTAATTGAAAACACAATTAAAATAAATACTAATGACTTTGATGTATTTTCAACCTCTTTTGATATTTATTTTTAAACATTGCTTAAATAGCCCATAAAAGTAGTAAAACCAACAGAACGTCTTTTCAAACAATCTTCAATATACTTTAATACTTAACGGACAAAACGTTAAAAGAAATTATTTTTTAGTTTGATAGCGTGCTGGCTAATAAGTGCGGGGGTCGTGGGTTCGATTCCCACCAGAGGCATTGGTCTGTTTTCGCTACAATGCGCTGAAAGCCATATTAGCTAGTGTTCGGTTAGGGTAATAGTAAATAATATGTAATTATATAATAGTCATTTAATTACGACAGAAAAATATAATAATATAATCAAAATATAAAAAAAAAAAAAATAATTTGATTTTGATATTTAAAAGTTTTTTTTTTTTTGTGATTACAAAACATAATTTTGCATTTGTTTGTATGTTTAAATTTCTTGTAAATTCAATTGAAATAATTTTCTACTTAAACAAACTACTTTTGTAAAAACTGTTTTTGGAATAAGTGGACTTTCTTTTGAAAGAGAATACAAGCAAACCAATATTTTACGAAAGTACTTATATTTCTATAGTTTCTTCATTAAACTACATATAGAGAAAGTTGAAAAATATATTTCTATGTATTTGAATTAATTCTTCATTTGAAAATACACTTTACGTAAAACTTTACAAATGAACTTTGCACCGTTAAAGATAAATAATGAACGCGAATACATTTAGTATTGTTAAATATCGGCTAACATACACACAAAATGTTATTCAAGTCATACAAAATTTTTTTTCGAAAATAGATTACCTCAAAGTCTCGTAAAGTTTTGAAGTAGTAGTAGTTTGTACAACTTTTTAATATACCTCGATAAGTAAAAGCGCAAAAAAATTTACAATAATTTGTGCTAAAAATGTTGTATAGCTCAAACATTTTAAAGAAAATTTAATCCACAAAATTTCTTCATACAAAGTGTTTGGATAACTCTAGTTTACAGCCGTTTAGAAATATAAAATATTCAAATATCAAACAAATATTACAAACTGATTCAGTATCCTAACTACAATAGGCAAAAAGTCACTTTATACGTATGAGTGATTTTATTACGTATACGTATACGTATTGATGTTGCTTATTTATATATCGAAAAATTCCCTTGCACGTTATTGGCAATAACTAGCTTTGAAAATTGATTATTTTAAAATACATTTTGTTTTCTTTGCATAGTTACAATTCACGAAAATGTTTCCCGTTTCTTCGTGTATTTCAAATTCAAATTCTAACCGGTTACTTATGAATATCAAATAGTCCAAAAATATAACAAAAATTTATTTACTGATTCAATAGTTTAAAATAGTGAAGGGCTTAATCTCAAATTCCAAACCCACATGGTTTAGACTAGAAAATTCGACTTGCCTTGCATCGGCACACGTACGCTATAAGCATCTTCGTGTCTCATTGTGTTTAACAAATAAAGTCAGTTGTTGGTTAAACACTTGTTAAAGTAAGATCACGCTACGCAACTTAAAAAAGTACAATTACTGAACTTCGTTTTTTTGCTGCTACACACATGCCCTTTACTGGCTTAAAAACAATATACAAAAATCAATCTTTAAATGTGAGTGATTTTTTGTTACCTATTGATGTTTTATGTATAAATTATTTCAGCATTTCTTTGCACGGTATTGGATATAACTTTGGAATTTATCCAAGGAAGGCAGAGTTACAAGCTAAATATTCACAACAATATTTCTAACAACAAACCTAAAAAATATTCGTTTAAAACTGGTTAAGTTAGAATAAGCAAATAAATGCAATTTTCGGTTTAAATAGAATAAGATTTACTAATGTGCTAAAAACTTAGACTGTTAATAGTTAAAAAAATTAAGTGAACCAAAATTCAGCCACAAAAATAATGTTTGCGAAAGTTAGTTTGACAAATACTTTCAATATTTTTTTCGTTTTTCAATGTTTAATTGTTATAACTTAAACACTGACGTCATTACTTGAATTACTGTTAAATAAACTATTTATGTATGTTGAATTTTGTAGTGACTATCCATATTCGCTCATTGTGTGTGGTTCAACTCCTTTCCACATTATTTTATAAATATTAATTATTTAATTTCCTAAAAGTTAACCAAAAATTTTGGTATTTTCATCAAAGCTCGCACAGTTTTCCGAAAAGTTTCACTTACATTTTAATAGACCATACTTATGTTTACATATTGAAGAGATTTTACGATTTAAAATTGAAATTCGGCTAGTAAGATTAAGATAAGTATACAGCAACTACAATTTAGTTTTTACAATTCGAATGTGATTGTACTAACCGAATTTTTGGATTGTGACAACCAAATACATTTTTCAATTCGGTTGGCAATAGTGTTTTCTGCGTGTCCTAGTGGTCTGGAAAAAAAAAACGACCCATGAACATTAATGTAAATTTCCTAAAAACAAGTTTTCTACTAGATAAAAAATATTATGTTACAGTGTTCACCTTTTGAAAAAAAAGTCCCACTGGGAAACTTTCGGAATAACTTCTTTAAGATATTGAATAAATTTGTATATGTGATAGAGGGTACTAAACTGACAAACAATGCCAAATCCTTATCATCCCAATCCCACTTTTAAGTGTTAAAAAAGTGGGATGAAAATGACAAAAATTTGTTTTCACGTTTTTTCACAATTGTTTCAAAGAAATTGTACAAAAACTGTTTTTTATTCGTTTCATAAATGAAATTCCTATAAAGCTGGAAGTTGGTCGACGGTAACCAACAAGTCTCAATTTTTTAGTCATGTCACCCCATATACAAAGTTATAAAAACTTTTTAAAGCAATACTTTTACTTACAAATCGTTTTGCTGGTCACTTTAATCTTACAAAAAGAATTCAAAATATTTAGTTTTTTTTACTAAAATTAAGTTTTATAAGAAATATGCAAAAAAAACTAATCAATTTTTCTGGTTTATTTTTTTAAGGCACCGAAATTACTGGCATGGCACATCAATTAGGTTATGAACGCGAAGTTATACGTATTTGGTTCTGTAATAAACGACAAGCTTTAAAAAATACCGTCAGGATGATGTCGAAAGGTATGGTTTAGACCCCCCCAATGAACTTCAATGGATGGTAGCAATAAGAAGATAAAAGCCATTCAAAAGCTTTTCTAAATAACAGGCACAAGTTATAATATGCAAGCTTTCGAGCAAGAAGAACAATTTTCAAAACATATTCAACCATGTTTTTATATAAAGCTTTAGTCTATAAAGCTTGTAATATTAAGCTATAATATAAAGCTTTAAGCTTTAAATTCTGTACATATTTAAGTTAAAAATAAAATAATGTAATTATAATATATAAATTTATAACTTAAGCCTAAATTAAAAACAAAGATTATGAAACATATTATCTTATTAAGTAATAGAACAAAAAAAAAAAGCTATAGATTTAATTAGATATTCCAAAAAAAGAAACAAAAAAATTTGTAATATTTCTAAACTTTTCCAACCTTTTAGTAATTTTTCTTCAGAAAAACCAAACTATTATCCAAATTACTATGTGATTAAGTGTCTGACATAAATAAATATTACTAACAAAATTATAGTAATTAAAAAATTCTTTAACAAAAAAATAAATTTAAAAAATCCCCCTATTTCTCTAAAAAAAAAGTTAAAAATTAATTTTATAATCTAGCATTATAGGCCATACATATGTAAAGGTGTGTCATAGCATTTATCATTTAATAACTTAAGTCTATATTTATAATAATTACTAATTAATATAAATTAAATTACATAAAGTCGTAAAATTGCTAAATAGTTTTTACTGTATACAAAAAAAAAATAAAATTAAATAAAGACATGCACAATTATTAAATAAAAAAATATATATTATTAAATATACCAACTTAAATAAACGTGCCATTCCAAAATATGCAAAAAGAATAAAATATGTTAAAAAAATATACTATCAAAATATTTTCAAAAATCTTGTAAAAATTTATGTTTCTAATAACCCCCTAAAAAAAACAGGTCCTTTTTCAATAAACAAACATTAAAAATATATTAATTAGTATTGTATGGTAACCTTTTTAGCGTAACAAATATGAAAAAAATAACAATTATTTATGTAAAATTTTATTATTATTTAAAAAATTATGAAACAAAACATTAATAGATACATATAAAATATGTATGTATAACAAAAAAAAAAAAAAAAAACAAAAGAAAAGAAATTACTAAATTAATATTATGAAAAAATAGCATTTAAAACGTAATAACGTACATATTATTTAAAATGATTGTAATAATAAAAAAATAAAAATGAAATAAAGGAATATGTAAAAAATATGGAGAATTTTTTTAATTAAGACTTCTAGCACGTCAATGTTAAAGTCAATGTAAGAATTTTAGTTTGCCAATGTAAGAATTTTAGTTTGCTTTGAAATACAGATTTTTTCCTTGACAGAAAACTATGTCTTTGGCTTGAAAAATAAAAAATAATAAGGGCCGTTATTACAACTTGCCTTTAAAGTAAATGTTAGTAAAAAGTAACTTTAGCTAAAATGAAAAATAAAGTGAGCTATAATGTTTTTCGTTATTACAACTTCCCAATAAAATAAAATTCATATTTTTGATAATGTGGCAGCACCAAACTAAAAACCGATTATTGGTTTATGAATTGGTTTATAAAAATACGTAGTGGTACCGTACTTTTATTTATTTGCTTACAAACAAACAATAATTTGTGAAATTCGGTTGTGAAATTCGGTATTTTCTTCTTCTTTTTTATAGAGCAAAAAACGTGGTAACTTTAAACACATAAACCTTACGTTTAAAGTTAAAGGCAACAATATCTTCCCTTTAGCTTATTGGTCACTTATAATAACGAAAAACTAATAATCTGTCAGATAACATCCGAACTTTAGCTATTGGTAAGTTGTAATAATGGCCCTAAGTGTTATAACCTCTTCAGTATCAAGTAGGGTGATCATGTCGCTGTTTCAAAACCGGGTTTTTGTGTGTTGTCGGTTTTCTATGAAGTTGAATTTTCGAATATCGAAGAAGCGGTTTTTTTAGTTTGCTTTGACAGAACACTATGCCTTTGGCTCGAAAAATAAAAAATAATAAGCCTTGTAACCTCTTCAGTATCAAGTAGGGTGATCGTGTCGGTTTTTCAAAACCGGGTTTTTGTGTGCTGCCGGTTTTCTATGAAGTTGAATTTTTGAAAATCGAAGAAGCGGGTTTTTTTTAGTTTGCTTTGACAGAAAACTATGTCTTTGGCTCGAAAAATAAAAAATAATAAGCGTTGTAACCTCTTTAGTATCAAGTACGGTGATCGAGTCGGTTTTTCAAAATAGGGATTTTGTGTGTTGTCAGTTTTCTATGAAGTTGAATTTTTGAAAATCGAAGAAGCCGTTTTTTTTTGTCGGATAACCGGGTTTTTCTTAACTATTCTTTTTTTTTTTTTGTTTATTTGTTTATTTCGCAAAATTTATGTAATTCAAATCTGATGTTGTGGCGCGTCTAAAAAGACTTCGTGAACCGAGTTTAGCTTCAATATATTAGAAACCGAGAAACCGTTAAACTTTTAAGCCGAAACCGTTAAAAACGGAATATTTTGAAAAGCTTTGTAATAACCAGTTTTTTTTATTAAAGTTGTGCAAGTATAAGAATTCATTTTTACTTCAAAATTATTCATATAAAAGACCTTAACAACTTTCATAACCCCAACAATTATTATTTTTCTGTGTAATTTATTAGTTGAGGAAATCTTATTGTTCTCTATTTGATATTTGTTATTATTAACAAATGAAAAACCAAAAAATATAATTATTTTTTTTTTTAAATAAAGAGCTCATCTTTTATATTTTTTGTTGACATTGTTAAACAATTTTTGTCTATTAATTTTTTTCTTTTTCCTTAAAATCAGCTTTATTAATTCGCTTGCAGTAGTGAACTGTTCCTCACTTTATGAAAACCATCGAAAAAATTTTCGCAAGTTGAATCAAAACGAATAATTATAATATTTCAAGTGAAACACTAAAATTATTCAAATTTATAAAATAATATACCGGTTAACCGTTTCTTTTTTTTTTAACTCCAAAAACCGAAATCGACTTTTCTACAATTTCAACTATTCGGAAAAATTGAAAACCAGTTTTCGAAATATACTGCATAATTGATCACCTTAGAAAAAGGCATTTAACTTTAACTGCAGCAATGAAATTTGATGTAGCAATGCATTTTTAAGTGAAATGAGGATATATGAAAATCTACGAAATCATACACACAGAGTAAGCTTTAGCTATTTGCCAACTGCGATTCGGTTACTATGACTTAAATTTGGTTATTACGAATTTCATTTGGATGGTACAACTGAACATTAGTTTTCACAAAGAATAACCGAGCTTCTTCAATTGAAATCTAATGGAAAGATCGTTGCACAAACTGAATTTATAAGTTGTTACCATTAAATTACACTTTTCAATTCGGGTGGCACTTTATTTCTCTGTGTGTACGATTTGCGATTTTAAAAATGGAAAATTTTAAATTAGTGACACACGAATCAAATTTATTGAGTGCTGAAAAAGTGATAAGCAAAAAACCGAAAAAATGTTCTCTTAAAAATTTTTAAAATTTTTCGTTTTTAGGGGATGCGGGTAACCTTTGTTTTCGAGTAACCTTTTCATGCTAAGTTAAAAGTGAATCGCTCATGTGCGATTTAAACAATTACGAGGTCAGTCGTATTTAAATGATAGATATTATCATAACTATTATTATGAGTTAATATTAAATCGATCTGATAAAATTTGTTGACTCCATATGAATTTGTTCTCCAAAATAGATAATATAAAAAAAAAATGCAGCACAAAATTGAGTGGCACATCAGCGTTTTAAAGAATTGTGGGGTTAAATATATATTGAATCGTAGATATCATTATTACTAATATTATGTGAAACCACCAAATGGTTCGGATGAACTTTGAATTCTCTACAACATTTTTTCTCAAAAAACTTCTAAAAGTCACACTTTAAATTTACCACACATCCTCAACTTGAATATCTTGAATTGTAGAGATTATTATAACAATCATTATGTGCAAGTGCTAAAAAGATCGGATTTGAGTATTTGAATTTAACGTATTTTTTAGACAAGTGCAATTAATACTATACAGATTATGCAACGGATGTCATTGTTTTGTGAGAGTCGTTGTAGAGTACACGCAGAAAACAAACTTGGTCGTGGCAACCGTATTTGTAGCCAATCGCATGGTTTGTTCCAATTGTTCCAACATTTTTGTATTGTACTCATACAAAAAAAAAAAAAAAACATAAAAATTGTTGAAAATGCAGCAACTACAACAGAAACAAGTACCTGAATTTGCACCAGCAATTTTTATTGTAGTACAACTAACTCATATTAAAATTCCTCGTTTGAAATATACATTATTTTTATACAGTTTTTATTCAGAAATGTATTTCATATCCCTATTTCATATCCAAAAAAGTAAGCAAAATTATTCCTAGCATTACTGTCTCTTACACATTCCCAAATGTTGTATAAGGTGGCGCAAAAGTAATCCTCCTATCAGAAAATGCTATACATAATAAATACATAATAAAAAAAAAACATCGGAAGGTTATTTTTGCGCCACCTTAATTCTGTTTGGAATTGTAAGAAAGTCCAGATTTTTTTAGTTGAATATTTACTAAATGCTTCAGTTAACAAAAGCGTATAAAAAATAACTTTATTACTTAATAAAAATTACAACTAAATTTAACTTATGAGTCATTCTCTATGAAAACACCGAAAAAAATGAAAAATTGTTGCTGGACCATTTTGGATTTTGTTAAAATTTTGTGGAAATGTTCCTAAGGGTTCCAAGAACCAAAATCCAAGAGGATTTAATTTTTGCACACGGCACTACCTGTTCACGCAAAATAAAAAAACTAAAAAGTCTTGTTTTTGTGCGTAGTGGTTTGAGCTGTTAAAATTTTTCTGCTAGAGATATCTATATGGTGAATGCATCGTTTTAAAGCTGAAGGATTATAGTTTCTATCAAAAATATAAAATTTGACTTAATTCATACACCCGAAAAATAACGTGGTATTGAAAATAAGCATATTTCATTGGTTTTTAGTGTTTTTCAATGAACTTCAGTGTCGGCGCTAATGAATATAAAAGCAAAATAATTCACAGATACAAATTAGACATGTCGGAGAAAAATACAAAATTAAAATTGGCTCAATCTGGCAACTCGTTATGAAAAAATCGTTACTTGAAATTTGGAAATTTTGAAAATTTGCATATTTCAGGCTACAATTTGGTCATGTTTGTTAGCAGATACAAACTTGAAAATTACAGACTATTTACTCCCTACTTTTAACTTTATAACACTATAAGACCCGCTTAGTTATTTTCACTCCTCTCGGATTTACAGGGTTTTAAAGAAAAGCCCTTTTGATTTTTTGTATGTATTTTTATACTTTCCTCAATTGTTATATACAGAGAAATTAAAATAAAAACAAGTATTATTATGAGGTAACAAAGAATAATTATGGACTAAAAAATATATTTAATAAATTCAGTAGATTTTTGATGTTAAAAAATTTTACAGTGGTGGCAAAAAATAGGCGAATGGTATATTTTTATCATTTAAAGTAGAAAAGTTATAGTTTAAATGTGGGTAATTAAGATTCGTGGAATAAGTTTTATATTATTTTTATAAAGTGTTTGTTCTTATAATATTCGGAGTTTCAAAGTTATCAGAAGCTGAAAACTTTCGTACTTTTAACTGACTGTGAGAAATCGGAGAGAAACTGTGGTAGTTTCTTGTATTTTTAATTGTGCAAACATCAATAAATCTTTTTGACAAAAAGTTTTCGATAGCATCAACATCAGGAATGGATACAAAAAAAAAATATACCAGGAATTTGGGTAGAACAAAAATCAAACATTGCTGTAGGTGTTAGGATATGATGATCCGCAGTTCGCTGTAGACTTGCTTTCCTTACAGTCTGCTTAATTGTACCTCTTGCTCCGTCACAAGGACTTTTGCCATGAGAAGTGGCAAAAAAGTGCCACTTAGCTTCTAAGCCGAAATCGTCTTTGTGATGACAAATGTTGATAAAAATTTTTTTATTATTGTAAAATTTTTGTAAAATTTTTGTAAACATAAAAAATCTACTGAATTTATTAAATAAATTTTTTAGTCCATAATTATTCTTTGTTTCTTGTTTTTATTTTAATTTCTCTGTATATAACAATTGAGGGAAGTATAAAAATACATACAAAAAATCAAAAAGGCTTTTCTTTAAAACCCTGTAAATCCGAGAGGAGTGAAAATAACTAAACGGGTCTTAAAGTGTTATAAAGTTAAAAGTAGGGAGTAAATAGTCTGTAATTTTTAAGTTTGTATCTGCTAACAAACATGACCAAATTGAAGCCTGAAATATGCAAATTTTCAAAATTTCCAAATTTCAAGTAACGATTTTTTCATAACGAGTTGCCAGATTGAGCCAATTTTAATTTTGTATTTTTCTCCGACATGTCTTATTTGTATCTGATAATTATTATGCTTTTATATTCATTAGCGCCGACACTGGAGTTCATTGAAAAACACAAAAAACCAATGAAATATGCTTATTTTCAATACCGCGTTATTTTTCGGGTGTATGAATTAAGTCAAATTTTATATTTTTGATAGAAACTATAATCCTTCAGCTTTAAAACAATGTATTTATCATGTAGATATCTCTAGCAGAAAAATTTTAACAGCTCAAACCACTACGCACAAAAACAAGTCTTTTTAGTTTTTTTATTTTGCGTGAACCGGTAGTGCCGTGTGCAAAAATTAAATCCTCTTGGATTTTGGGTATTCAGACCCTAAATATCATTTCCAGTTAGTTTGAGTAAAATCTAAGATATGCCAGCTTTGCCGATTTGGTGATTTCATACAGAATAACTCTTATAAATAAAATGAAAAAAAAAAATAATATTAAATTTCTATGATTTTTCATTTAACATAACAGCCAAATATTCTTGTTTTTTCCAAACACGATATTCAATGATGCCGTAACTAAAAAAAATATAAAAAAAATTATTAATAAAATTACGTTCAATAACTAAAACTATTAATTTGTACACACCCAATACAGCCCACTAATAATACAGCTATTAATATCAACAACTTTAAAGACGTACACAATTGAGAGCTGATAATGTAACCAATAACAGAACCAGTAGATTCCCACAATCTAAAGTTACTATAGCCAGCAATAAGATTTTTGGGAAATAATATGCCATAAAAAGCTAAAAAAAAAAATAAAGAAAAAAAAACATTAGTATGAATATAAATATTGTTTAACAAAACAAAAGACTTAAGAAACAAACTTCAAAAAAAAGCTTTTTTAACGAAATGAATATATAACAGAATAAAAGGCTTTTTTAATAACTGTACTAACAATTTAACAGTTTTAAAAATCTTTTTTTCTAATATATAAATCGGCTGTAACTATAAAAGCTTTAGCTTCTGTATAATAACAGTTTCAATTAATGTTTTTACTTACCGTTGATTATAACCAACCAAACACCATCACATATACCCCAGATGGCCGCGAAAGCACAATATTTAATATAATCATTTTGCTTGGCTTCATAGGAATACATATAGGCAAATAAAGAAAGATTTAGCAAAGCACATAATACAGCCAACTTGACACGACCCACTTTTTCAGCTAAGCCACCTGCAAAACCGGCTGCAATAGCATTGGCAACACCAAAACAAATCATAGCAAAGCCAATATTAGAAATACCCCAACCGCAAGCTACAAAAGACTAAAAGGAAAGAAAATTGTTGTAGAGCTACCGCGAGTTAAATGCTCTCCATGTATAAAAATACTAAATTATTGTTAAAACAACGAAAACTTTCGTAAAATTAACAAATTTTCGGTTATTTTAGAAAGTTTTTGTTATCTTGAAATTTTTTGTATTTTTATGCATGGATTATTATCAATTATCAATAATTGATAAATTTGATAAAAAAAAGAATACCTTAGTAAAATCTACTGCCAAAAATGCCTCCTCTAAACCAATAAACATGGTTATAGGCAGCATTAAAAGTTGCCGTTTTTTTGTCAACATTTTTATAGTAGCAGTCAAAAGTTTCAAACCAGTCATACCATCACCACCCGTATCGCCCTTTTTAACACCATATCTGTAAAAAGCAATTTAATTTAAAAAAAATTATATAAATAATTTAAAAAAAAAATACTTTAACCAACCTTTTTAATGAATCTACTCCTATTATTATCAAAATAACTGCCACGGCCATACACACCAAGAATATAGAATTCAACAATTGTATTTTACTCGGTTCGGGTGGTATTAAATTGGGATTTACTTCAGCTTTAACATTGGGACAGAAACGAGCCCCACATAGTTCACCCACCAACTGGGCTGCCTTTGTTGAATTAACAGATTGATCTTCTGCTGGAGAGGCTAACGAGAGTATAGAGGAAGATATTAAATTTCCCCATACTTGAGCCATTTGATAGAATATAAAAAAGAGACCAAAAAATTTAACTGTATTAACATCTTTTAACGATTTTTGTCCTCGAACTTGTGTGAGAGCTTCGGCTGCGGTAGAAAGGTAAGTACATTTGGCACACCATAATGGGCCGCCACCTAAACCCACCATTAGACCAGCTGGTATTAAAGTCTCAAAACGAGGATAAAACTGGGCCACTATATATGGCATATAGGCAAAGAAGGCTAAGGCCATGGTTAATTTGACACCAAACCATCTAGATATAAAAAAACAAAAATAATTTTAAAAAAACTTTTAAATCTCAATGATTTTAAAAACATGAATTGTAATCAAATATCCAATAAAAATTATAAAACTATATCGAATTATAGTGTTAGTCATACGTCTAATGATATTTTGCAAAAAAAAAAATATTCAATACAACTTCAAACTTTTTTTAGTTGGAACTACGGTGCGTATACGTATTGCATATTACTCGTACTACATATTGTTCCTAATTATAAATTCACAATTACAATTTATACTGCATATTTGCGATACGATATTTGCGATTAAATGAATATTTTCTCCAAAACGGGGCCAAGTAAGTCGCTAAAACTTTCTTAATCGATAGAAAAGCATCTGAACTTTTTTTTTGTAAATAAAAAAAAAAAATAAAACCAAATATAATATAATATAAAAAAAAAATGATCGATAAATTCGTCAACAATTAACCAAGCCAAATACGCCCAATTTTTGTACAAATTAAAACAGTTGTTCCATTTTTTATTAATCTCACATATGAGAATAAATAAGAAGAATACTTGAAAGTTTTCTTACACTAATTATATAAAAGTGAAAGTGTCTTCAAAATATCTCTTATTTGATACCGAATGCATGTATGGTAACTTTAAAATATAACGAAGTAATCGGAATACCTAAAAACATTTGATAACTATTATAATGCAATACTTAACCGTTTAAAGGGGTCGTCAAAATTTTGTAGCGTTAAGTTACAAACGGAACTAAAAACTGATGAATAGCATCCTCCACAGTAGATGTCCCGATAATTTTAATTTTTTCACTTCTAAATTTATATCAGCACATAAAGCAACTTTTGTTAAGTATTTGCAATTATGTTTGGAAATCGCAGAATATCCTTTAAAAAATATACGAAGTTGCAGTTTTTCACTAAAATTAACTCTTATTTAATTTTGAATTTTATAGCTTTTATATATGGTGTTGCGGTTGTATTGATTTTTATCAATTATCAATTATCAAAACTAAAATTGCTATTTCATGGTTTGAGTATGTACATTAGTATCTTAATAATTTATTGTATTTACATTTAAAATTACTTTACATATTATTGTATATATTATCTAACAGTATGCTTTACTAAATGAATTTCAAATAAGCCCCAAAGTATGCTTTGTTATATGAAGTTATTTACAAAGTCCAAGTGAAATAAATATATATAATACTCATTATATGTAAGCACAAGTGGGGAATGCTTAAAACAATTAATTTAAATAATAGCATGAGACCAGGAATTTCTTAATTCTCAAACAAAAAAAACAAAAAAAAAAAAAACACAATGGAATACGTATTTCCTTTAAATCCATAAAGTACACTCACAGAATGTTTAACAGTAACTGGTTGTAGTTTATTTTAAATCAGTCAACATTGTTTTTAATGAATATATATCAGGAGTGCCCAAGAGTTCCTTATGGAAGAGCAAACACCAATACATTTAAAGAAAAACTAATTTTTATTCAATATTTTTTGTTGTAAAAACCAACACATACAAAGAAAAAAGAAAAAAATATTTCAATGTTTACCAGCAAAGCATACGAAAGTGTTGTTGCTTTGCGCTTGCGTGTATACACTGAAGAACGACAAAAAAACTAATAAGACAAAGTTGTTTGTGTATTTCGTATTGCTAGTGCTGAGCGCTCTATGTGTGTATTAAAACACACAGCCTATAGCTAAGTGTTTTTACAAAAACAAATGAGCACGAAGCGCATAGGGCTTGGGCACCCTTGATATATATTCAGCAATATAGGAATATATAATCAAACTACAAAGAAATTGTTTGATTAACTTATTTTACCAGTTATTATCTGTACCAGTTATTATCTTCATTCTGTACCATCATTTAAAATTTTTTGTTAACAAAAAAAAGTTACTTGTAGTTACAATTAAAGAAAAGCTGTTGTTTTTAATAACTTGGGTGTTAATTTTTGATAGTTAAAATAAAATTAAAACGCTTATTTATACGATTTCATTTTTTTTTTTTTAGTTTTTTATTTTTTTTTCACAGTGAAAATAAAAGAAAATCTTTAATTTTTATGGATTTTGAAGTAATTTTTTAAAAGTTAGAAATAAATGAAAAAAAAACATTTCATTTAAAAGAAAAGTGAGTAGACCGGTTTTTAACAATATGTTTGGTAGTTTTAAAGTACATATTTCTTTCATTTTAACGACAAAATATTGTGAGTGTATGTAGTGCAAATAATAACCTGTATCGTTGTTACTCAACAAATCTCTGTTAACATTGCATACCTCATTTAAATTTGTTTATTGTTATGGTTTAATTTCCTGAATCTCTAGCAATTAATTTAATAAAGTGTAAAGGATTATTTCATTATATTAACCACCTAATAATACACTTTTTATTAAATAATGTCTACTTAAAAGCAGCTGTTGCTTTAGATTTTCATGTTTCTTATGTGAAGGTGTTGATATAAACTTAAATTTGTATATGCATTAGGGTGTCCCGAATATGGCATTTTCACTCAATCAAAAAATAAGTAAAACAATTTTTTAAGTGGATCTTCAGTTCGCTACCATCGATTAGGTTTTAATGCATTTTGAGCCAAAACAACTTTTAGAATTTTTTTCGAAATAGGGCTCAAAAGTTTTATAATGTTTGGCTTATTACGGGAAAAATATTTTACAATTTTTTGTACAGTTATTTTGCTCCACCAGAAAATTTTTTTATTTAGACCAAGGACAATTTCTATACTTTGTTTTTTTTTTTTTTTTAATTTGTACATGAAATAATTGTACTTGCTCAAAACTAAAAAATCCTCTAGTTTGCCAGAATTACTCTACAGAAAATTTAAAAATATTTTTACAGTAATAAAACAAAAACTACGATACTTTTAGGCCCTATTTTGAAAAGTAGTTAGAAAATTTGTTTTGGTTAAACCACCAAACTGTTTTGGTTAAACCCCATATTTAGCTATTTAAAACGCATCGATTTTGTGGTATTCTTAATTTTTTCATTCAGGACACCCTAATATGCATATAGTATAAAAATTTAGCTTTTATGTTATAAAGCCACTTATAATTGTAGACTAGAACGAGCATATAAATTTAATATGTTAGTATTTTTAGGCGCCTTAAAATACGACATAATAAATTTTTTTTCTAAATTAATTACAATGGAATTTCCTTAAGTTATTTCTATGTCATAAAATAAAAGCAATGATATTTTTGTATTGTATTTAAATTACAATATTAAAGGATTTTATGGTAATATAAAATGTAATAAAATGTTGATCAATTATTTTTAAACCCCTAAAAATAGGCAATAAAAATTAGAAACCAATCAGTAATTAAGAAAGGAAAATCTGCTTAAGAATAGCAAATAAAATATAATGGTAAAGCTATAAAATCTATATTGAAAAGTAGGCCAAACAATAATAAGCTTTTATCAATTAAATTAAAGCCCTTAAAATATGCAATATAAATGTCAATATATGAGCTATTTTAAAGATTTTTTGATACCTGTTGAAACTGACTAGATGCCTTTAATTTCTCCAGGTTTTTTTTTTTGAATTGAGAGAACCGATGGACAGGGTTGGGTAGACTATACTTTAAAACTAGGACATGCAAAATTTCATTCTTTCAAGAAGTATTCTTTTATAAAATTTTGATTTTCGCGAATTTTAAAGTATTCAATATGATGGCTTTCAAATAAGTAACCCCAAACGCAATTAAATAACATAAAACATGCAAATAAAGCATGGTTTTAAAAATAATCGCATTTCTCTTTTTAAGTTCTAAGATAATATAAATATTTCTGTAAGTGTATTTTCATATTTTATGAAAGTGTAATATATATTTAGAAATATCTTAAATATAATGAGATCTATAAGTTGATGTTACTTTAAAAATCAAAGTAAAAATTTATTTTAAAATTTTTAATTTGTTTGAAACTTAAAACCGGCATAATTTTTGCGCCGTTAAAGATAAATAACACGGTGCTACATTGAAAAAAAACTTGAAAAACGACCTAGCGTGGGTTATAGGTATTGTTGAGTATATTACAAATTGCGTCAAAAAATTTCAGAAACACCCTCAAATTCAGAAGTTATTCTTAAAAAAATCGTTGTCAGTGATGTTCGTCAACTTATCGACCTGTAACTCAGTCAGTTTTTGTAACATTTAAATTTTTTTTAACGGGTTTTGAAAGAAAACTGATTACGCTTTAAAATTACGTGCATTTTTTTAAACATTTGTCACTTATAAGTATTGTTTTTGTTAAGAAGATCTACAAAAAAAAAGAAAATTATAAACTTTTTTGATTTTAGTAGCTTTTCATTGCTTATTTTAATATGCGAGCTTATAAAAATTTATACCAACGTATAAAGAAAATTTAGTTCTTAACAAAACATGGTTTTCATTTTTCAAATCGGATAAAAATTGTAAAAGTTATTCAACTTTTCATTAACAGCTGTTTTTAGTATTTTCTCCCCCAGCGCAAAACATATGAATAAAAAAAAACAATTAACTAAACAAAGCAAACAAGCAAAAGTGGTTTACCAAAAGAAAAGTCTGCAATCCGAAAATTTTTACTTTAGAAAAAGTTTAGCAACTTTTGCAAATATAAACCGATTTTAACAAATAATATCTCATTTTTTTCTATATAAAATTGTCTTTAAAATACAGGAAAATAAAAATTGAGAAACTTTTGATAAACACTTACCTAATTTCTTGGAATATATATTTTATGAATACATTTCATGAAAGCTTAATTCTTTACCTTTCGAAAACTGTTTAAAATTTTGAAATCGGTCAAAAAATGTGTGAGTTAGAGGTGCTACGACCTACCCTAAAATAGTTTTTTGAAAATAACTCAAAATTTTGAGGGTGTTTTAAAATTTTTGAAAACGGTTCTTGTATGTCCTCACCTAGGCCTACAACATCCACTAGGTCGGTTTTCAAGTTCTGACAAAAAGTGTTTTCTTTTTGTAGCAGTGTGTAATTAACGCGGCTGGATTTAGCATATTTAAGCATCTGCTGACACATACAACAATTTATTTGAAATTATTTTACCTCAACGTCGAGAATGTTTGAAATTCCTCATATCCACTACAGTTTCTTCGTTGATTTATGTGATATACTTAAAATTCGCTATTTCTTTTTTAAGATCTTGTATTAAATTAATAAACGTTTAATATTGTACGTGTTTGGCAGGCCCATAATTAGGCGCCAAAAATAATAGTTGTTTATTATAGAGTTTTTAAGTTTAAATTTTTGCTAAATAATAGTTCATTATTATATAAAACCAAAATTTTTGTTGGTTTAAATCCTCTTAAAATCAAATTTAATTATATTGCTAATAAACTGCAAACGCCTCGTATTTAAAATGATAATAGTATACGAAACTAATAAATATTTTAAAACGCTAAAAATGTTGTTATCTATCTAGTCAACTAAGTTTGAAATGCCTACCAATAAATGAAATGCCTACCAATAATATAAAAAAATGTTATAGCTTAATGTTATTACCATAAAAGTTTAGTTATAATTAAATTTATATTCAAAAATCAACAAAAATCATATAAATGATGAATTTATAGTCATAAAACTTTATTTAAAAAAAAAAAAAAACATAACGAAGCGAAGCGAAGCGAAAACCAAAAATATTTATAACAATTTATACAAAAAAAACTTTGAATATTATTTGAATTGATTTGTAGCTGAAAGAAAAAAGTTCAATTCATCAAAAACAGTAACCATATATTTTTTTAACTAACTTTTATAAAACGTGAATACAAATAAAAAATATTTTTCTTTAATAAATGCAAATAAATACGGAAATGTAATAGAATAAATGCGTATTAGTTTTCTTTTTGTTTTTGTTTATATAAACAATATCTAAAAACTTTAAAAATTGCCAAACTATATAAACTAATACAGGAAATACAATTTTCTTTTTTATTTATTAAGTAAAAAAAGCCTTAAAATAGACTTTAGATAAACAAAAAATTTAATAATTGACTGAAAACATATAAAATCAACCACTCGAGTTCCTCTACTTCTATAACCTCGTCCAAGTGGAGGACAGCTAATACCAGCGAATATTGAAATATCGCGTTTCAAAATATGAAAAATATTCGAAAACTTTTAAAAAGAAGACGTATTTAATATTCCATATCCTTTTTAAAGCTTAAGCTACTAGAGTTATTGCTAACTTATATTAAAGTTACTGAATTTGGTTTTAGTAGAGCACACAAATTATTCATTTCTCCCCGCTAAAATGCATTGTTTTCAAAAACCGCATTTCAAAAAGCTGTATTTCAAAAAACTGGGCTCTTAAATTTTTTTAAAAAATATATGTTAAATAGAAATTACTTCCCAATATCTTGTCGAAATTCCTATTTTGAGTTTTGAATAAACGCTATCTTGAGTTATGAATAAACGCTATATTGAGTTATGAATCAAAATGTTAAAAAATTTAACTAAAAAGTTGATAACTCAGAAACATGCAGGAGTACCACATTTGTATTTAGTGACGGTATAATTTATAATTAACATATATTGTATTCATCTTAGTTTAAACGAGCTTAAAATCATTTAATTATTTATTTCCAATATTTCGTCTCCCCAGTGGGTGACTTCTTCAGGGAACAATGTGGAGACGAAATATTGGAGATAAATAATTAATAAATAAATGATCTTAAGCTCGTTTAAACTAAGAAGAATAAAATAAAAGAAGATCAAAGAAAACTTAAAATTTTTAACACGCATTTTTTTAAAAATCTTAAAAAGGCAGTTTTTTCAAATACAGCAGTTTAAACCAAGGAATTTTGGAAAAAAATACATTATATAGTCAAGAAGTGGATTATTTTAAGAACAATGACTTATGCAAAACTTTTATTTTTATGTTTTTCAATAAATAATTTTTTTTATATAAATCTTTTTTTCTTTTATATTTAAAAGCTTTTTTAAATTTTTATCAATATCTTTGAACGCTGTAAGAGCTTCACACATTAATTTGGCAACGGCATAGTGGAATTAACTATAATTAACATATATTTTTTTTTAATATTTTTAAAACCAGTTTTTTAAATACAGCGTTTCAAACCACCGGTTTTGAAAAAAGGCATTTTACCTTCAAAAAATAATTATCGCTTATTTTATCGCGTACTTTTAACCGCTAAAAAGATATGGACGATTAAGTGCAACTTCTTTTGTTTAATATTAGATTTTTTTTCATATTTTAAAACTCGATATTTCCACAACCGTTAGAGCTAACAGCCCAAAACCTGTACGATGGTCTATTTATATGACACTTACATGCCATAAGAAGCTTGGTTAAAATTAAAGGTGGTAGACGTTTAAAATTTAATATTTTTTGATTTTTTTTATATGGAATAAATCAATTTTTTTTTTGCCTTTTGCTTTAAAAAAATCTTTCATTTATTAAAGAAAGACTGTTTTTTTTTTTTTTTTTTTTGAAACTAAGTCAAGTGTTATGTATTGCTTTTTCTTATATACTAATTTTATATGCTAAGTTACTACGGCAATAAATTGTAGTTTTTCTACAGCCTTAAAATATGCACATAAATTTGTTAGTTTTCATTATATCCCTTATTTTTGTATAGACATTAACAATGTCCTTTTGTTTTTTAAGCCACTTTGATTAAACATTAGTAAAATATTTTGCTTTGCTAAAAAAGATGCCACGAACCAACAAAATATCAACATTCCATTATTAAGTAAATTTTCCAATATAAAAGCTTTTAATAGGATTTATGAAGACTTTTAAAGGCCTAACACCTAAATATGAAATATGTTAACCCTTAATAGTGTTGAAAATTATAGATTATACATAAGAATAAAATTGCAAAAATCTATCAAAACAATATTTTCAAAATGTTTTGTTTAATTTTAATTATATCTTTTTTTTTTTATTTGAATTTAAAAATGCGTTAAATTTTAAAAATGCTAAAACGGAAAATGGATTATATTATATTATCTCCGCTATGGTATTTTTAGGGTAACGGTATTTTAATGGTTACAATATTTAAGTTATTTTTTGGGATTTCAGTTATTTCTTAATGGCATTTTAATTATTTCTATTTTAATATTTTAAAGGTAACGGTATTTAAATTATTTCTGTAACAATATTTTAAGAGAAACGGTTGGAAAATGAGAGGGTACCAGGGTACAAAATGAATCGGTACAAATTTGACGACCAACACTGAAAATAAACATCTAATTCAAAACAAACTTTTTTATAGTAATTTTTGGTACGGATTTTGTCCTAAAAAGCCCTCTATTAAGAAGATTGTCCACCAAATTTTAAACTTTTAATGGACATGTTTAATTTTTTTAATTTTATATTTAAATGTTTATTTTTTGAATTTACCGATTTTGAAAATATTTTTACAAAAATTTTAAAGATTTTGTATTTTTTTTTTTTAATTGTTATGTGGCAACCCTGGCATAATATTTTTTAGTGTAATAATTTCTAAATAAATACAAACGCGAGGGAATTTTATTTAAAGAAAAATTTTAGTAATCCAATGAAGTCGTTTTCACAAAGTGAATGAAAAGTTTGCCAAATTTAAGTTTTCTGAAACTAGTTTTTACTGAAACTTGGCTACTGAAACTTAACACACACAAAATTCCACGAAAAAAACGAAAATAATGCCAAAACAACAAAACCAAACTTTGGTTTATTTGACGAAACTTTTTGTTATTTTGAAATTTTTTGTATTTTTATGCACAATGAAACTTTTTTATGAAAACTACATCTTAATTATTAAGAGTTTCATATAATGAAATATACAAATTACGTGAAACTCTTAATAATGATCAATTAAAAAAGAAAGTAAATCACTGTGCATAAAAATAAGAAAAATTGTCAAAATGAAAATGAATTTCGTAAAAAAAACGAAAAGATGTTAATTTTACGAAAGTTTTTGTTGTTTTCACATCATTTGTTAATTAATATAATAAAATTAATTAATTCATTAATATAATAAAAAAAATTTCATCAGTCGAGTTCTAGTAAGACTGTGTTGGCTTTAAGCAAAAATTATTAATGATAGACTCAGCAAAAAAAAAAATATTGTAGCAAAAATTTTCAATCGCACTTTATGTTTTTTGTACTAATTTTTATTACAATTTTTAATAAACATTTTTTGCTATTCTCATGTTACAAATTACTAAATTTTGTACTAATTTTTGTTGCTGATTTTAGCAAAATATTTTACAAATTTTTGAAAACCAGTTGCTTAATTTAGGAATAATTTTGCTAATGACAAAACATGTACATATATTTTTTAGTAACCGCTGCCCGTACTGGTGCCTACAAGAACCTTAGCGTGCGCGTGACTTGGCTTAACACATTGGTAACTATGGAAGTCTTTTTCTGACTATATGTTGGTTAGAGTGTCCCTTAGAGAGTTCCATATGTTTAAATGCTGGAAATGTTAATACGGTACCCTCTAATTTTTTTATATTTAACTTCAATATAATTCATGAGTAAATTTAGGCTTCTACGACAATGCCTACCCTAAGCGATTAGGCCTTAAAGAGCGACACATGCGTTTATATGGGGAAAATATGACCTTTTTTCAGTTTTTGCAAATTTTTTTTAATATTGTAATAGTTCTTATTCTAAGTGATAAATTATTCGACCTAACAGTAATATTGTGTATTCAAAAAGGTATAAAAATCCAAAATCGGTTAATAACTAGCCCAGTAATAAATACTGCCCCAGACCAATAATGTGCCAATTATTACTTGACAGAAAAATTCGAGCACACATCTTAAAAGTTTTTGAAATTGATTACTACAATAGAATTTTTTTTATTCAAAAGACTCAAAATTGTGAGATATGAAAGAAGTTTTTTTTTGGATGTCGTTATAATTTATATAATGCTCATATATTAAAAAAAAGTGTAAATGATTGAAAAACGAAGGCCTTTTATTTTACTTTTTTAATTTGTGAAGTTCTATTGAATGTACTTATATTTACACAACTTTTTTTTTTGCTGATTTTAGCAAATTCATTTTAAAATGCAGTTTACTGAAATTTTACTAAAATTTAGTAGCGGCTACTAATTTGTTCTACTAATATCATTTTACTACAGTTGAGCAGACATATGTTGCTGAATTTAGCAAAAAAAAAATACCGCAAGACTCAAAATAGTTAAATTTTTCTCAATAATAGCAAAATTTTCAGTAGCCATTACAGATTTATTTTCTTAGTGGATGAAGAAGATTTTCTTTCATATGATTTGGTTTACCATTTTCAGCAGTGGAGGTACAGCGTATAGAAAAAGTAAAAAGTTCCTACCCCTTTTTGCACAATTAATGGTTAACATTTAATATTGGTTTTTTTCTCTTAAAGCAAACTTTTAGAGTATAATGTTAAAAACGAATTTTCGTACTATTTTGTAAAGTGTTTTAGCAAAATGGTTCATAATGACTTTTGGCTATAGGTGACACAAACGAACCAACTTTTATGAGTAGGGCAGGGATTTCCATGAATTTAAAACAATCAGAAAAAGAAAAATATGCATTGAATTGTTAATGCAAATTTTAACGAAAATATTTTGATTTAAACTACACATTTATTTTAAATTGGAGTCATAATTTTTTGAATTATTTAGTCCTTTGATTAACTAAACTACAAATATTATCAGCCCAACCCCAAATAAGCCCTGAAAATAGGCAAAAATAAATTTTAAATATCTACTACAAATTTGTAGATAAATTTCTGGGCATATTTAAATTTTGTTGCATACCTTAAGGGGAAAAAAATACAAATGCATATTAATGGCAAACCAAAAATAAGCTTGAGTTTATTTAAATAGACAATTGTGAATTTCACATAAGTGATAAAAATTAACTAGAAAGCTTTAGGAGATATGATGGTTTCTCTATTTTAAATATACTATGTTAAAACTACATGGCGTATAAGTTATATTATCTATTAAAATCGACATATGTTGATAAATATATAAGCACACATGCTTCATACTAGTCCATATGCATCCATACATGATTTATATGTGTTCATAATGCATTCTTATATGTTCACATGTTCTTATTTGTGCATTAACTAAACTTGAGGTAATTTTTACATAAATAATCATACATGTACATACATACATTCCATATATGGTCATGTGAGTACATTAACGAAAATGGAGATGATATTTACATATATTATGACATATGAACACTTATCAAAACATATGAAGCCTATATAGTGTTATATGGACATGTATGACCTCGAAACACTTGATATATGAGCAAATATGATTTCATACATGCTCATAAATGGATGCATATATGTTGATTTTTAGCCGGGTTATATGAATTATATGATTCATCACACACCATGCAGTTTTAACATACAAATATTAGAACATTTAAGATAAACAATATTCAACATATTTAAAATATTTTCTCCATAACGAATCCGAGTTACACTATCAAATTTTTGAATCGGTAGAAAAACATCTGAACTTTTTTTTGTGATGAAAAAATATAAAAATATAAATATAATATACATTTTCTAATACACTAAATATTCAGAATATTTAATTTAGTTGCTTTATAGTATATGTTTAAAATTCGCTATTGCCTATTTTAAGGGATCCAATTTAATTCAAATACGCTTATTTTTGGTTGGCATAGTTATTCGTATTACAAATCTATCTTTCCTTTAAATTAAATTGTTTAAAATTATTAAAGCACTTAAATTTAAAAAAGTTTTTTTTTATTGAAAATCCCAGCCCTATTTTTTATATTATTTCAAGGTTTTAATGCTATGTAATTTAAATATGTATTTAGTTAAATTTTCTGTTAAGAAAGGGTATCTTAAATCTGTTTTTTTTTTTTCAATTAAGATATTTTCAAAGGGTTATTTGGCAATATTTAATCTCCTTGTAAACTTGATATTTAATTTTGTGATGGCTACATTTAGGTGTTTTAATAAATACCTAATGATATTTTTGAAATTTGTTTTAATAATAAGAGCATTCAAATTCACAGTTCAATTTAATGTTATGCCTAAATGTTTTTACTTTAAAGCCGATTTAAAAATTTTAATCTTTTAGTACAATAATTACTAAAATTAAATATTGATATAGTTTTAATGAAAAATTATATAAAAACGGTAATTGTGATTGTAAATAATTAAAACCATTTTTTTTTACTTTAAATTTGTTGAAATGAACTAAAGCAAAAAAACAAATATTATGAAGCATACATTAAGGGTGATTTTAGCTTTAAAAATTGCAGCATATTCTTAGGAGGTTTATGTTTTTACTACAATCTGTTTTGGAATCAAACTAAATATTTATGCATAGACTGCATAATATTGGATTTCATTACAAAAAACATTTTAAGTCCTACTCTCTTTAAAATATTCTCAATTTATTCTATAAATATAAAAAATCATAACTGCTCGAGTGTTGTTCCTACATAAATAACTTAATTAGTTTTATTTTTAACCATTTTATGTTAAAAAAAAGATTGAGCGAAGTTTTTTTATCACTGAAATTTTCCACATAAAATTTGTATGGCATACTTTGAGGTAGTTTATTTTGCTTTTTTATTTTATTTTTATAACATTTTTTCAGTCTTGATATATTCACAAAGAATTTTTGTATTGCTATAAAGTATTTAACTAAATTTTTTGAAATTTTATCTATAGAAAATGACCAGTGTTATATAGACAAATATTGATTTTTATAGATTATTTCTAGGAATATTTTTTAACATAACTTTAATATAATATTTAAATAATTCTGTAATACAATTCAGTATAAAATTATATTTTCAACAGTTTGCTATAAATCGGTTTGAGAAAACGACTCAAAAACTACTTGTTTGCGTTAGATATACAAATATTATAACCAGGGACCGAAAGTTTATGCAAAGGCATGTTTTTATTTCCTTAAGTCTGAGAACAGAGTAAACAAAATGTCTTTACGAATCAATGAGTTTGAGTTAAAATGGCATCGATTTGTAAGTGCATATTATTGTATATTTTGTTATAATTGCATATTTTTGCACATTTCGCTTTAAATGCATATTACAATTGAATATTTTTACTTATTTTGCTTTAAATGCATATTTTTATTTTTATATATTTTTCATTTTTTTTATTAAAATTATCTTAGATTTTCGTAAAAAATCCCGTACGAGCCTATAGACTAAAGAGGATCCAAGCTGCTCGAGTCCTTTTAAATGTTTTCTTAAATTTAACATGCAAACTTGGATTAAGATTCGCAGGTTTTAGTGGTTTTTTAAATGCGTATGCGTAAATGATTATAATCTTGTGTTAATTGTGTAAAACGTGTGCAGAGAGTATATTAAACAATAGAAACCAACTTTAAAATTTGATTAAAATTCTTTAAAAACATGAAAATAATTGAGTTAAAAAAAATGTAGTACATATTTTTTTAATTTGTAGTGCATATTTTAAGATTTTTCATGCATATCCTAAAATCCTAAAACACTCTTTTTTAGTGCATGAAGTTCCTGTCCCTGATTATAACATACTGTTTGGAAAAAGTTCGGTTTGGTAAACGAAAACAAGAAGAATTGATTTTGTCTCCTGAAATCATTTCCATTACTAAAAAAACAAAAATCCAAGGCAAATGATTTTTACATTTGTTTTGTTGAACTAAAAATATACAGCATATATTTGGGAGTTTATTTATATTTAATATTGAGGCATACTTAATTATATAAATAATTTTTGCTGACAAAAGAATTTGTTGGAAATCGATTAATTCTGTTAAGATATAAATAACTTTTAGTTGTGATATCAATTTTTTTTTTTTAAACGATTAAAGTTGGTTATCTCTAGAGAATTTAGATCTGCAACTTATTCTTTTGTAAGCACTAATTTCCGATTTAAAGATGTATGGACATACATGAGGCCGTATTTTGAACTATGCATGGTCATATAAGATTATACCCATATATAATCATATACCAGACCACGTATGTTGATTAGGCTGGTCCTTCATCATATAGGGTGGAATTTGTTGTTGCAGCCCTTTGAAATATTTGAATAGCAAAGACACTGAAAAATACAAAGTTTTGGGCCAATCAAATGATATTTATAGGTGGCTCAAAGCGACTCAAATCTTTAAAAATAATACTTTGTCAACTTTTTTGTTTTGCTGAATCCAGGATATCATTTCTTAAAATAAATAATTTGATACAGTACTTATCAAAAATGCCCATCATAAAAATCGAGCAATCAATAGTAAAGTTTTAAATTAAAAGAGATGTCAAAGTGTATTTTGTTTTAATTACAGGACCAATTTTATATTGGTTATTAAAGAAGGGCAATATATTGGAAAAACCAGGATACACATTTTAACGATTTTATTACCGATTTTTTCTCCGGGAATACCTGGTAGCTGAATCACAAATAAATTATAATTATTCCAAACATAAAAGTGCTTATTTTTTAAACCAATTTTTTTTTTTTTTTTTTGATAGGAAATTCAACGAAAAATGCGGTATTGGAAAAGGTAGGAATCACCTTTCAAAGGTAGGAATCACCTATCATGTCGTAAAAGTGGTTATATTTAAAATCAACGGAACAAATTTTTTGGCTGTTGCTGAAAGTGGCACTTCTAAGGACAACACCCTATTGGAAAAAATAGGAAGCACTTTTCAAAGATTTTATTATCAATTTGTTGTCTGAAAGGCCTACTAGCTGATTCATGTAAAAATAATAGTTATTGCTGCCGTAAAAAGGTTATTTTAGTTATTTTTGTTATTGAAGAATGCCATTTTGGCGGATAGGCGATATCGGAATCCACGTATATATTTCCTTTGAGAAATCGCAATATTTTTTTAGCCACTCCCAATGCTAACAAACTAATTATGTTAGTAAACTGATTTATGGACAACACAAAGTAAAAAAGGTTACAAAATTAAATTAGCATTTGTTGCATTTTGTGTCGAATATGTAATATTTTTTTTTTTTGAAAATTTTATGAATAAAATACACAAATTCTGCAATTGAAAACATAACAGTTTATGTACAAAATAAAGTACACTCAAAAAACAAATCAGTAACCAAAAATTAATGAGTTTTTTGAATTTTGCTTGACCATTTGTCTGTACTATGTGCCAACAGCACATAGTACAGACAATTAAACAAAAAAAAACGCAAACCCACTACTTTATTTTTAAAGTAAATTGCACAATACTTCTACGCATTTCCTATTACTATGTCCATCTGCATATTTTTATCTAAAAACTAAATAATTTAAATTGTTTGGCTATTTTTACTCACGTATTGTTTTCAGTGTTTTTGTAAAATTTTAGTATTTTGTTGTCTTCATTTAAAAAAAAAATGTACTTTTGGTTGAAATTAGATATACGATATCACAATTTGCTTTCAATTACAAAAGTTTCAAATGCAATAAATCCTGTAGAAAATGTTATGTGTGTATTAGGGATGCCAAACGGGAAATACCGAATTCCAGGATTTTCAGGATTTAGTATATCCCGAATCCTACAATATTCTTGTTAAATCCCGGTTTTTTTTCAGAATATTTTGGTATTTTTTGAGATTTGTATTTTTGTGAAAATTTAAAATAAATTAATTTTTTTTTCTTGAATTGTCTCATATTTTTTTTTTTTTTTGATGTTTACGATTCTGAATAACACCTATGTATATTTTTTACGAGTACCCTCGTAATAATCCCAATGAGTTTATGGAATCATAATTTCATGGAAAAAAGTATATTGGCACAAAAAAAAACTAAGGTTTTCGTATCGCAATCGAAGTTTTGTGGAATTAAAAATGTTAAGTAAATTAGATGACTATTGAAAAATTATATCAGAAGTTCAAAAATGTCCACTTTAAACGAAAAAAAATTGGGTTTTCAAAAACCCATGAACAGAAATTTTAGATGTCAAAACAAGTACCGGAATCCCAAAAAAAATCGATATTTAAAAAAATCCCCAAAAATCCTGGGATTTCGGAATAGCGATTTGCAAAATCCGGAATCCAGAGATTTTTAAAAATCAATCTAGATTGGCATCCCTAGTGTGTATGCACATTTATTCAGCCATAGCCAAACAAATGTGCATATTTTATCTATAACATAACATTGCATACTTTTTGGAGGTAAAACTACAAAACTATAGCTGCATACTTTTGGTATAAAAAAAAATCTAATTACGAAATAATTTGTCTATTTATTAAACGTTATGTATTTTGATTTGGAAAAATTTTTGTAAACTGAACAGCTATTTATTTTATTTAGTTCAAATATTTACAAATTACGAAATTGTTTATATAGAAATGTCTACAACAATTTAGAATTTGTTAATAGAATTTCAATTAAATTAAAGAATATTTTATCAGGCATAAAAACAACAGTGTCTGATGAAAATAAATGGTATTGAAACTATTTGTAAAACCAAGTCTATAGCCACCTGATAAATACTATTTCATTAAAATAGGCAATAAAATATTTCAAATAAATTAGACAATTTAATTTGGAAATAAAAATTATAGGTTTTAACTTTGTGCATAATATTTTAAAAGGATTAACTTTAATTCTTACATGCTTATTCTTGGTTGCCTCAAAAATTTACTAGGCTAACTTAAACTAAGCATATATATATATTAAATTTAAGCCCTTAAAAATATGCAACCTTTAATTGCATATATCTTCTTAAGTTGCTTAGTTGGTTGATATCATATATTTTAAATTCGCTGTTGCATATATTAAGGATTTAAATTTAATTCATAAATGCTTCTTTTTGGTTGCCATACTAAGTACTGGGCCAACCAACATAAGCTTTACGGAATTAAATTTAATCCCTTAATATAGGCAATAGTAAAATTCAAATATATTATATAAATTAACTTAGAAACTAAAGTAGATATATTAAATAGCATGTGTTACATTTTAGGGCTCAACTTTAATTCGAAAAAGTTTATTTTTGGTTGGCCTACTAATTACATTACCTTTAAGCACTAAACAATGAACATTATTTTAAAGTACACTTTTAGGCGCTTGTTATATACGTTAAATATTTTTAAACATAAGCCAATATTTTTTAATAAACAAATTTTTGCTTATTTTAGCTCAAAATTTAGCCAACAAATTAGTTCCATTAGTATTTTTAATAATTCTATCCATCAATATGACAAGGTCATAGTATAACAAAAGTTCAAATTATATAACATTTTAGTTTCAAACAGCCGCAAATGTATAGCGATTCACACCTAACCACTTCCCTCACTATCATAATTTTCTATATTCACGTATAAAGATATATTGTCATTTACCTTATCACTGTCATGGGTAGAAAAATATTTGATAATATTAATGATCCATAAATGACCGCTAAGGTTGTTGTGCCTAAGGCTTTATCTGAATTGACAGAACTTTGTAAATTTGAGGTACCATGGAATGCGGTGAAGTGTATCATAAATGCCAGGCCAATGATGATAACATTTTTTGTAATGACATAACGTTCCCGTGGCTCATATTGACATGTTGTACGTGATTTACTATCATTTGCTAAGGTCACTTCACAGGCTGTAGCATCATGTTCAACATTTCTATTATCTTGTTGTTGCTGTGAAATATGAGATTTTGCACCATTTAAAGGAGTTAGTTCACGAGCTGTTGGGAGATCAATTGAAGCATCCATCACTATCCAAATATAATGAATAGAGTTTTATAAAATTAATTGTTCTGCAATAAAAGAAAATTAGAAATAATATATTAACTTTTTTAAGAAAACATATGGATTTCATTAAAAATAAATCCTAATTTTAACGTGTATTTTTATTTTCCTCTTTATAATCAATAAATTTTTCACGTTATATTTTGTGTTAGTATTTTAAAAATTATGAAGCTATTATTTTGTGTTTGTTTATAAAACAATATAATAAAACAGTGACGTAGATTGAACTTTTTTTTTTTAAAGAATTTGGTGAATTTAATTAATTGTAGCCCCTTCTAACAGAACACTGCATATTTGAGTAGGCCATAAGAAGTGGGGGAGTAAAAGCAAAACTAGGAAAATTATACAAATTTCTAATATTATTGAAATATTTGTTACGATTTATATTATCACAAACAAATACATTATGATGTCCCTTAAAAATGTAGTTATCATTACACCCCCTAGTTTTGTTGCAAATGGTGCCAAATATAAAAAATAGAGTTTTTGGAAAAACGTTAACCAGTGACAAATTTTTTCCTAAAATTGCCCATTTGTTTAAAAAAAAGTGTAGTTTTATTCAAAATTCGAAATTTTTAAAAATTTTATCCTAATAGACTCTAAATTATTCAGTTATGAAATCCTGACTTCATCGGATATCATTAACAGACTTTAGTCTGTAATCAAAAAATACGCACAAATTTAATCAAAATGCAAAAACGTCTTTTTTTAATTAATTTTAAATTTTTTTTTATATGTTTATGTTTATATGATGCTATTTTTATAATATAATAGTTGTTATTAAAGAAAAAGGAAAATTAATTGAAATTGAATTAATTTGTGTGGAGCTATTCCTTTCTAGGACATTTTATGAAAATTAATGATTTTGTCAAAAATTTTATAATAATTTTAGCAAAAATATCACTTAAGTTTTATTAGACTATAATTATGTTTACATTTATGTAAAATATTTAACCCTTCGTGGCTAGAGGACAAAATAATCATATGAACTGTTACACAGATGGTCCCGGGTTCGATTCCCGGTGACGACAACATCAATTTAGAAAAATAATATGTATGAGTTTTCTATCACAGTATCGCTGCGCTCACCTTCGGTGTTCCCATAGCACTTAACGCCATCGAAGTAACATAATGAATCAGGGCTATGAAACAAATAAAGCTTCAATAAATTCGCCAACTCTACATCAGGTGGCGAGCAACAACTGTTCTAAGACTTATCTACTCGCGCAATTACAGTGTTGTCATGTCTGAAGCCCTTCATCTTTCACCAGCTTTCATCTCTCCACTATCCCCTTTCCAAAGAAAGCAACACATTATTTAATAGGAAGAATTTCCTGAGTGTTGCTTCTCTTTAAAAAAAAAAAAAAATAACTCCAAGAGTAGTTGATACCAACAATTATTTTTATTTTATGCAATTTCATCCATATAGGGTTAATATATTTTTCTCTATAAGTTATTAAACTATATGCAAATTGGTTATCAAATGAAAGACATTTCAGAGACGCATCCATTGGTGTATAAAACATATCCGTGCATGTAGAAAAATTGTTGTTATTCACAAAAAATTTCGAATACCACAGTTGTATGTGAAGTTGGTGTAGGTTTAAGTTCATATTAACATATAATAATGCCTATTTAATTTTATTGAGGGGGTTTCTAGGCTTTTTACAATTTTTGTAATCGTTGGGATTTAACACAACTTTTCCCGGAAAACCTTTCATAACCCATAGTTTAAATAATCCAAATAAGTGGCAATCCTCGGCCCACATCATAGGCAATATGGGTAACAAAACTTTTGTTTTCTCGAGTACTTAAATACAGTTTACAAAAAAAAAAATCTGTATTTCTTCAATTTTAAAAATGTTTTTATACAAATGTGTTGTTATTTTTGACCCCCCTCCCCCCTCCCCTTTTAAACCACTTAACGCGCGATTGCTTCTAATATTTGTTTGTACTCAACAACATATTCACGTTTCATTAAAATCTTTGGATTTACCACTGTGTATTTTCGTTGTTAGAAAACTGTCATCTTAAATCCTTATCATTGGTGCCTTAACTGAAATTGTTTAACTTTTTGTTTTATCTCCATGTTAAAATGAAATAAATTTATAAACTTTGAGGTCATATGCCAAACAACAACAACAAGATAATTTTATTTTATAAAAATACTCGCATCAATAAAAATACATAAGTTCCCCAACACATTCACTTACAAAATACCAACCAAATACCAACTACTCGTACAAATACATTATAACACCAGGTGAACCGACAACCATTTATTGCTTAAAAGTGTATGCATGTGTGTGTTTGTGTGTTTCGAAAATATATATATGTATATTGAAATGGTAGTGATAGTGTTGGTTTACAATGTCATCATATCAATAAAATGTAAACAATTTACGATATGAAGTGTTATATACGGCTATTAAAGTGAAGTTTAACAACAAAAAGTCAATAAAATATTTCATCTTGATCATAATGTTGTTGTTGTTGTTTTTATTTCTGTTGTCATAATGGCGGTTGCAAAGTAGATGATACAAAATGTGTTGAAATATTTTAAAGTCATAAAATACCATTGATACATTAAGCTTAATATTGTCGCAAAATTAATGAACAAACAAATTATTATGGTAATAAGTATGGTATTTTATAGCACATAAAATGTAATGGTTGAATTTCTTTTCATATTTAAGGTAAGTTGACTTTAAGAATTTATATGACTTTGCGAGATCTAAAGATTTTGGTATACATATTTAAAATTTATTATACCTAATACATTTCGTAAGCTGAACAATCGGCTCTACTCCCAGAGGCAACTGACCTTAGATGGGCTAATGGCGTGACTTGTGTGGTGACAAGGCACATCTGGCCGGCCCTGGATCTGGGGCGAACGAGGGCGCTCCTGTCGCGTTCCAGGGGGGAAATCACTGACATGGTGGCGGTGATAACCGGCCACTGTCTTATTGGCAGGCACGCTCGTAGGTTGGGGGTGTTATCGTCTGACTTCTGTAGGAGCTGCGGGGACGAGGAGGAGAAGGAGAGTATTGAGCACTTTCTCTGTTCATGTCCTGCGCTGGCGCTACGTAGGAGGGCCTCACTTGGATCGGCGTTCTTTCACGATCTTGGGGATCTTTCAGGTGCTGGTATTCCGCACCTCCTTAGCTTCGTAAGGAGCTCTAACTGGTTCAACGGTGCAGTCTGATCGGTAATCCGTCAGTCTCGTGGCATCACAACGTACCTCAGAGTCTAAGTGTGCTGGTGCTCACGGAGCCGGCTACACTTCCGACCTAACCTAAACTAACCTAACATATTTCGTATACTTATACCGTTTAAAAATTTCTTTTAAATCTCTTTTAAAACTCTTGTTTCCCCAAAATGTTCCTCTATAATTGGTATTAAACCATCTTTTTAAATAAAAAATTTTTAAACTAGATAAGTTCATATTATTTTGCTAATTTAGCAAGATTTTATATGTGGCTGAAATCCAAAAGCATGTCTCTTTATTATCAAAAGTATTTTCTTGAGTGTACCTAATATTTATTTTATTTTTTTCAAAATACCATTTTATTTTGAGTTAATAATTGTAAAAATACAAAATAAATCTGAATTTTAGTTATATTGAACAAATTACACAATGCGTATGAGCAATATTAATTAATTATGACATATACATACCAGTTGTGCAAAATTTAAACAAAACTAATGTTTTCACTATTATTATTCCACTATTTATTTCAAACATTTTTAGAAATATTGAAACCACAAATTTTGTTTCAGTTACACTCATAATAATCCATGTATAAAAATACGAAATTATTGTCAAAACTACAAATACTTTCGTAAAATGTACAAAGTTTCGTTTATTTTACAAAAAAATTTGGTTGTTTTAAAATTTTTTAGTAATTTTACGCATGGATTATTATTAGTGTAGGCACAACAGTACGTATAAGTAATAATTAATTAATATTGCTCATACGCATTGTGGAATTCGCTCAATATGACTTGGAAGTAACTAGAATGCAGATTTATTTTGTAGTATTAGCAATTACTAACTCGGAATAAAAACATATTTTGAAAACAAATTAGGTACACTCAAAAAAACCGTCTGTTATTTAACAGAAATACTTTTGATGTTCGGTTATATATTTGGTGTATAACTTAAAAATGAGGGATATTTGGCAAATTTGTGAATTTGTTGCATATTCCGGTAGTTTTTCGAATCAAATGTGTTCGCTATACAGGTCCACTGTGCTCGTCTGGCGCGATTTCAGCAGCTCATAATAGATGGGAGCTTTTTTTGGACAGCCCAGGTCAGTCAGGCCTTTCGTGTTAAAATCACTTCTTCTGAACCGCACAATCTACCTCCCGCACTTTGAAATTGGTGGAACTTATTCAGCTTCGGTGAGCAACGATGTGTCTCAGCTACACTTTTGATCAAAATTGCAAAGGCTTTGCAATAAAAATTTGTGATGCCTTATTTTGAGTGTAGTATTTGCAAATTTCAAGGAACTGAAATTCTTATTAACATTTTATGATTGTTTCTGTACATATTTATTTTATTGCATATAAGCTAAAAATATATATTATTTTCACTTTTTTTGTTCTGTCTGCACATTGCATTTTAATCTGTTTACATGTTGACGTATAAGGACGCATTTCCCTTACACAAATATGATGAATTTTATAGAATTTTCAACACAATCTTTTTATTTCCGGTTGTGGTATATTAAAGAAAACAACAGAAAAATTTATATATACATTTTTCTTAAATAAAGAATAAAGTAAAGAAAAGCGAAACAAAAGGAGAATTTATAAATTTTTAAACTGTATGTGGTTTAAAAAATACACAAAAACGAAATGAATAAAATATCGTTTTATTACTATAACGGCCGAAGATGTTTAGAATGAATCTACGAAATCAGTTCACTAAGCAAATCGAATTTATACTTAAATAATTTAAAGTGTTGTTACAATGATAGTTATGACATCATACTGAATAAAAAAAGTATATATGTTTCTTTCCAAGCCAACTGTCCAGTGTAGAGTGTAGTGCAGTGCCAAACTAAAACTATTTTTTCTCCTATAAGAGTAGAAATGGAACAACTTTTTTAATTTTTCCAAAATATGCGAGAAGTACACACAGAGAAATAAAATGCCAGCCGAATTGAAAAGTGTATTTTAATGGCAACAACTTATAAAGTCGGTTATTACAACGATTTTTACATTATCATTCTAAATATTGTTGGTGTTGCAACTGAAACTCAGTTGAATTAACCTAACTTTGTTGTGAAAGCTAATTTTCAATTGGACAAACTGACTAAAATTCGTTATATCCAAATTTGAGTCATAGTAACCGAATTTCAGTTGGCATATAGCTAATTTTTTCTCTGTGTGTAGCTGTGGTTAAATATTGTTAAATTTTGAACAAATTTTAGTTATATTATTTATAATAATAATAATAATAATATAATTGGCAAATGCTGAAAATTTTACTATATTAATATATTTTATTATGGAGAATTTGAACAATCAAATATTTAAAAAAAAAAAACTCAGAGGTAATGTTTCTAGATTTTAGAGTAATACAAAATTCAATTTATCTATAAATCGGTCAAAACTTTTCCGATTTATATATTTTTCAAAAAGGTTAGATGTTTGCTTTTTGATCTAGAAAGTTTCATCATGTAGCATAAGTTTTGGAGAAAATATTCCTTGACTACTGTACTTCATACATATTTCAATATTTGTGTGTTAAACAAATAACTATGAATACGCAGCGTATGAGCAATAAATAATACATAATAAAATAACTTATACGTCATGTACGTAACATTGAAATACATATGACGGACAATATTCAACGAATATTTGGATTATTTTTAAATAAATTGAATTTTGTATTATACAAAAAAAATCGCAACTACACCAGTAAAAAAAATTATTTATTTTGTATGATTTTTTAACTTTAAATATATATTATAATATGATATTATATATGATGTTATGTATAGCCATATGTTATTATAAGTTTCTTATGTGGTAATATATCTAAGGATATATTTTTATATATTGACCTTCATTGAATAATATATTAAGCACATATGCCCAAGTAAAAAAGTTTTGATATTGTTATATATTTATTACTTTAAACAGTTTTTTATAATTACATATTACAATCTATATATTCAGACAAAGACATATACAATTATATCTTCATATAGTGCAATATGTACACTCAAAAAAATAAGTTAGTACAAAAGTTAGTAAAACGTCTTGTAAATCAGGTATACTATTTGTTAGCAAATTTTTTGCTAAAACTCTGTTTTAAGCTAAAATTTTTGTTATACTTATTCAGCACTTAACTGTTTAGAACTAATGTTTTACTAATATTTTACTAATGTTTTACTAATTGATTTTGCTAAAAAAAATGTGCTGATAAGCACATTAATAGTGTGGACGACAACCAGATTGAAAGATATGCGCAGAATGAAGCAAATGTTACGGCATGTCAAGATGTAGTAGAGAAGAGGAAAATGATACTAAAAAGTACAACTCTAATAAGACATATAAAAAAATCAATCATGAAAGATTTTTGTATCTGTTTTTCATGCATAAAACAAAATTGAGTATTAAAACAACTTCAATTTTGCGTTGTCACCGGCTTGTGAAAATAATTGTCTATTAATTAAATAAAAGACAAAATAAAATATTTAAATTTAATAAGTATTTCTAAATGTTTATAGATTAATAATCTAGTGTAGTCAAATTGCAAACAAACATATACAGATATGTAGACAGAGTAAAGCGAAAGACAAAGACACACATCTTAGTTAGATTTTATGGTTCCTTTTTCTTATTGCAAAAAAAAGGTTTGTTTTTTTCGTTTCGTTTGTTTTTGTTTATTTTTTCGTTTCTATAAGTATCTTCGGCAGTTGCGTCCTTGAAAAGATAGCATCATTTAGACAACCATTGATGTAAGTAGTTGAAAGAAATTTTTTGTTATGTTTATATATTTTGAGATATTAAATTAAGTCGTCAAAGTGGGAAAACGAAAATTTTTATATTTCGTAATTATTGTAAATTATTTTTAAAAGAATTACAAAAATATGTTTTATGATTTTAAGCAAATCAATTAACTAAATTACAATTTTTCTACAAATTTTTTGCATTTTTTTCAGTCTACTAAAATTCAGCAAAAAATTTATTAATTTTTAGCAAAGCTTTTTTATTTCTAATCCACTTAGTGTTAGCAAAATTTTTGCTGAATCTACTAATTTTGTTGCTAAAAATAAGCTCGCTGATTTTCAGCAAAAGATTTTGCTGACATTAGCAATTTTTTTTGCAAGCACCCTCCTGACTAAAATGTTGCTGACTCAGCAAAACTTTTTGCTGACTTTACAAACTTTTTTTTTTTTGAGTGTAGAAATATATAATTATACACCGATCATATATAATAACTTAATGTGTTTGCATATATTTGTCTGCAATTGTATCTAATTGAATGTAAATTAACCTCATTATATAAAATTTTATACATTTAGATGTGAACATTTGTATTAAATTATAGATAATTTCATCAAATTAGATCTAATTCTAATACCCATTTGAAAGTTTAAATTAAGTCCTTAAAAAGCATCCTGTTATAATTCTGCTAATTATTGGATTAACAGTTTTGCTTCAAAAATTGTTTGTATAATAACGTTATATAAATGGTGTTATTTTAGTAATTTACCCAGACAAAACCTACATACTCTAATATTTTAGTTTTAATTTATACACTTTAAGTTTTTATATATATTACACTGTACAACACATTTTAAAGTTTGTAAATTAAAAAGATTGAAAAGCGGAACATTATAATCCATGAAATTCCATAGTTTCAACTGTTGCCAATTTAAAAATAAATAAAAATATCATGAAAACTACGAGATAATGGGTTAAAATATTAAATAAAAAAAAAATCCATTAAAATATTACATTAGGTTTAAAAACATAAATTTAAAATTTATAACCCAACATTGTTAAATGACTGGGCTGCACATGATAAAATGAAATTCACCTTGCCAGTGATTAACTTAGACCAGATGACGTTTTCGTCTTCGACAACTCCTAGTAAAATTAGCTGCAGAACATTTTCATTCAAATTATCCATTAAAAATTGCAGATATAGGGCTGAAATGTTGTATGAAAAAATTTCTCTTAAAATTCGTCCGAACTCGGAATTTAGTTCAATAGAACTATTACACTACTTTTTGAGTCTTATTCAATAGAGTGTTGGCGAAATATATTAAAACTTTAAACGTTCATAAAATTTGACAGGAAAGACCAAACGTTTTGGTTGTTTTACCATGTGAACTTAATCATCCACTCCCAAGACCATGACCATCATTTTGTTCCATAGTGTTAACTGTCTGTTAACACAAAAATTTATTGAAACAAAACCAATAACAGAGATATTTTGATTAAATTATATTTATTTATTTTTTAATCAGTGATTATTCAATTAAACCCATTTTTTTTTCTTAATTAAAATATTTCTTTTATAATGAACATTAATTTGTATTATTGAATGTGTACTCAATCAATCTTTATTATGAATTAATTTGTATGAAGTAGCAAATGTTAAATTAAAGCGTTAATACTGACAAAATAAATATTGTAATTTAATGATTTTTATGAAATTATATAAGATAGGTCATATATCATGAATGAAATATTAACCACAGCATTAAAATATAAATTTGTATGACTACAACTGATAGTAATTTTCAATAAAGGGATGGTAATTTTATCTAAACTGAATTCAATATTTATTGTGATGATAAAATATTGTAATTTGTATTTTAGATTAAAACTTCAAAAACTTGTCAGTGCCCAGTAAAAAACGCTGCTTACATGCAAGCAGGTTTGTAAGGGAGTAAGCCGAAAAGAATCCCTTACAAACCTGCTTACATATGCCATGATTTTTATATGGCGAATTCCCACTTGGAAGCATTACTTTTTGGCAAAATAAGTGCGGATTTCAGCGCTTATAAAAAGCTCTGATTTCATGGCTTGCAGTAAAATCATATTTCATGTCTTTATTATTACGATTAAAAGTAATAACATGAATATACCATACATAATTTACTTTACATAAAATACTACAGACATTAATGTTTTGTTGTTAAAATTTTCAACATATAATATAATCATTTTATTTTTTTTTACCGCTCCACGTGCTAGCTCTTTAGAAACAGTTAATGACTAATTATTTTTTATTACATACTCGAAAACAGCAAACATAATCGGAAATCGCTCGGGAAATGGTACAGATCGTTTATAATACACGATATGAAACTTTCTGCATTACAACCTGCATCCTTATAAGGGATTAGGGTAAGCTGCTTACAATCTGGATCCTTGTAAGGGAAAACAATAACCTCAAAATTTTTGTTTGTTTATTTTTATACGAAAATTATTTGTTTATTTTGCTGCTTCTCAGTATTATGTTATAGTAAGCACTTACATCAGCGCATTTATTTTATCCTGCTTCTTTAAATAGTGAGTGTGTAATTTAAAAAAAAAGTATCACTAATAGTATTCGTCCTAAAATAGATTTAAACGATAAAATGTTTAGCTAAAATTTAGTAAATCGACATCATTTTATCGGAATTTTGTAGATTTACTAATATTTAACAAATTTTTTTGTAAACTTTTAATTCACATTTGCTTAAACGGTCAATTTCAAAGATTTTGCTATTAAATTAGAGTAATATTTTGAATATATCCTCAATATTAACCATAATATGGATTAAAAGACCTTATCAGTAGTATGCAGCTAAAATAAAAATTAAAATCACCGATTGTTGGCTCTTTTATTGAAATAACAGGCATTATATAGTCAACAGTTAATCGAATATGTGTGTACACACTAGTGTTTATAATTATTCGACCTTGGAGTTAAGGCATTATTCGCAAAATTGCTTTGATTAATTAAACGGTTATTCAGATCGGTAAATCGACTACATTGGCGAATAATCGCCAAAACAGATTTTTTTTGTTAAATATTAAGAAGAGTTTACTGCTTTGGCTTATTAAGTGTTTGTTGTGGATGATATTTAAAGCATCCAGATACACGCAAAAAAGAAAATAAAACCTTAAAGTTCCCAGGCAGGTTTCTCTAAAAGATATACTCAAAAAAAGTGCAAAGTCAGCAACATTTTTGCCTGGATGATCCTTGCAAAAAAAATTAGTAAATTGAACAAAAATTTTGCTAAATTTAGTAATCCTTTCAAGTAGAAATTAATAAAAAAAAAATTTTTATTTGCGGATCTTCGTGTAAACTATTAGAAATTTAGAATTAAAACAGAAAATAAAAATCTAAATGTGTCCATCAAATTTAATAAAGGCTGAATTAGCCAGACGGAAACAGAAACGTATTTGTTTTGAAAAAGTTTTCTTTGTGTGTTTACATTTTCTATATGTTCAATGCATACGACTGAAACAACAAGCACTACACAGCATCTTATAGTCTTATTTAACTTAATAAATTTTCTATACCGAGATATGTTTACTTCTGGCTGATTCAGTCTTAAAGCCGATATACGAGTAGCATTTACTTTAAGTTTCCTAAAATATATTATACAGAGGCTAAAGGAATGCTTTCCCTCCATTTAGAATTTATTTTTTCTAAGCTTTTATTGCCAGTTTTTTTTTTTTTGGCCAAAGTTATAAAAAATTAGAAGGTCTTGGAAAAAAAAATTAAGAAAAATATATACATAAAAACTATAACCGATTAATCGGCCTATTTTAAGCTATTATTCGGTTAGAATAATAATTTGAGTTTTCAATTGTTTTCTTTGGCGTTAACCGAAATAGGGGCAATTAATCGAGAAATCGGTTAATCGATTAACCTAATTTTTTTTTGGAAACACTAGTACAAGCCCAATTAACCACACATTGTAATTAACAACTATACATCACCATTAACATATGTATATATTTGTTGTTGCTGTTGTAGTTTAAACCAACTTTTGTTTATCCACAAACTAAAGTTATGGAAAAGTTTTTTGCCTCCAAAAATAAAAACACATACATCAACAATATTGTTTTTGCCATCACCTCAAAAAGAAAAACTAACGATTAATTAACCATAATGTTAACCCTTAACATACAAAATATTCCTTTAAAAGGGAAGACAAAAAAAAAGACAAAGTAATATTAATTGAAGAATTAACCACATTTGAAGTAAAAAATAATTGCTGAGTTGCTAAAACAATATTTTATACACTCATATTCCAACATACTAAGTATACCCAGGCAGAAACCTCTACCCAGCCTAATCTTCCATCTTACTTTGTGTTCATTAATAATGGTTTTAGTCATCTTATATATAATTTTGAGAGTTTTGAAAATTGTATACGTTGCAATACATTTACTTTTTAGAAATTTTACGAAAGTTTCATTTAGACACTTTGCTGCTTTTAACCCTTTGATTGCACAAGAAAAATGTCTTTACAAAAATTCAAACTAATTTAGTTTTCTATCGAAATAGTTTATTTAATTATTAAATAGTACTTATTTGTTGCATTTATGAAAAATTTAAAATACCCCTCCAGGAAGCGGTCTTGCCGGGGATAGAGGGTTAACAAATGGCTAACAAATTATGGTTTTGTAAAAATGTATTACAATATATTGCGTAACTCGAAATATATTTATTTTTTATTTATTTAAGTCTACGGGATAAATCCCTACAGACAATTTTCTTGAATATAACAAATTACAATAGTGTTTTAAATCTACGTATTTAGGAACAATATTATATTGCGTTTAATTACATTAATATTTGTGGAAAAATCTATAAAATTATAAAATTTATTAAAGTCGTCGCATAATCTTCTAAATGGATCAGCATTAGCATAGTTTACGCGAAAGTAATCAATATATAATGGACAGAAGTAACGTGTTGGACGTTGAGGAACGTTAAATGTAAGATTGTTCACCAAAAATCCAGAGCAAACGTCGCCATTTATCAGCTTGATTAAAAATGTTACATTTAGCATTTTTCTGCGGCTAATTAATGAAGGTAATTTAATTTGAGCTAACCTTGATTTATATGAAGGAAGATTAGTAGGATCAGGAAAAAGATTTCGTAAGCAAAAAATTAAAAATTGTTTTTGAACAGACTCGATAAGATTACTGTTTACGTCGTAATACGGATCCCAGACAACGCAGCAGTATTCCAAAATTGGTCTAACAAGAGACGTATACAATTGTTTTGTAATGCTTGTATCAGTAAATTCTTTAGCCCAACGTTTAATAAAGGCCACGAGCTTTATTATACGCCACGAGCTTTATTATATGTCATAGTAATATGTTGAGTAAAACATTTACGAACTCCAACTGATGTTCACCAAAAAAATATTGACCAAGATCTCCAGAATTTCTAGAAAAACGCATGTACTTGCATTTACTTAAATTCAAATCCAATAAATTTAGATTGCACCAAATGAAAACAAGATCATTAAAGTGTTTCATGTTATAATGAAGTTTTTTATACATAAATTTTTAAAAATAATAAATTTTTCTTTATTTTTAATAATAAATACTAATGAGACCTTCAACAACATTTGAGTAACAAATTTGTTTCTAAATATATCCCTATGGGGAATGAGGAGTCAATTGACCTAAAAGTGACTGGCTAAAGAAGGACTTATCACAGGACTGGTATAATTTAATACTGAAGTGGGTTAAGCAGTGTCAATTGTCCTAAAATTACCAATCCTGTGACTGGTAAAGGGAGGACATACCACTTAACCAGAATGCTTATTGACACGCAAAAGCCATTTTTACCCATTGGAAGCTGTTTAGTTTTCGTTTATTTTATACGACATGACCCTTTAGCGACAGTCTTGTGGTATGCCCATCTTTAGTTAGTCCTGCGGCATGCCACTATGTGGTTTAAAGCAGGACAAATGACCCCCTCCTATGACAAGCCAATGTTAAAGTTGTCAGTTATTTACATAGGGTAGGGTTTAGCAGAGGACCGGTCTCTGGCACGAAGGGACCGATCCTGTGGCACTCGCAGAACCGGTCCCATTCCCCATAGGGATGTTTAGTAGTTTTAAAGTACATATTCCATTGATTTTAACGACACAATATTTTGAATGTACTAAACGATTTTGAAATTGATTATTGATTACTGCAACATAATTTTTGTATTGTTTAGACTCATAAATTATGAGATATGAAATATGCTTTTTGGGATGCCGTTAGCCTGTCCTAAGAAGACGTAAAAAACGAACAATATTTTTGGAATATTTTACAAATTACCAATTTCAAATTTAAAAAAAATTTTCTTCAACAAAACGGAAAACAACAGAAAAATTGAGATTTGAACTTTATGGAATAGAATTAAATGCATTTTAGAGAATGAAAATCATAATAAAATTAAAATATCCCCACTTACACTGGGCTGGGTTTTCGAAGCAATTGTGCTCTTTGGTAATGACAAGGCAAATTTGTTGTCATATACACATAGAGAAAAATTTAGCTGTTTTCCCAACTGAAATTTGGTTGCTTCAACTCAAATTCGGTAATTACTACAACGAAACATTCGTTTTCTCATATAGCTGCGGTTAATCCAACTGAATTTTTTCTATTAAAACATACTTTTATATTCGTTTGGCACTTTATTTCTCTGTGTGTAATATTTATTTGTTATTATGACAGATAATAAATCAAGGTTGACAAAAAATGTTTTGACATCACTAATCGATCTAGACCAGCTGCCCAAAATGACGCCAGACTTATTTACTACATATTTAATTGAATCAATTAATATATTAATTGACTTTAAATTATATAAATACATTTGTTACTTTAGACGTAATTCTCAAATAATTCTTTCATACACTGTATGCTTAAATAACAAATTTTCAGTATAAAGTGGCAAATGCATTTGACGTTTACAAACAAAACAAGCACACACAAAAACATACAAACAGGAGCAGCATTAACAAATACACAGACCTACGTATCGTTCAAACACTTTTTTGTTAGTATCATAATTTGTTTTTTGTAGAAGTTATTTATAATTTTTTTTTTCTTTTTAATTTTCAATAAAATTTTAATTGATATTATCATAGCCGTCATATGTGCAAAATCAATTAAAATATTAATTGATTCAATAAATTTTTTAACTGAAACCCGTTTTTAGTTTTTTCTGTGTACTATTGTAACCACCTTAGTATGTACTCTATTGAACCCTAAACAGCAGCTATAGATAATTTAACTAAAGTGATGATAAACAACAATATTTAGTGAATGCTGTTCATTCTCTATTGCACTAACAAAATAATATTAATTTTGCCGCATATTTTGTAAACAGAAATTCAAATTGCTTATACAAATACTATCATAAAATAACATTAATTTAACTGCAATAAATTCGAATATACACACATTTTTATGTATACATACTCCGGAACAACACACATACACTAATACTTACACATCCTCTTATTGAGCTAGAGCAGGCTTTTTATCGCATTTGCCAATTTTTCAGTTATTTTGTAAAAATGCTCTTCTTGTCATAAAAAGCCATTTTTGCGGGTTATTTGTACTTTTTATAAAAAAAATCGGATACACAACATTTTTACAAACGTTTTAAAAATACACAATTTTTAGAAAAACATTTTAATGTATATATATTTTGAAATATTTGTAGAAATAAAATGTCGTTAAGTATATATTGTTGTACATCACGAAACTTAAAATTTTAAAATAACTCTAACTTACTGCCATAACGTGTTAAGCAGTTTAATTATAAATTTCAAAGTTATTGATTTTTACTAAAAATAAAATATAACCTCTAATCAACTGAAATTTTTTAAAATATTTGAAATTGGCATGACATTTTTGCACTTTCTTGTGACATTTTGCAGTTTTTTTCGTTGTTTTTTGCCAACCTTTTTCACTTTATGTGTGCCATTTTAAACTTGCCCTGCAAATATCAAAACAAATATAGCACACGTAGTTCAAAAGTGACTCAACTCAAAATTTTTAATTTTTCAGAAATCGAAAAAAATTATTTGCAACTTTATACCAATTGAATCATAAAGAAAGACATAACTGTTTTTTAGCAACAGTTAACAACAACAAAATACACTGATATTTTTTTATAGATAAACAAGTGTATTGTGCATAGTTTAAGCATATGAAACCGAAAAATTAAAATTTTGAGTTAAGTCACTTTTGAACTAGGTGTGCGATATGTACAAATGAAATTTATGTGGGGCCATAATTTGTTTGTTAGCTAGAATATAATTTCCGGTTTTGCTTTTGTGATAGATAGAGTACATCTAACTATTTCTCTGTTGATGATGGTGTCAAACAAATAATTTAAGCAGCAGCAAACAACAATACAATGGAAAAACTATTTAGAATTAAAGGCATATAAAACAGAAGGTTTCTTTGAGGAAAGTCCTATAATGGGGTGTTTATTTGTATTGCTGCAGTACAGCTGTTATTTCGGTCATTTATTGTTTAAATACACATTATTAGTGGGAATTTGAGGAGTGGGTGGGGGGTGGTTGTCTGAAGGAAATATAAAAACACTATCATTATAATAAGAAAACAAATAACGACAAACAAATTTTTGCTAAAATATAATTATTAGGATAAACAAACAAATAATATAATTGCTAAGAAAATAAATATGAGTTATATTTAAATAATTGATATTACCATCATTTTTAAGATTTTAACAAATTTCAGAATTACACTGCGAACTCGAAAAATAAAACAAAAGTACCAACCATCGATCCTAAACATGGCATAACAATACAAGGTAAAAGTTTTAGAGAGAAATTGTGTTTGTTATTCGACTTACTATGGTTTCTGTTTAGTTTTTGTATAAATTGTTGTCATTTTGTTTTTGATAACGAGAAAACATTTTTCTTATTAGCCTACCAGGTATTGTTTGCCATGATCGCAAATATTTCGTAGATTTTACAGTTTTTTTTTTTTGCTGTTTTTATTTTACCTATATATAGCAAAAAGGTTTTACTAATTTTTCTGCTTTTTTCTGCAACATAATTTTTACTAAATGTTGTAAGTTTTTCTGTTATTTTTACAGACATGACTGTACCATAACAAATTTAGAGAAACCCAGCAAAACCACACATTACCAAATCATGGGTAAAGTAATGTATCGCCATAGGGCTTCATGCATTACTTTACACGTTATTTCACTGATGAATTATACAGGCGATGAGCCTCAAAGTAACTCATTACCTTGTAGGGGGTAAAGTAACTGGTTACTTATATGGTTACATGGTGGGAAAAAGTAATGTGTCTATAAATAGATTTTCTTAAAAAAAAATGCATAAAAATTTTTTACAGATATTTTTTTTTAACTAAATAAATAACTTTTTTTTATTAAATAAATAACATGGTCATGCTGGGATTTGAACCTGGGGTCTCTGGTATTTAACAATTAGTTAGGCGATAACTCTACCAACTTAGCTATCGATACATACAATATTTTATTGCTTAAAATGTAGAGGAGTTGTTGTGCTTCGTGTTTTCGCTCGTAATATCAAAAATATACACCTTACCATTATGCTTACAAAAAATCACAAAGTAATGTGTTTATAAATAGATTTTCAAAAATATATATTAATAATTACTTTACTTTTATAATTCATGGATTATGTAATTGATGATCGGTAAGTCATTATTTTATGTTTTGAAGTAATGTAAAATGTAATGATGTCTCATTACAAGATAATCCATGAGTTTTCAATTATCGGTAACTCATTACTTCTTGTTGGAAAATAATGATACAGGTAAGGAGTGCACATTACAAGGTAATTCATTACTTTATCGCACCCATTACCAAAGTTTTGCTGGGAAGTGTTATATTTTTAAAGTTTTATGTATAAAAAACTTAGTAAAAACACGCAAAATTGTAATGCAATTTTGCGATAAATCTGGCACATAAGTGAAAAAACTTGGTACGCCATTAAAATCAGAGTGGCCGAAATATTTAGGATCAATGGTCAATATTGTTGTTTTCGACTATTGGAGTCAATTTTGTAGCGCTGTGTTATTATAAAAAAAAGTATGTTTTCATAGCCAGATACAATGAAGTTTTGTTAAAAAAAACTAACAATTTCCCTAGACATGAGCAAGCTAAAATTCAAAAAAAAAATTTTAACTATAGAAATGCACAACAAAAGAACCACATAACACAGTTATCTAAAAAAAAACTGAACTATGTAAAAACCTTAGATTAAAAAAGTTTATAACAACATTGGTTTTTCGTGTAATGGACATTAAACTCACGTATACGAGTAGTTACTATTGATGTTTATTAAAAAAAAAAAATCAATAAAATAGTCATTTGTCTAACGATAAAAATTTCCATCAAACATGATCTTTATATTAAGCCTAAAGTAGTACATATACATTGAAATCAATGCACAACATGTTCATTTTATAGTTGGCTTAAAATTACAGTATACACATTAGGGTGGCTCGAATTTGGCCATTAGAAGAATTTGGCCTAGGGCAGTGAAAGACAAGATGTAACCAAATCAAAAAAAAAAATTATTTCAAAACGTTTCAGGCATATATTAATCTGCTAGAGAATCTTCCAAAGAAGAGATTGATGCCATAATCTTGGATAAGCTCCTCCTACTTCCTGAGATATGTCCATACGGGACAGGGTTAATTTTACAAAAATCGCCAAAAATCGCCGATTTTTGTAAAATTAACCCTGTCTGGGATGGACATATCTCAGGAACTAGGAGGAGCTTATCCCAGATTATGGTATCAATCTCTTCTTTGGAAGGTTCTCTACCAGATTAAAGGAAAAACATTGTTCTAGCTTGCGTTTAAGGGTTTAATTTTTAATTTGAAAATAGACATTTTAAACAAATTACAATTTTTTTAATTTACATTTTTTTAATTTTGTTATTTTGCCTGACGCTTTTCGTCTGAAAACCATAAATTTTCAAACAAAGTAAAAAAATAGTTTTATCCAAACTGAAATATTTTCAATAGAAAAAACATTGTGTTATTTAAAATTAATAAAAAAACACAAAAAACCAAAGTGTATTTCTTTTGCTACTTTTATACTTGCGAACTGCTACAACGGACTGTTAAAAACAAAACTTCATTTTTTCCATTCTGAGTGATTTTGAACTTTAGAGACTACCAATTTTGTTCAACCCAAAATTTTGTTACTTCTTCTAGGTTATAAAAAATAATAAATCTTTCTTTTGTGAAAAAAAGTTCACTTTATTCAAAAAATGCGGAATTCCCTATGAAAATGTTTAAACTTTTCAAAAGAAATTTTTTTTAATCTATTCACAAAGTTACTCCAAAGGACATATTCGATCCTTGCTAATACACATGCAATTTTTTTTAAATTTCGTTTTCGGTGTTTTTTTTTTTTTGAATTACACAAGGTCTACTATATACAGAATTGTACGCAATGTTTACACAATTTGACACATACGTACATAATAAAACTGTCTATGTATGTAGGCGGAGTATATGGGTTTTGTGATGTTACTTTTTCAGCCATTGTCGGTACGATGGAAGATAATGGTGTCATTATTGTACATAGCATAACGTATATTTTATCAACACTGTGACAGACGTACAAAATAATACTACCGAACAAATGTGATGGTTAGTCTTGTGATGCACAGTGGCTAGAAAAGTTTGTATAGTTTTTAAAATCTTTAAAAAAACGAATCTTTAAAGTTTTAGGTTTTAGGAAGAGCGAAGAACACTGAATTTATTTTCAGTGATATATATATTTAGAAATTTCTCCGTCAGGATTTTATGTTTCCTTCAGTATAATTTCAGTTGCATTATCTATTTAGTTAATGGCCAAACTGTAACTCGGGTGTTGTTTTTCAGAAAATATTTGTTGTATATTGTCCTCCGCAAGTTTAAAAATATTGCTTTGTTAAAGCTACATGGCGTATACGCAATAAATAACACATATAATAAAATTCCTAACGCAGCATATAGTTTTAGCATAGAAATATTGTAGTATATAAATATAAAGAACAATATGCAATGTATGTTAAAGTACACTCAAAGAAATAAACCTGTAAAAATAGCAACAAAAAAGCTACTCAAATTTATTTTGACATAACTTTCCAGAAAAACTGCTGAAATTAGCAAATTGACAATCAATTCTAAGTAAAATATTTTTTTTTCACATAATTGAGTTTAAAACTACAATATATAATGACCACTGTATATCATAGTCATATATAAAGATTAAAAAATGTACACATACAATAATTTTACAGGTTTAATAAAGCATTAAATTGGGTCAATCATAAAGTTCTCAAAAAAAAAAAAAAATACACAATTTAATACTAAACTAGATTAAAATGAACAATTTTCTTTTTGTGATTATAAACTTCATTAGTATGTAGTATTATGGTTAATTATCACCATGAATTGAAGCTATTTTTCAAATAAAAATAAAACACCATCGTAACATTAAACATTTACATGACTGCTATTAATGGGTCAAAATATGAAAAAAACTTTCAACATTTATAAATTATGTACATAAGTACAAATGTTTATGTTTAATATTACTCTAAATTTATGACCATTTTTTGACATAAAATGTTTAATATTATATTGTTTTTATTTTGTCTATATATTTTATTTTATAAAGCAGATACTGCTTTAGCAGCGCTTCGTCAGGGGGAGTTAAATAAAACAGTAAATACTTTATTATTTTATTATTATTTTATGTTAAGGCGGGTTGTTCAATAAAAATATTTTAAAGGTCATAAGTTGATATAATAAAATGAGCAAATTGTGTTACCAATTTAAAATCAAGTAAGTACACTCAGGGAACTTCTACTCATTTTAAAGAACTTCTTCTCATTTAAAAAACAAACAACATCAAATGACTGTTTTATGATTTTACATTCATTTTTTACAAGTGTTTTTTGTTATTTAAAAAAATAAAAAAAAAATGTTTGTTTATTTTTTACTACCATGTGGTTCATTTTTACTACAATTGTTAGTCATTTTTTGAACATTAAAAAACAAATGACAATGTTAGTTGATTTTAATGAAATGTAAGTCGTCCTTTTTTTAAGTGAAATTTCATTTGTTTTCAACTACAATTGTAGTGGTCTTTACCTACATAGTATTCTAAGTGTGCATGCTTTAAATTTGGAAAAAAAAATTATTTTGAGGTGTAGTTTTTTTTGGTTGTAAAAAAGCAATTGTGTGGTGAAAAAACATTTTGAAAAACTGTTCTTGTTGTTTAAAAAAATTGTTGAAATAAAAATCTTGAGGTGAATTTATGAATATGATTCACCTCTAAGCGTCTGATGAAAAAATATGACATACCAGACGCTACCATGAAATTTGAACTAGTATATAGACAAATTTGTATGGAAAAGTTAGAGGTACCTTCACCATTTTCCTCATAACTTTTGAATCGCTGGACTGATTTTGACCATTTTAAATAATAAACTTTTCGGGAAGAATTCATTACACCAAATAAAAATGAGCAGTATTTATTGCGTGTTTGCTCATTGATCGCCATTTCAGCAGTCAGACAAACAGATAGACAAACGGACCTCGTTAAATATGCTTAGAATTGCATAAGGATCAAGAATAAATATTCTTTATGGGATATAAGACCGATATTTCGACACATTACAAACTGTATGAAAAACTCAAATATACCCTCATCACATTTGATGGAGAATATAAAAATGATAACAACTGACAGTTCAGTGAGTTCTCTATCAACCTCAAATTGTGTAGTTAACGAATTGTGAGTTATGGGCTATCAGTTTATGACCATTATTTTTTAATGTACAAAAATTTAAACATTTTATTTGAACTTGTATGTATAAGAATTTTTGTTTTTATTATCTTATTTAAGTCTTTTTATGAGTTTTTATTTTAAAACATGGTTTACTTTATTTTTCTTCCTTTCAGTACTTTATCATTTTAAATTGTGAGTAACATCATCACAATAAGGATGTTTAAGTACTATATGTAAGTCATATAATTTTTTTATATTTACATATTCTGTTGTTGTTTTTTTTTTTTTTTTGTATGTATGTATGTAAATATATAAATATATAAAGAAAAAATCACAAAAATTTACATTTTAACATGATAAAAATGTTTTAAACTTGTTGTCTGTTTGGATAAGCACAATTTAACTTTATGTAACTTATATTGAGAAGAAAGAATATTTTCCTGACCATAAAATGCATTATGTATGCAGTTTAAATGTTGCAAAAATTGTGTTTTTTACAAAATTTAGTTTTGTTGTTTTCTTTAATGCCAGGAAGGTCAATGTCAAAACTTTGAAACAGAAAATTTCGGCTTTAATACTTTTTCGTAAAAATCGAAATATATACATAAACGTGCAGGATTATTCATGGACATAACTGTTCATCATAGACAGGAAGTTTATGCACTAAAAACGCGCCTATAATATGCATTAAGAATCCTAAAATATGCACTAAAAATTAAAAAAACACACTTAGAATACTATGTAGGTAAAGACCACTGCAAATGTAGGTAATAACAAATGAAATTTCACTTATAGAAAGGACGACTTACATTGTCATTTGTTTTTTAATGTTGAAAAAATGACTAACAATTGTAGTAAAAAATAAACAAAAATTTATTTTTTTTGTTTTTTTAAATAACAAAAAACTACTGTAAAAAATTAATGTAAATTCATAAAACAGTTATTTGATGTGGTTTGTTTTTTGAAATGAACTACAAGGTTAGTAAAAATTAAATCTTTTCTACAAATAACTGTCATTTACATTAAAAATAAAGAAACTGTATTACAACCCAAACAACTACATATTTTTAAAGCAGAAGTTCCCTGAGTGTATATAAATTTTTGTTGTTTCTTATTGGGAAGGTCCCAATATTGGTATAATCTGTGAACAGATAATTTTTTTTTTGTTTTTCTGTTTTTTTAAATCGATATATAGTCGAAACAGTTCAACTTTTTCCAATTATAATAACAATATACATAAGAATATACTATTCACACTTTGTATAAAAAACAAAACTATTATAACAGTTTCATACCCAGAATAAATATTACAAAATATTAAAGGTTTAGAGGATTTAAATTTACCTTTACCTTATTTTATCAATTTTATTATTATACTATCTTACTTGCTTACAAATTTTTCACAAATATTTATCTTCGATTATACATTATCCTTTAACTACCCAGCAAAACTTTCTACTAACCGGTGAAAAGTTTGGGAACAAGAAAATAAGGCCTTTAACTGGTTACTTTTCTATTACGAAACCTATTACTTTTACAAGGACATGTCCATGCTGGTAATATATTACATAACACATATTACCTTCAGTATAAATGTAATAAGTTTTTTTTTTTCAAATTTTATTTTTTATTTTAGAAAGTTTGAGGTTAAGAAGAAGAATAAACGGTTTTCTCTAAAAAATTATAAACACTATTAATCTTCAAATCAGACTAGACTAGTTTCTGCCTTTTTATGGATAAATTGTATTATTATTTGTGTCTTTTTTATTTTCAGATTGTTACTATATGACCAATTTTTCAACAACCTGCCGACTGTAAGAATCAAACCTGCTCTTCATCTTACATTACAAACTTAACAATACCAAGTCATGACCATTTAGCGATCATAGCCAAATATGGCCTCAAATCTAATGCAGCTAAATTACAGTTTTCTTTCCTATTAGTTTTTCTGTTATTGTATATTATACTCAGAAGTGTCAAACACTAACAAGCACAAATATTCTATTTTTAGACTTTTGTTTATTTCATATTGGGTATTACATTACATAAAATCTTTTAAATTTTCAACTAAAAATTTTATACATGAAATTTTTTATAAGTATTGTGTGGAAAAATGAACTTTTGTAATATGGAGGTAAACATGTTCTTTTTTTATTACAAACCTTATTATTTTAAAAAGGACATGTCCATGCAGGTAACTACTTTCCTCAGTAACATCCCTATGGGGAATGCGGAGTCAATTGGCCCAAAAGTGACTGGTTAAATAAGGACTTATCACAGGACTGGTATAATTTAATAATGAAGTGGGTTAAGCAGTGTCAACTGTCCTAAAATTACCAATCCTGTGACTGGACATACCACTTAACCAGAATGCTTATTAACAAGAAAAAGCCAGTTGGCCAGAATTTTACCCATTGGAAGCTGTTTAGTTTTCGTTTATTTTATGCCCATCTTTATGCCCATCTTTGGTTAGTCCTGTGGCATGCCACTATGTGGTTTAAAGCAGGACAAATGACCCCCTCCTATGGCAAGCCCATGTGATAGTTGCCAGTTGTTTACATAGGGTAGGGTTTAGCAGAGGACCGGTCTCTGGCACGAAGGAACCGATCCTGTGGCACACGCAGGACCGGTCCCATTCCCCATAGGAATGTTACGCCTTATTTACAGGTAAAGAGTTCTCAAAAACTTTTTTTTTTAAATCTTTAAATTTTTAAATCTAAAATTATTTTACAATTGTCAAATTTTGTAGAAAAAAATAAATTATATTAACTTTTATGTAGAATAGGTGTTCCTAATGGGCATTCAGTAATACCAACAGTTGCGAAGTAATACAAGGGTAGGGAGTTTAACTTATTACCATGTAACATGTTTTGTAATACCAATCAATTACATAAGTTTTGCTGGGTTTTATACGCCAGATGTTAAAGTCATCATTAGGGCAAGAAATTTCATGCAAATACATGTTTTCAGTCAGTAGCAAAAAATCGATTTTGACCAAATACTTTTTCAATTCAAAACATTTTCAACAAAAAGGCTTCGATTAGTTGCTGCATATTTTTGCATATTTTGTAATAAATTCATAGTTTTGCATATTTTGCTATAAATGCATATTTTATATCATATTTTGTAAATTTATTTTTGTTTACATGTTTTGCATATTTTCAATTATATTGCATATTTTGTAAAAACTAAAATTTTAATTAAAAATAAAGAAAAGAAAACTCTGGACACAGCATCTAGTTTTCATTTGTTGGACATTTATCTTGGATTTAATTTTTAAAGCAACAAGCTGGAGTAATAAATCGATTTTTAAAAATCCAAAAATATCCACGTACAATAATGCATATTATTTGGTTTTTTGTACATATTTCGATTTAAATGCATATTTTAGCTGCATATTTTAAATTATTTAATGCATATTTCAGGCGCGTATTTAAATTTTTTTAATTGCATGAAATTCCTTGCCCTAGTCATCAATTTATCAACTTTTAACATTAGAGAAAGATAAAAAAAAATGGAATTTCATAATGAACAAAATAAAAATGAATGTTATAAATTTAAATGTCAGGAAGAAATTTACATTAAAAAGAAATCAACCAATATATGTATGTTTGACACACAAGCAGGTACTTTAACAACTCAACACTTTAAATGTTTACGAAAAGAACTATGTCTGCACTATGAACCACATGCAGTAACTACATAGACAAGCATATGGGGCTTTACAAATCAACTAGGTTCGTTGAATATTGTCAATATATCAATATTAAAACTACATGACGTATAAGTAATATTATTAATTATTGCTCAGACGCCATGTAGTTTTAACAAATGAATATTGAAATATTTATAAAGGATAACATTCAACGAATATTTTCTCCAAAACAAAGCCAGTAACACAATAAAACTTTCTGTATCTAAACACTTTTTATAAATAAAAAAAAATTTAAAGAACTTTTGGGCGAAAATTTTTGGATAGATTGAAAAAAAAACTAATTGAATAAGTTATATTTATATCATTTTCGAATTTAAATTATATTATTAAAAAATAAGAAACTGAAAACGAGAGCTTAAGTTTAAACTTTTTGTTGGATACAAACAAAGTTCCTTCATTTTAAATTTGTACCATATAGAAGAAAAAATGCAGTAAATTTGATATTGATTTAACTTTCTTTTTAATATAGCGGACAATTGGCTTAGCAATCCTTATATATATTTACATTTTAACATAACACAGAAAGTATGGAATAGTGAACGTATGTAACATTACTTCAACATCAAGGACAATTTCTAATAGTATAAGGCAAATTAAAGGTAAAATGCGAAAAAATGCAACAAAGTACATACACAACTATAAAAAGAAATTAGGTTTCAATTTGTTACACAAATATTCATATAGCCTTATGCAATCATGCATTGAAATTCAGATGTGTAGAAAGCAAATTACATTTAATTGCTCCTTCTGAAGTACTGTTGAAAACTGAACATAAAATAGCAACAAATTAAAAGGTAAATTTTTTTTTAAGTAAAAATTGTTATAAGGATTTTAAAGAACATCAATTAATGAATACATAAAAAGTTTTCCAAATAAGTATGAAAACTTGAAAGGAAAAAAAGCAGTTATAGGCAAATTAACTCTCTAACTGGCCAGGACGCCTACAGGCGGGGAGTTTGTTTAATAAATATTTTTGTAAAGGTCCATTTGGCGTACACATATTATCATAAATTGCTCTTAAAAAAAATTATTGACCAGTTTAAGAGTTAACTTAACAGGTAAAATTTGCGTTAAACCAATTATTCACGAATTTTCATAACTGGGGATATTTAAGTTTATACACTGAAGCAACATATAGAAATATATCCCAACGAAGCAGTCTTTGCTGTTTTTGGAGCATTCCTAGATACCGTACAGACAATTTTAACCCTTTGACGATCGTTAAGTTTTTGACGAAACTATGTTGAGGCCGAATTCTAAACATAAATTTTGTGCTGCTTCTAGGGCTTTACAGCTCTCCACAACGTAGATAGTAAAAAAGTTAAAAAAAAATAATGGGCTATCGCTCCTTAATTGGTTAAGTTTTAATTATTGTCTTCAGTTATGCCTAGTCCAAAAATAATAACCACTTTAGTATGACCATTAACTTGAATTTTAAACATTAGAAAAACTAAAAAAAAAAAACCTAAAAAATTATAATTTTTTTTTTTATTTTAGGTTGAACTTGCAATTATCTAGTTTAGAAGACATGTCACAAGCTTATATAAAAAAACAACAAAGACAGCCATGAACAAAGCTGTCCATTGCTGAAAAATAAGTTAATTGAAAATTAGTAAGCAAATATTTAGTGCAAATATGTGTGTATAAAAATTGTATGAGTGGTCTTTTAAAAAGCTAGAAAAATAGAGTCAGTATTTCAACCCGAATTCCCCTAAATATATAAAAATCTATTGAATGACCAACCGCAACATATATTAATAGCAAATTAAGCAATGTTAAAGCGTATTAATATTGTGTTAGAGGATTTTTTGTATATATGAATATTTTAATTAATTTTGCGGGTAATGCCGCAAAAATTCATCAAGAAAACCACAAAGCTGGCCATAGACAAATGTCTCCATTGTGATTTAAAACATTCGAAAAAATATTGTTTTTTCTATGGACTTTCTTATCTCTTACATTTATATTAAATAAATTGTACATTTTCTATCACTCTCTAACTTGTGTCCAAAAAACGACTTAAGAAATCGTTTATGTACATTTTTAAAGAACTAGATTGATCTACCATTTCACCCAAAACTTCCCTAAATATTTTATATGTAATTAAAATCCTTTCACATGTCTTTTTTCTATTAATTTTCTTTTAGTACATGTCACTATTAATCGATATATATCGAAAAACATTTCAAAAACAAAAAGACCAACAGAAAATCTAAGCTTTTCAACAGAAAATCTAATTTGATCACACAAATTCTGTTTAACATCTAAAAATTTCTTGGAACAATACCTATTGCATCGAACAAGAATTTCTTTTGAAAAAACTATACAAATTCCAAACAGTAAAAAAAAACTAGTTCACCTGTATTGTAAGATTGACCCTTGCATATCGAGTTTTTAATTAGTATATAGACAAATACACAAAACAAACTTCTGCCATTGACATGTTAAGAGAAACAAGGTTATGAAATAAAATTTAAAGTTAAAAAAATTAAACATTTTTCAGCACAAATGTGAACAAAAGTGAGCATGTCATATGCTAACAGTCACTTTGGATTTGCAATAAAAATGCATGTGGTGATAGTTAGATATACTAACACATCCCTACTTATGTTTGAAAAGTATCAAACAAGATGTTCCAAAAGCATGCTTAAAACATTTTATCATCGTCAAAACATCATCAACATTATCATCATGACTAACATCATTAAATCGACAATTGAACCAGTAAATATGCTCAACAACAAACAGTCACATTCAAATTGCAATCCATGTTATGTATGAATGATTGAACATTGAATAACATTTGAGTGTCGTTGTGTTAGTAGCACCTACCTATCAATATGCAATGTTTAAGCAAACGATGACTATATGAAGGTGTATGTGTAAAGTTTGTGTATGTTTGTATTGGGTGTATATATTATTTTTGCTAAGTGTGAGTACACTTAGCAAAACTTAATTAAATGCAAATTTTATGTTTTGCTAAATTTACACTCAACAAAATTTAACTCGATTTTAGCTTTCTTTTATATTAAAAATTCTAATTTTTCACAAAAACTAGTCTGAGTATATTTAAAAATAATAACAATTGTTTTTTTTTCAAGATATTTTAAAAAATGTATTATTCTTTAGTAAAATTAACTGCCTTTATACAATTTTCCCCTATGTATTTACATATACCGGCTGTTAGAATTGTTGTTTATTACAAAACCACATGCATTAGTATAGAAAAACAAAAACTCACACAGGTGGTAACGTGAATATAAAATGGCTAAAAGCCATTCACAAAATGAAACGAACAAACATGCTGTTCTCTTGAATAGCAACCATAACTTGAAGGTACTTATTACCCCACAACTACACATGCAGAGATATTATTTTAGTGAATATAATGAAATTTATTCAACGCCTGTACTAAGGAGACTTTGTGTGTGTGTGTGTGTGTGCATGTGTTTGGATAAATATTAGAAAAATAGGAACTAAACAAATTCAATTTAATGTAACATGATTTTTGTGTGACATTGTACATGTATGTAACATTTTTTTGTGGTACATATTTATATTAAAAGTGACATGTAAATAAATGTTGTTACCAACAATACTCATACGCCTTAGGGTACATATGTCATTTATGTGGAGTTGGAAAATTCTTTGTAAATAAATATTATTTGATGGGAAAATTGTTGAAGTTTTTTCATAAAATATAATTTTTATATTACTAAGAAGAAGAGATGATAATCACAAATTTAGTAGTAATTTTTCCAAAATTTTAAATTGCACGCATTTTAACAAAGCTGACTGGATAAAAAAAAGTAAAGTGTGCCCGGTAGGCTAGTTGGTAGCGTGTTGGCTTATCAGTACGGGGGTCGTGGGTTCGATTCCCACCAGAGGCACTGGTCTGTTTTCGCTACAACGTACCGAAAGCCATAGTTGCTGGTGCACGGTTAGAGTAATAGTATATAATTTGTAATTATATGATTATTAATTAATAAAAAAAAAGTATTTCATTTGAAGTATGTAAAAGATTTAGCGCATTTTGAACACATTACATCTAATAACAATACCATCAGCTGAATTCAGTTTAATAGTTTAAATATTAAATACATTAAAAAAACGTTAAACTGGCTCAATTTTTAATATTCTTTTTAATCCCTAAACTTTCGGATTGCGTACCCTGAAAAAATACATGTCTAATATATTTTTGTCCTTTACAATATAATCTGCAGATACACCACTGTGTAGTTTCCTTGTAAGAATATTAAATGATTGATTTTTATAATTCGTCCATGAGAAGTCGATCAGAAATTTATTCAAATATATTTCAAAATTATTTTGGAAAACTTGCCCAAAAAAGTTTAATTTTACACTCTCTGTGAAATGGTGCAATAAATTTTGTTAAATGGGACTTTGTTTTGAGAAACATGGTCAATTTTGTCATTGTTCTTACATATTAACGATTTAAGTTTTCAACAATTTTTTATAATATTAGCGATTTTTAATTAAAGCGTCATTTGATATTTATACATGAAAAGTAGCATTACACACGACCGATTACGAATATGGAAAAAGCTTAAACACCAACCCCCCCCCCCCCCCCCCCCCTCTCACACCATCACCATCCCGATTAAATTAAATATGCATTATTTTTAGCTTAATGCATTAATTAAAACAATTATTTTTTGAATAACAAGAACACTTGACAGTCTATAACGTACTACGGAGCGTATGAGTGTTTAATAATTATAATAAATATTACTTATACGCGGCGTAGTACCTACATTATGTTCTTGAGGACATTGAATAAAAACATTACATTTGGCTTTAATTTTAAAACTAAAAAGAACGAAAACACAACAAAGTGGAAAAATAATTAAAAAAAAAAAGTAGAAAAAATATTAAAAAAAAAGAATTTGCACAAAATTGGCAAAAAAAATTTTGGGGAAAAAATAATTTCAAAAAATTTTTATATTTGCAAATACAAATTATTAAATAAAAAAATTGGAAAACTGAAAAGCAAACACACATTGTAATTAGTATTATTAAATGATAATGAGTAATTATTATTATTAATTAAAAATTGGTAAGTATTATTAATAAAAAGACATAAAAATTCTGAAAAATTAAAGAAGAAAAAATCGAGAAAAAAAATTGGAAAAAAAATTGAGAAAAAATATTTGACGAATAATATATTTAGAAACGAAAAATTTAAAGAAATAAATATCACAAAATTATACAAAAATAAATTTAGCAAATAAAAATATATACACCTTTTTTCAAGAAATAAATAATTTTGTAAAAAAGATAAAGCGAGAAAAAAATTAGGAATGATTAGGTTTTTTTAATTGATATATTTTAGTAAATTTTTTCAAAGAAAAAATTAAATTGGAAAAAAAAATATTTAATTTTTGTTTGTATTTTAATAGTTAATAGCTGCAGCAAACTTAACTATTTCCCAAAAAAGTTTAAAGAAGCTAAAGTTATAGCTATCAACAAACCTAATAAGCCAAAGAATAATCCTAGTAGCTACAGACCCATTAGTCTTTTAAGCAATTTAGGTAAAATATTTGAAAAAATACTTCACTTTCGTCTCAGTGAATTTGTTACCACAAAATCCATAGTTGCTAATAAGCAATTTGGATTCAAAAAAAGAGCACAGTACTACTCATCAAATTAACCGAATTAAAAATCAAATTATCGCTAATAAAAACAACAAACGATCAACGGGTCTTATACTGTTAGATATTGAAAAAGCCTTTGACACTATTTGGCACAATGGCCTCTTATACAAACTTTTAGCTGCAAATACACCAAAATACTTATGTAAACTTATTGCTGATTTTATCGAAGAACGAACCTTCAAAGTTTGCATTAACAATGAAACCTCATCTTCAAAAACTATCACAACAGGATTACCTCAAGGGTCGGTTTTATCACCATTGTTGTACTCAATATACACTTCAGATTTTAGAACTCCAAAATATATGAAAATAGCTTATTATGCAGACGATACTGCATTAATTTCCTCAAGTAAACTGACCAGTGCGCTCCTAAAAAAATGGGAAAAAGGACTTATAAATTGCAATAAATATTTCCACAAGTGGAAAATTAAAATTAATCCAAATAAGAATCAAGCAATAATCTTTCCATTCAACAAATCTCCCAAAAGACTGCCAAGGCGTCAACTAACATTCGGAAACGACGTCATAAATGTACTTAACGATGTTAAATATCTTGGTGTTGTTTTGGACAAAAAACTCACATTTAAACAGCATATTAGTGAAACATGCCAAAAAGCAATTAAATCATTTAGAGCTTTATGGCCGTTACTAAATAGACGGTCATATTTAAACTACAAAAACAAAAACCTACTTTTTAAAAGTGTTATAAGGCCGATACTAACGTATGCGAGTCCTATTTGGAGTACTGCTGCTAAATGTCACCTTAAAAGACTGCAAATTATAAAAAATAAATATCTCAAAATGATAAACAACAAACACTGAAGATATCCAAGAAACCTTATCCACTAAGAAACTGGCCTATGATAAAATCTTAGACTTTATAACAAGAATTATTAATACGTATTTTGACAAAATTGAAAGTTCTTTTTATCCACTGATAAGAGAATTAAGAATATCAACAAATAATTAAACGCAAATTACCAAATCGGAAATGATGTATTTATGGAGGACTATTATTTCTAATAGTAAACATATATACATTTTCGAACAATATTTGAACTACTTTAAAATCATGTAAAGGTCTTTACCCATTTTGCCTTTAAAATCATCAAATAATAAAAAAAAAAAAAATTGTAAATATCTTTGACCCAATGTACCATTTGTTGTAATATCTATGTAAAGATAAGATCTCATATTTTGATGTCTAGTTAGTAAAAATGTAAATAAAGGAAGAATATTTAAATCTAAAAATCTTATTGTGCGAATAATATGGGATATTTTAAAATTGTAGAGTTTTTTAAATGGTAAACAATTTTGAGAAACAAAATTGTTTTTCAAAGAAAGAAAATTTTGCAAAAATTATAAAACCAATTTTGAATACAATAAATTTCAAAGAATACTTTACCCTACAGTAACTATACCCAGTAAATATACCCATACCAAAAGAGCGCGCGTACTAAAAATTGTTTGCAAATTGTTGTTGTTCCGTGTTGTTTTGTTTAATAATCAGCAATCGGCCGTAATTGAGCCGATTTCCGTTTATAGACCGATTAATCGGTTGAACACTAATGATGATCAATTGATCTTAAATTTCTAGTATTATTTTTTTATATCAAATTCCAACTTTTCTCTTTCCACATTAAATAGAATTAAAAAAATTTGGGGTAATATATGTTGTGACACTTTTTCCAGGATTTTAATACACTTTTTCTAAGATTTCAAAAGACCACACAAACATTTTATTAATTCGTTGAATAGGCACATCTGTCAGAACGATTAGTGTACTTATTTCCCAACCAATTTATTTGTTAAATACATTTTTGTGCATGTTTTCATGTGTGAAGCGAGCAATTTTGAGTGAAGTGATAATATAAAACAATTTATGCAGAAATATCTATCTAATAAACTTAAGGTGGATGATGTAAATCATGCCTTTTAGAGGCATACATTTGGAAGTGGGCTAATATCATTACGTACCATATTTTTTCTTATTTTAAAGTCCTATAATTCTTTTACTAATCACGTTTTTTTATGGCTGGCTCTGTTGTTTTTTTTATATATTTTGGAGGCATGTCTCTCAAATTAATTAAAAAATACACATTTACAAAATTTTCTACTAACACAACATAAATACGCTCGAACATTCCTTAAATTGTTATTAATACTTACACCCTAAATAATATTTAAACTTCACTCCAAAACATATTCACTTAAATTCAAAAAATTAAACTATTTAAAATTTGTTTTTTATTTTTGTATATTTGTCAAATTAAAAATTTTTTAAAAAAAAAATACGAGCACAAAAAAATAATTTTAATTAAGTATTACAACAGCTATTAAAATACTATAAAATATACGGACTTCTAAAATATAAATAAAAATAGTAATTTATTTTGAAAAAACAGGACTCAATAAGAAGATAAAAATGCATTAGTATTTTGAAAAATTAAATTTACTACTTCACCCATATTACCACACTAAACAAAATTCCACTACAAAAATTTGTTATAATTAAAATTTGTATTTAAAAACCCTATATAAAAATAAACCGTTGACTAAAGGGGATTAAAGAGATTTGTAGGAATGTTTTTTTTTTTGTTTTGTATTTAGTTATATAAAACATTCGAGTATTAAAAGCTTAAACCAATAATTGAACACTTTGTCATACACAATTAAAAATTTTCCTTTTACCCGAAAAAAAAATTTAATAACAAACTTAAATAAAAGTTTAATTTGAAACCTCAAAAACACAGAATGAAAATTGTGAACCTTTATTGGTAAGAAGCAACCGCTATGAAAAAGTGACAATGTAATAATGACAACGTTAAAAATTGACGCCGTAAAAATCATAAGCATTAAACTTAAACAAAATTTTATATTAAAGCGCAACGATATACATATTAAACTAAAGGACACTTAAGGGTTTAAAAAATTCAATCTATGGTAAAAAATGAAAATGGAAACGAAAAAAAATTTATTTAAGCAAAATTTTAACAAAAACAAAAGAAAAATATGCATTTAAAGGAAAAAATACTAAGGCCTTACTAAAAATATAAGTAAATAAAAACGGACATGTATCGTTAAAAGTTGTTCTGTTAACGATTTTAAAATACATATTTTTTAAACCAATTTTTATAAATTTTCTCTGAATCTTAAAAAAAAAATGAAAATGAAAATTATTCAATTTCGAGGCCATACTCTATATTTCTTTATTAGGATATTGTCCTAACAAATAATCTAAATCCAAATAATATAATCCAAATCTTTTTGTTTTCAAATTTATAAATTGAACACTTTCAGGAATGTGTTGATAGATCTATTTCGGGAATTTTCTAGGTTCATCAGAATACGTTTTGAAAGAAGTGACAATCCCATGGAAAACATCAAACATTCATATAAACTAATTTTCTCACTACATGAGAACTAATATATGAGCTCGAAGTTGAAGATTATCACCATTGATCAAAAATTAATTGAAAACTTGTTCGTTATGTGCAAGCTCTACCTTTGTTAGATATACAATACAAGCTTTTTGTTTTTATTCTCCTTTTTATTTTTACACTTGTTTTGTTTTGTTTAAAAACAAGATGTAAAGGGGAAGTAAAGACCGTACTTTGTCTTTTTTACAAGTTTGATATAATTTTTATTAAAAATAAAAATTATGTTTTTTCGATCTTTAATCGTGCAATGAAAATAAAAATTATTCAATTACGAGGCCATACTCGAAATTTCTTTATTAGGATATTGTCCTAAAATTTGTTCATTTATATTATTAAAAAAAAAATTTCATGATTTTGCTATAAAATTTCGAAGAAAAAAATAAGCAAAATATTCAAAAAAATGGGGTGAATTATGTAAATATAAAAACCGCAATAGAACTGCAAATGAGAAATACAATTTTTTCAGATTTGGATTCAGCGTACGTGTGTTTCATAGCGAGTTTTTTTTAGCCGTCGAGTAGTGTAATTTGTCTGAAACCAGAAATAACAATGCCTTTAAGTTTATCTTATGGTTTTTTTTCTTAGTAAGGTCTTGATAATTTTTAGTTAAACAAGTTATAAGAATTACAAAACAAAAATGATACTTAACAAATTTAACAAAAACTGTAAACAAAAATTCTACAAACTCTTAAGAGTTTAACAAAAATATTCAACAAAAGAAAAACAAGAGTTTTCTCCTTGCTAATATTTGAATATGTTTGAGTTCAAGTTTATAATAAAGCTAAAAGTGCACTGGCTTTAAATTCAACAAATGTTGTTACACTACACGAAAAAATTATAACATGCAAAATGTTTAATTTATTTATTTATGTGCGCCCCGGTAGGCTAGTTGGTAGCATGCTGGCTTTTCAGTGCGGGGGTCGTGGGTTTGATTCCCATCAGAGGCACTGGTCTGTTTTCGCTACAACGCGCTGAAGGCCATAGTAGCTAGTGCTCGGGTAGGGTAATTGTATATAATTTGTAATTATATGATTATTAATTAATAATAATAACAAAAAAAAAAATTATTTATATTGTTAATTTATTATTAATAGTGTTCATGGGTATATTTAGGAGCTCTACACTTTTATGAAATAAATTAAAAAAGAACATTTTAAATAAATAATTTTAAAAAAGTTGTCAAGAAATATTTATAACATTCAAAAATAAAAGCTTCCAGTATGAGGGGTTAAACGAGTTTTTTCTCTTTTATTGATTTACACGCAATAAAACTTCTTGAAATAATTTTTTTTTTTATTTTAAAAGGATATTTTGTGTATTTACAGATCAATGCGATTGACTTTGATTGTTTTTCAAATTTAATTCATATGCTACAATTTACATCTTTAAGCAACATATTTTCTTATGGCTCTACGAAATTAGCCCCAATGAAACAACACCCAAAGAGATAAATGATGATCCCAATGAAATAAAACCCAAAAACAATGAAATAATATCCAAATGCAAATAAAATAACCCCTAAACAAGAAATTAAGTGTTATTTCCTAATGAAAAACTCCCAACAAAAATTTAAATAAATCCCAATGAAATTTACCCCAAAAAATAAAATTAAGCCCAAAACAATTGCGTTAAAAAGTTAACTTTATTCTAAATTTTAATCATTTCATTAGATATCGCCACAAATCTGACCAAGGGTCAGAACAACAAGACTGTATGAAGCCATATAGACATTCTCGTTTCAAGGTTTTTAATATTGTAATAACTCGCTTTCTTATGTACGTTTTTAATTTTATTAAATATTAAAGCTAAACTCCACTTGAGGCCCTATGCTCCACAGGGAGTTAAGCGGAAATGAAGAAGAAGTAGAAACTCCACTATTTTAATACCAAATTTTTCAATGCGGCGCTTATTTTCTTTTATTTTTTATATTTATATTTGGTATTATAAATCGCGGCGAGTTTTAATACCAAATTTTCACACGCAGTGCTATTGTCTTTAATTTTTTTATGGTTATTCTAATGATGTTTTATTTTTTATATTAAAAAAAATAATTAAAAATTCCCCGCTTTTTTCTTTTATTATTTTTTGCTAATCAAGCGCCCCAGAATTGAGAATTTGCCATAAGAAATCGTAACGATTTTTGGTACTTATTTTCGGCTGCGGCGCTTGAATAAATATAAAAAAATACAACTTAAAAACGCTGCAAGTTACAAACTGTTTTCGCCTCATACTCATTCTTTCATTTTTCTTTTAATTCTCTAATGGTCATATGCATAATCGTTTTTTAAAAATTAATAAGCCGACTATAAAACAAATTTTCATACAAAAAACAGTTGATAACTTCTTATAAATTTTATAAAATTATTATCTTTGTGATGTGAGCAAGATTATTCATTTTCCTTTAACAAACAAAATTTCGAGCCCATTTCTTAAATTATGATTTCAGAGAAATCCTAACGATTTTTTGCACTTAAGGGTTTTGGGGTTATTTCATTGGGGCTAATTTTGTAGCGCCAGTTCTTAATTTCGACTCCTTCATTCCAAAATTGGAATCTTCTATAAACTTAAATATCATTATCTTTAATTGGTACAAGCTAGTATTGTCTTCCTTTGAACAATATATCAAGCTGCAAAAAAATTGTTATTAGCTTAAAAATTGGAAGGACTTAAGTCATTGAGATTTGCAATTATGCCAGAGATTAAATAACATTCTACGAAACGCTTTACGATTTTTACAGATAGCTAAATGTTCACTCAGGGAACTACTGCTGCAAAAATTTGTAGTTGTTTGAGTTGTAATACAATAAATTTATTTTTAAGTGAGAAAACAGTAATTTGTAGAAGAAATTTCAGTTTTAACTATAACTGTAGTTCAATTAAAAAAAAACAAACCACATCAAATTTCTGTATTATGATTTTACATTCATTTTATAAAGTAGTTTTTTTAGTTATTTGTAAAATAAATCAAATAAATGTTTGTTTATTTTTTACTGCATATGTGGTTCAAGTTTTCGCGAGAGACGCATAAATGATTTTGTATGTTATATTTGTTTCGTGTTGTGTACTTCTTTTAAAAAGTTAAAGCATATTCTTTTAGAAAAACTTTTAATTTTTTATTTTCTGTTTAAATAATAAAATGAAATTGATGACTTTTTTCATTTTATTATGTAAATCTATAAAATAGTCTTATAACAAGAATTTTGGTTGTTATTCTTTTTTTATTACTTTATCATTTAAACACCATTGATTTTTATATGTTCACATGTTATAAGTTTTGGTAGTGCAACCCAATGTGTTATAGATAGAGAGAAGCCAATAAACCATGAAGACCTCAAAAGTTAAATATTTGCCACGAGATGAACAAACTAAGGGGCAGATTATAAAAGCACATAAAAATTACACCCACTTTAAGGGTCAAACGATTTTTCAAAAGAAAGTAATTATGAATTTTTATATGAATGAAAAGCTGTGACTGGTTATAAGTTGTTTAAGATTAAAATGAACATTTTTTAAGAATAGACGCGATATTCTGGTTTAAATGTTTCAAAACTCTAAAATTATTAAGAAAATTGCTACATAGAGATAATTTTCTTAGACGAGGTTTAATGAAATTTTTCACTTAACTATGAAAAATTTCTTAAACTCTGTGAAAAAGCTTCATAACCTTGATGAAACTATTTTTAATCAAACTTTTCGTGTATGAGACTTTTAATAAATAAAATGACATTTTTCATTATGAAAAACTGAATTAATTTAATGTAAAGTTTCAATGAACGAAATCAAGTGACACTTTACGGATCTTATGCACAAATGCATTCTTATCATACAAATAATTCATTCAGTGTATAAATTTTTGATACTTTAAAATTTGTTGAACTGTTAAAAATTTCGAAATGTTGAGGTTAAGAAGAAGAATAAACGTTTTTCTCTAAAAATTATAAACACTATTAATTTTTAAATCAAACTAGACTAGTTTCTGCCTATTTATGGACAGGCTCATCAGTGATTTTCCATTTAAATTATATTATTATTTGTGTCTTATAATTTCTTTAGATATATGTATTTAATCCTTCTGTATTTATTTAACTTAAGGTTGGCCTTTTCGTTTTACTATAAACATTAAATAAACATACATACTCGCATCGTTAAGAATTTCTTTGAAATATTTATATTTATAAATTACACGCGACAGAAATCAAAACTTTTTCCATTAATTTTTTTTTAGACATATTTTTTGTTTCTTTTTAACTGCTTAGAAAAAATTCACGCAACCAATAAAAAATAATTCTTAAGTAAATTTTTACTTGAACAAATACATATGAGGATTTTCATGCCAAACTCCTCAAAAAGTAGTTAAAAAGTGGCATATTTATTAAAAATTTAATTGAATATTGTTTTTAGTTACAAACAGGTTTTTCAGGAGATAATATTAAAATTATAAAAAAACGACAAAATTTAAAATAATCGCTAAAATAAAAAAAAATCAACAAAACTAAAGAATTCTATAAAATTTGAAAAAAAACTCAAAAACTTAAAGAACAAAGAACTTAAGGGGGGATATGACATTGGCCGTTTTTTGAAATCGACTTTTTTATAATTTTGTATTTTAGTAAATATTCTTAAGATTCATGGAAAAATTCCTACGGGTTCAAAAGTTACAGCCGGATTAGTGAGAGCGCATTTTTAATTTTACGTACGGCAGCTGGTATATACACAAACTTTGAACGCCTTTATCTCGAAACCATGTTTTTCGTACTGGTTGCGGCACTAGCGGATTCATTTTTTGACAAAATTTTTATTTTTTTTTGTATTTTTTTAAACTTGATTCGCTACCGTATGACACGAGCTTTTTTTTAATTTTTTTTCGGATTTTTTATGAATTTTTTAAGTCAATATTTTTTTCGAAAAAACACACTTTAAATTTGGATCATCACCAAAAATTGAAAAAAAAATTAAAAAAAAGCTCATGTCATACGATAACAAATTTTGTTAAGATTTAAAAAAGTAATTTTTTTCCAGATCGGACAATTTTTGCGACTCCCAGCGCTGCAACCACGAGGCCCCGTTTTTTTCTCTGCTGCCAGTTTGGAGCTCTATAAAACCATGTTGGAGTGAAAAATAAATTTTTTTTCAATTCTCTACAATAATAAAATAAATTTTGGAAAAATGTTTGTTTTTGACTGAGTTATGAGTTTTTAAAAAAAATTCTGTTTTCTCTACCGCGAATGTCATGTCTCCCCCTTAAAGAACTTGGTCTTCAAAGTTTAGTAACGTCATGATGCTTGTTAGGAAAATTCCTAACCACGTGCTTGATTACTAAGAAGACAAGAAGGGAGCAAAATTGATGACTAATAGGTTTTTTGTTAAAGTTCTGCCTAATATGGAGGCTCTAGCTTTTCTAAAACATCGGGTTCTGATGAGATCTTTAGCCAGATCGAAATACTAGTATCAACATTGCTAACATGTTTGATTTGCTTTATTTTTGAAAATATACGGAGGTTGAAGGCTCATTATAAATTGAAAAAAAAAAAAAAAAATGTTTGTTAAAAAGGTGGGTAAAAGTTGGCAAAACGGAAAATATCCAAAATTAAAAAACTCACAAAGGTCTTAAACAAAAATTAAATTGATGAAAATTATGAGAGTTTTGTCTTTTTAAATTTATAAAATGTAAGGAAAAATTTTAAAATAGGATATTGTAATTGCAATATATAATTATTATAAAATCCTTTATTGCTTCTTCAAAATCACATTTGTCTATGGCTGGCTTTGTTGATGTTTTTACGTGTTTATGCTTATTCTATTGAAGCAACGCACTAGCATTGCCTAAATACTTTCTCTCAAACTACTTAAACGTCACCCCATATTAAACATATTCACGCAAATTTTCACAATTTGTCAATCTTGCCTTTTTAGAGGTATAAATTTTAGGTATTAATTTTAGGTATAAATTTTGAAAATGGATATTATAATTAAAAAATTTTAATATCTTTTATTGCTTCTACAAAGCCACTTTTGTCTATGGCTGCATTTATTATTTTTTTTTTTTTGCAGCATGTCTCTTAAATTAATTAAAAAATTCACATTTATAAAATATTTTACTAACATAACACAAATGTTCTAAAATTCTTTAAAATGTTATGAATACTTCCTTTATAATACTAATAAGTCCAGAGACCGTAATTACTTTCATAATGGGAAAATAATTACTGTCTCATAATATGAAAATAATTACGGTCTTGATTTTTCGAGCAAAAATAAACGATTTTTTCGAACAAAAATAGAAAAGTCGAGCATTTTATGAAAAACGATTATCAATATTTGAATCAGTTCTCCTACATTTAAAATAACTGTTATTTGCGGTCTATTATTAAAACTTCAGCCCATATTGGAAATATTCATGAAAATTTGGGTAATTTGAGGAAAATGATGATAGTCTTGCCATTCTAGAAGTACACCTTTAAGGTATAAATTTTGAAGTGGTATATTATAATTATAATATATAATTTTTTTTTATTTTTTATTACTATTACCCTTACCGAGCACTAGCTAATATGGCCTTCGGCGCGTTGTAGCGAAAACAGACCAGTGCCTCTGGTGGGAATCGAACCCACGACCCCCGCACAGATAAGCCAGCACGCTACCAACTAGCCTACCGGGCGCACAATATATAATTATTTAGACATTGTTTTAGAAGCCCACATTTTTTTTTAAATAAATTCTTGTTGTGTTATAGCGGCATATTTTTTAAATTAATTAAAAAATTCTCATTTACTAAATATTCTAGTAACACAATATAAACGCGCTCTTACATTGTTTAAATTGCTCTTAATAATTGATTGCCCTAATACTATTAAAGCTTTATCCAATATTAAATATATTCACGGAAATTCGCTTAACTTAAACAATTTAACATTTTGAAGGATATTAATTGGTCATTCAAAAATATATTTCGGTATATTTACCAAATTAAAAATGTCAACCAACATTTTTGTTAATAAAAACACGAACACAAGGAAACAACTTTTTTGAAAAATGTTTCTCACATCTACACACAGACACAAATTTCAACGTTTTTAACTAAAATTTGGCTACTACGATTTAAATTCGATTACTAAAACAAAATTGTAGTTGCAAACTTCATGCAATTATCAAGGAATAACATTTGAGTATGACGAAAATTAATAGTTTAATACTTATCTGACAAAATGCTCCTATAGCGGCTCAGTTGTTATAAAAAACCTCATATGTAGCTTTAATTCATATGAATATTTATATGTCCATATATTTGTTATAAACAATTTTATTTGGTTATAAATGTAAATACTCGTTGTATCATAAAAAGTATTTACAAAATATGTAAAAGTTAAATACAATTTATATATTTGGTAAATTATACCATCAAATATCATTAAGTTGTAAATAAGAATATAATAAACATTTTAATATTGTTATAATTTCAACAAAAGAAAATCTGTAAACATATTTTTAACGCCTTTGAAAATACAAACTTTTAAAGTAATCGAAATAAATTCTTTGATTAAATAATTACAATAAATTCATTATTAAAACTTACAAGGATTTCTTTTGATATGATTAAAATTTTTATTTTATTCAAAAGGAAATTTATTTACGAATTGAAATAGCACGTTTCAGCAATTTGAAACTATATTCTTATTTGACAATGAGAGCAAGTTTATCATTCATGGTATTATTTTTCCTTTAAAAGTTGTTTCACTTTCCTTTTTAAATAACTATGTATGTGTGGGTGAAAAATTAAATGTTAAAATGTACTTATTAAAACTGTTATTAACAGTGACAACGCAACAGAGCAAGAGTAACAGCAGAGTAATAAAAAGGATATTTTAACAGTTTAAGAGTTTAAGCAAGTGAACATTTAAAGAGACTGCTAATAGCATAATATTTGCAGAGTTAAAGTAATTTGAAGTAATAACAAGGTCAATGCCAATATTACAATCCCATAAATAATTCTTTGATTTTGTGAATGCAGGTTGTTGTTTCTACACACAACGCAAAGATTATAAAAAAAAATAATTCTAAGAACCTAATTCTAAGAAACTAAGAACCTTTTTAACCAATTACAATGAAATAAAAATTGATAATGATAAAAAAAAAGGATTTTTTGTCAATATAATAAATTTATTTTACTTCCTAATTTGTAATATGGTGCCCCGTTAGAAAAAAAAATGTTGAGTAATAGCACTCAAATGGTACATATTGAAGAGCTGAATACGGAACATACAACAATTACTTTTAGGGTACTTTTAGGTTATGACACGACATTTAAGCTGTAAAAATTTTTATGTTTTGTCCAACTTTTTTGGACATGTGAAGAGCATGTGAAGAGAAAAATATATATAAATTTTATTTGCAACAATTTTGGCCCACCGCAGCATTTTTAAGTTTTCAGAATATATATGATAATTGAAATTATATTCACTTTTTTCGCAAAAACTCTGAAATGGGACTTAACTAAGGTCAACATATCATATTTGAGTACTTTTATACAAAATTTAATATGTACTAAATGAAAATTTAAAAATGTTGCGGTAAACCAAAACTGTTCGAAAAAATATTATAAATATTATCTCTACATAACTAAACTTTTGAGCCTTATTTCGATAAAAAAGTAAGATAACTTTTTTGAACAAACCATACCATACCATAAAAGTATTGTCTTAAAAAATGTTCGTTATATTTTTCGTATTCAGTTCTTCAATAAGCATCCTTTAAGTGCTATTAATCAAGCAAATTCATAAAAACACACTTTGTCGGACACCCTAATGTGTAATAAAGATTCGAGTATTCCAAGAAATTCTAAGTAAATTATAATATCAGTTCAATTTGTTCAAAAAAATGTTTGTTTTATAAATTCAAAGACATTATAAAAGGGAATGTTCGCTAATAAGAGCCCTAATCTGGATTTTCAGCTATAGTCAAAAAACAAGTAAAACAATATATTCTTTATCATTTTTAATTTGGTAAATATACAAAAACAGATTGTATATATTTAGTTGCACTATTGTTATACCTCAAGTCCAAAATCTAATATGATATAAGTATTCTTATTAGGTTGTATTAGTATCAGGTTTATTTCCATGATAGCTAATACAATTGTTTCATTGGCATCACTTAAATCTTCAGTTATCCATAATACGTATACACTAGAAAATATATATTAAGGGAATATTTGCAATACATAATATTCAAGGAATATTTTCTCCTAAACGAAGCCGCATATCACGCTAAATATTTCTGAGTCAATAGAAAATCATAGGATCTTTTTTTAGATCAAATATATATGAATTTTGACTGATTTTAAAATTATTTGCATGGGTAGTAAATAATTTATCGAAACTTTACAATATTTTTATTGTCCAAATGCATAGATCCTTTAAAGCCCACTTATTTTTTTTTTAACAGACTCCCCTAAATTAAACAATTTTTTTTTTATTATTTAAAGCCCTTTTCTTCAATCCACAATACAATCGAGTTAATTGATTTGCTACTACTAGGAACAACGAATTCCTTTAAAACTTGTAAAAAATGCAAAAAAAAATTCATAAATCTTTAATATAAATACCTAGAATCTGAAATAGTAAACATAGCAATTACAGTACACTGAAAGAATTATCCTTCATGATTCAATGTAAAATTTCATTAAGTCTAAGAAATTTAATTAATATTATGAAAATTTTTCATAAACCTTTTTTTTCATAAAATTTTATAGTTTCATTAAAAAAATTCATTCGATTGCCTAAATTATCTCTTCATAAATTTAATGAAAAATTTCTTTATGTTTTATTTCTTCATAAAATTTGATAATTTCATTAATTTTCGTACATTTCAAACTTTAGTTTTAAGATTTGACCACTCAAGAGTCCAATTCATTTTTTACTTCTATGTATTGGACCCATTTGTATTAATTTTTCGCTTTAATGAAATTTTTTTAAAAATCATATGAAGCGGTTCATTGGCTTAGTTGCAATGCATTTTTCAAGACATTCATGAAGAGTTGTATTAATTGAAGGAACTTCTTAATTATAAACAATTTTATAAAACTGTCTCATAGAATATATAAACGCTTCCTTGTCGGAATGATTCATTAGATTTCATTAATTCTACAAACATTTCATAAATATTGACTTTAATGAAACCTGTTTCATAGATTCTATGAAAAGTTTCAAGGGACATGTATCAGTGATAATTTTCATTAAAGCTATGAAATTCATTCATTAATTCATTAGTGAATGAATTCATTACTGAAGTGAAGATAATTCTCTTAGTGTAGATTTTTTATTTTTTAAAATCCTAGTACAACTTAAAACTGTACAAATACACTACTACAAATGTACCAATAGACAAACACAAACATACCAACAAAATAAACTGGCAGAAAAACAAAGCAGTTGTGATACTACATCGAAGTATAATGGAACAATACTATACATATAAAAAATTTAAAAACTATGTTCAAAATTAAACTGGAAAAAGTCACAAAATAAATGTTTACACATAAGTTTAAATAAACTGGGAAACTAACTATGGCTGCACTCCTAATCAGAGAACACAAATTTGCCATTTTATGGCATTTATTAGTATTTAGTTTCGCATTTTCTAGTATTTAAATTTTTAAATAAAAATATTATTGCAAAACTTGTTTTTTTTTATTGTTGCAATTTTTTTATGTTAATTTTAGTATTGAATTTATCATTTTGCAATTTGTTTTGTCTTCTCTGCTCATAATAATAGATGCATAAAAATACGACATTATTGTCAAAATTACAAAAACTTTGGTAAAATTTACAAAATTTCGTTTATTTGACTAAAGTTTTGGTTATTTTAAGACTTATTCGTAATTTTATGCATGGATTATTATCGGTGTTTGGAAAACAATTTTGCATTTAAAAATAACTAAAAATTTGCTGTTACTGACAAATTTTCCGTAAACTATCAATCATTAATTAATAAAAAATATTTAGCCAAAAAAAAAAAAAACAAAAACTTTTGTAAAATAAACGAAAATTTGTTTATTTTAGGAAAATGTTTATTGTTTTGACAATACTTTGGTATTTTTTTTTGTGGGCGTTGTGGTAAAATGGTTAGCGCGTTGGACTGTTACACAGATGGTCCCGGGTTCGATTCCCGGTGACGACAACATCAATTTAAAAAATAATATGTATGAGTTTTCTATCACTTATATGTATCGCTGCGCCCACCTTCGGTGTTCCTATAGCACTTAACCCCACCGAAGTAAAGTAATGAATCAGGGCTATGAAACAAAAAGCTTCAATAAATTCGCCAACTCTACATCAGGTGGCGAGCAACAACTGTTCTAAGACTTATCATCTCGCGCAATTACAGTGTTGCCATGTTTGAAGCCCTTCATCTTTCACCACCTTTCATCTCTCCACTATACCCTTTCCAAAGAAAGGAGATTAATTCTAATTAATAGGCAGAATTTCCTGAATGTTGATTCTCTTAAAAAAAAAAAAATAAAAATAAAAAAAAATATGTATTATTCTAAAAGTTCTTTAATATTTTATTAAATTTCTGTTTTTTTTTTTACTTTTAGTGCACAATATTTACAAATTCCCACTTAAACATGTCATACCATATATACACTGAAAAAAAGTAGAAAAAATTTTTGCTAAAAACTAATAAAAATTATTTAAAAATTACGTTGAAGAAAAAACTATTACAATTAGCATATTTTTTACTAAATATTAGTAAGATAAGAAAAGCAAAAGTAAATGTGTAAAATCTACGAATTATTAGTTATGTTTGAGCTAAATTTTAGTTATTTAAATTACCAAATTAATCTGCTAAGATCAGCAAAAAAATATCTAAATCTTAGTAGAGAAAACAAATTATAAAAAAATTAAACATTTTTAGTTTTTTTTTTAGAATTTTGCTGAATGCGAATAAAAATCTGCCCTTCTAAAATCAGCAATCTACAATATTTTAGCAAAAAATACTGTTATTTGCATTCTACTAAATTTAAGATAAATATGTATATCAAAAATGTTTTTGATATTACAGTTTTTGCTTACTGTTTTCAGTCTACATATATTTAGTAAAAGTTTTTGCTAAGTTTAGCTGAGCAAATTGCTATTTTCAATTAACTAAAATTCAACTGGAATACAGGACAAAATTACAAAAACAAATGAATGTGTGCTGTTATTTCGCTTCCAAAAACAAAAATAAAAAAATGTTTTCATTTCAGTCAAATGGTCATAACTTTGGAACGGTAAGACCTTTGGGCTTCGTGTAGGGCATTTTGGAAAGGTAAGAGGTATGGCTATCTTTTTTTACAATTTTTTTTAAAGCTAAAGCCCAAAAACAAAAAAATCAAACCACTGGTTCAGAAGTTAGCAATTTTACCCTACTATCCTCCGATCACCAATCCGAAAATTTTCAAACCGCTGCCATTTCGCACACTTGCATTTTCGGGGATGGTCGTAGTGGACATATTTTCATAAAATGAGCTAAGGAATACGCTGGTGAAATTCGGAGGGTCGTGACTGAATCACCCTGTATATCTAAAATTTTGTAAAACTAACAGTTTAATTTTTGCTGTTCTTATTTTATTAATATTTAGCAAAAAATTTGCTAATTTTAGCAGTTTTTTCTGCAACGTCAACTAAACTAATTTTTAGTAGCTTTTTCTGCTATTTTTACAGATTTATTTCTTTGAGTGTATAATATTTACGCAAACACTACTAAAGCCAACAAAGAAAAAAGATCAAGAAGTCATACAACTTAAAAAATTTTTAACGTATAAAAGAGAATTCTATATAAGAAGTCTTATCAAAACCAAAGCGCATTATACTTTTATCCTCAGGAAAAACAAAATTGCTATAATGGGTTTAGACTGCACTCATAAAAGAATACCGAAAATAGAGTAGTCTGTATTAATTTTGTAGATATCTAAACGCTTTATTAGCGTTTGAATGTGGGATGTTGTTTCATGCTGTAGGTTGAAAGTACAAAGATATTTGTTCAACTCACAATTGTGTCTACATGTATGTTTGCCATAAATTGATGCCTCTGGTGCATTTCAACAGAGTTATTAGAGTTATGGTTTTAGAAAATAAATTCCTAAAATATTTTTTAAACAATTTCTTAACCAGCTTTAATAAAATTGAAGCTTAAAGAGTATGTTCGGACAAAGTAGCAAGTTAAGTTATGTTAAAGCGCTTTAAAATTGTGTTAGTAGAATATTTTGTAAATGAGAATTTTTTAATTAACTTGAGAGGCATGCCGTGCAAAAACATCAAAAAAACAATAGATGTCAAATTGATAAAAAGGACGTTATATTTCATGGCACATAATTATAATATCCAACTTGAAAATTTATACTGACCTCTTAAGACCAAGAATCTTATTATTATCCTCAATTTCATTAGATTGAGATTGGTGTATAATTTGTTTAAAGGAAATGCTCCTAAAACAGAGTTCAAAGAATTCCGTAAGCCGAAAGATGAAGATATATTATTGCTACAAAATATAGACATATAAATAAATTTTGGTAGAGACATAAATTTATCTGGGTAAAAGTTGGTGAAAATGCTTCAAATTTTAAGTATATTAAAGAGTGCAATATAAAACTTCTTAACTGGTTTTTTACAATTGCTATGAAGGGGTCAAAAATTTTTTTAGTTTTTTTTTTTTAAATATATTTCTCACAAAAATTATTTGACATGCATTTTGTCACGTAATTTTTTTAATATATTTCACATAAAATTAATAATCAAAGCGATTTTTATGACACATGAACCGGTATATAATATGACACATGCACCGGTATACAAAACTTCAGATTTTTAATAGTAAAATTTCGAAAATCTATTTAAAAGTGACAGTGACATTTGTCTGATTTGCTTTCAAAAACATTTAGCAACATTATAGTATCCTCGGACACATGGCACTGAATGCTTTATGTAATTTTGACTAAGTTTAAACTTTACCATGTTTGCAATCATTAATTTTTCATACCAAAATTACAGTGCTGATATGAATTGATAAATTGTAACACAAACTCTATCACACGATGAATAAGATTTATTGATTCCGGTTCTTTCTGTTTTTCGAACATAAAAAGTATTAAACAAAGTAAATTTAATACATTTTTTGTTTGAACTTAAAACAGTGAAACATAACAACAGCGGACACCGATGATCGCAGCATGTTATTGCATAAAAATTAACTAAATAAATTTATAATAACAAAAAAAAATAAAAGCAAGGTTTTTGTATAAAAATTTTTTAAAATAAATTAATTTTAATTATAAAACCGACATACACTCAAAAAGAATTTTCTTGGACGAATTTTAATGAAATTTTTCACTAAACAAATGAAGTTTTCTTTACTAAGAGAATAGAAAAAAAACGTTACTAAAATTTAATTAAGTTTTTGTAAACCCTTAATGAAAATCAGTAAATTTTTTTTACTAAAAATTTGTTTACATCCTTTGGCATTTTCGTTATGTTTTAGATTATAAAAATATTAAACCTGAAAAAAACTTTGCTCTGAACTTGGAAAGATAACTAGTAAAAATGTGTGCTAATTTTAGCAACTCGGTGTTAAAATATCAGTAAAATATTAGTAAAATTTAGTAAAACATTTTGTCATTTCTAAATACAGAATATTAAACATTTTTTCAAAAAAATAATTTGTTCTAAAAATAAGTAAAAAAAAACTTTAAATTGAGATATAAAACGCTTTACTAATTTTTTACTCACTTATTTTGCTGATTGTAGATTTAATTCTCTAACTTATTTGTTTTCCATAACATAGCTCAAAATGTATTAATTTGAATTTCTTTTAACGTTAAAATTTTTTAAAAAACTATTTAAGAAACAAATCTAAAGAAATTAAAAAAAAAACAATTTTTTATATAAAGTTCAATCTTTTCAAATCATTCTCTGTTTAGAAACAAATCGTGCTTTAATTTTCAAGTGCAAACATCGCTCAAAGTTGTTGTTTTTATTTAAATTTTAATTTTTGTTTACGAATGTCATATTGTAATTTGAATACAAATTGTTTAATGTTCTGAAGTAACATTAAAACTTTATCATTTTAAAATTAATCTAATTTTTCAATTTAAGACAATAAATTTTTAAACAAATCCACTTTACATTTGCTTATTCAGTTATACACTCAAAACATACGAACTACTACGATACATTTGTCATGACATTTTGAAGGAGACAAAAGTTGGAATAATATATTTTTTTATTTATATTTGTTGGAAAAATTTAAATCGTGTTTACAACATGTTTCAATTAAAACAAGTAAGAAACTTTTTCATTGCTGTTACTCTTACTTTTTTTTATACTTCTAAATATACATTAGATAAAAGTACACAATTATGTAAAGGTGAATTAAATAAGAGAACCTACAACTTATACAGCTACAAATAATATAAGAGTAATTTCAATATAAGCGATAGGCTTCAAGCCACAAAATACTTTATTTGATCTGTATATAATTGAGTATTGTTGGAATGTTCATTATTAACTTTGTAGTTTTTAGTTTTATTCTTAGCAGACAAATGATAATTGCATCTGTAGCCTATCGCCTTAATTGTAATTGATTACCATAACAGGTGTGTTTTATTAACTTTTCTTATGGGAACTTGTTGTTACAACTTCATGATTCATTTAAATTGATTTTGTAATTGTTGTTATAAAATACGGTTACCAGCACCAAAAATAAAGTGTTAATGATGTTAAAATCGTTTATTGATTGTTGTTACAATTGTGTTTGTGTATTGGAGATTTCGAATAATTGCATTAATTAATATTAATTGTTTTGCAAACAAACAGACGACCATATGGAAAATTAATTTGAATCCATATACCACATTGTATTATAACACGATAATCATAAATTGATAAGCCATAACTGCAAAATCTATGCAACTAAAGATCAGCAAGTAAATTAAACTCTTTATTAAGGAAAAGTTGTTGAGCGGGCTTTTACTAAAAATTTTGTCTTAGCAGGGGTTTTCCGATGGGTTCTCTCCAATATTAATGAAACTCAGCTATGTGATAGAGCAGGAAAAGGTAAGGATGACGAGTTTTTTACATGAATGGTAACCAATTCGATGCGGTTATCGGTAAGGGTAACGATATTTTATTTTATTTTATTTCGGTAACGATATTTTAAGGGCTTTGTAGCATATATATATAATGTTTTTATCAACAAAGCCTTAACGGTATTTTGCTTAGTCCAGTAACGGTATTTTAGCGGTAATGTTATTTACTATATTTCGGTATCGTTAGTTTAGGAATAACTGGTTTTCAGTCAATTCAGTAGAGGAATTTTAAGGTTACCGTTATTTTATTTATTCACGTTATGTCCATGTTCTCCGATATATTTTGCCCTCTTATGCCCATATTCGAATCAAATTTTTAATCAAACTTTGCGATTATTTTTTTCTGATCTTATCAGTATATTTCGGTAAGGATAACGCTATCTCAATTATTTAGGCAACGACATTTTAGCGATAACGATATTGTCATTTCGGTAACTGTATTTTATGAATATTGGTATTTTAGTTATATTGGTAACGGTATTTTAGGGATAACGATAGTCAGTGGAAATTTTTTTGAATCGATGACGGTAGTTTTGCGGAATTACCTGTCAACCCTGATTTTTTCTTGTTTAGGAGTTAAAAAGTGGGGTAAAAAATTATCCAATTTTTAATATTTTTTTGTATGTTCCACTCTTAATTTGAAAAAAATATGCGTATTTGCAAAATATGGAATTTTTACTAAACAAAAACAACGCTTTATTTTTTTTTTTTTTTTTTTTGGGTCCCGGGTTTTATCTATAATTAATGAATTATTGGAAAAAAAATACGCATTATTTTGTTATTTTATTTTTTAAATCAAAAGATTAAATTTAAAAATGTAGTCTCTTTTAAAAACTATACATTGATTTTTAAAATTTTTTTTCTGTACTTATAAGATAATCGAATTAAGTAAAAAAAACATTAAGTCGAAAACACATAATTTTTATTTTCAATAAAAATTATATCAAGCTTGTAAAATATTATGTTTCATAAAAATTTAATGTGTAACTCTTTCCATCTCACTTTTCTTTCTATAAAAAATCTAATATTCGAGAGCAAAAGTTGGCTTTAAAGGGTTAAAAATTAAATTTTTAAAACAGAATATTATTGTAGATTTTTTTTATCCTTCACGTACAGAAAAAATATAAAAAATTAAATGTATAGTTTTAAAACAGAGACGCTTAAAGGGTCCCTTTATACCAGACTTGGGCGAAGTCAATTACATTTCTAAATCGTTCACTTGTGAAATTTTTCTATATTATTAATAATATCAGACCTACACTCACACTTGTGAGCTTAATCGCTTCCTTGGTAAATTTGTAAAATGTTTAATACCAAACATGGGGATTATTAACAACATATGGGTATTTAATTACAGGGCAATTACTCAATTACACCCAATTACATGTAATTGAACATAAAAAAGTAATTGGCCTGTAATTAAATACACAGATTATGGAATTATGTCCCATGTCTGGTATTGACAAAATTTTAGAAATATTTCACAAGTGAACGATTTTTAAATGTAATTGACGTCGCCCAAGTCTGCTTTATACAACATTTTTAAATTTAATCTTTATAAATGTGAAAAATATAAAAAATGACAAACTGTCGTCTTTTCTAAAAGTGCAATAGGCTTTATTGCAAAAAATCATAAAACAAATGATTAAACCCCGGGAAACAAAAAAGAGAAAGTTAAATTTTTTGGCAAAAATTACATATTTTGCAAATGTCCATTGATTTTTGAAATCGAGGGTAGTCAAATTTTAGAAAAATGACTTTTAACAATAAATAAATAAAAAATGCATTTATATTTGCCACTGAAAAATAAATTATAATGATTCCATAAACGAAGCAACGGGTTTTGAAACTTGCGCATTTTTTGCATATTTTAAAAAAACGAAAATCGCGAATAAAACCATGGTTTTTTAAATTTCGAGAAAATAAAAGCGCCAATCTTTAAGTGGGTTAATAGTGTTTTTGAAAGCAAAATATAATTTAAATCGAAAGACACAAATTTCAGATTTTCGGAATGGACGATATATCGTGGAATGGACGATATATATTTTCAGGTTTATAAAAATAATTGTGACATTGTCAATTTTTAATAGATTTTTACAAGCATAAACTGCATGGGGTTGAAATTAAGCATCGTGTTCTTTTAAAGTAATTGTACCTATCTATGTTTAAAATAAATCGTGCTGTTTATATTATACTACTATTATAAATTATTATACTATCAAGCAGGTGTAATATTTTAAAAGCTACCCAGGCAGAAAAATACAATCGGCACAGTGTTGGCAAAGCGTCGACGAGGGTCGGATATATGTTGGCAGAACGTGGGATTAACAATATCGACAATAGGGAAACAGGATCATAGTGAACAACCGTTGGTTTGAGCGAACTTGCCACTGATGGCATAACGTTCATAATCCAAAATTTGGTGCCTTTAAAATAGCTTTATTTAATTTTGAGAAATATGTATAATAAATCACATTTAAAATGCTCCAATACAGTTCAGTCTTAGTCTTATACATCATATTTAAATGTGTGAAATAATATAAAATTAAAAAAAAATTGCTTCTAATTTGTTGTAATATTGTTAAAAATAATGTTGTCAAAGAATTTTGTGGGTGGTACTGGCAAAGGACGTGCTTTGCAAATAAAAACGTGTTTTACTATTACAATATTAGTTTGGTAATTTTTAACACGGTGGGTTTTTACAAAAATAGCAGCGGTTTGCCAGTACTATTTTTTTTTTTTTTTGCACGGTTGGCAATTTTAACCTGGGTATTTTTCTTTTAAGACCAGCTTATTTTTTTATTATTATTTTTCTATAAATTATTTTAATGAAATGTTAACCAGCTCACGACTTTTTTGTTGTTATAGTGCTATTATAATTATAAAATATGTAATTAAAATATTTTCTATAATTTGATAATAAAATCTAAATACAAATTTTGCATATTTTAATAGCAATTATATTTTTAAATAAGTAAAATAATAAATAAATTAATTTTTTTCCCCAGTATTGGTAACATTATCAGTTGAACTGGCATCCCTGCCAAACATTCTACATCTAAATAAAATTTCAATCAGAGACTCTTAATAAGTGTTAAAGGTTAATTATAGTATTGTTGCAAAAGAAAAAAACCCTTAACTAATGTGGCCTCATTACGATGTTGCATTCACATAAAGACTCTTAAAGATGATGTATAAAAATTCATTATTTCAAAACTTTAAAAATTAGAAAAAAAAACTGTTACATAAAGTTCTTATATTTTATGTTGCCCTATAAAATATAAGAACTTTATGTATCAGTTTTTTTAATTTTTAAAGTTTTAAAATAATGAATTTTTATAAGGCATCTTTAAGAGTCTTTATGTGAATGCAACTTACTGTAAGTTCCAAGTAAATCTGTAAAACTTTTTCTGAAGTGGGAGAGTTCAGAAATAAACCGTCATAGGTAGCGCTAAAAAGCCACAAGTGTCTATCGTAGATCACAACAAGTTTTGTTAAAATCGTTCTGCCGGTTTTCCTAAAAAGGCAAAAAGTAAAAATCGGACATATTTCAACCAACAACATTTTTTTATTTTTTTTTTTATTAATTAATAATCATGTAATTACAAATTATATACTATTACCCTAACCGACCACTAGCTACTATGGCCTTCGGCGCGTTGTAGCGAAAACAGACCAGTGCCTTTGGTGGGAATCGAACCCACGACACCGCCACTAATAAACCAGCCCGCTACCAACACGCACGAAAACAAAATTATTTAAAATGACGTTGCAATGAAATCTGCTAAAATTAGAAAAAAAATGTTATTACTAAGATAAGAATTATCTAACTAATATTTAGCAAAACAAAATTTTCTAATTTATTAACCCGCCAAAAATAAGATCCGTACAAAAATAAAATATTTTTACTTGCCGGAAATTTAAAAATTAATTCATGAATCAGGCTAGTAAACTTGCCGGACAACAATTTAACTGTTATACCTTGAAGATATTTTAACTATTTTATCCAAAATGACCAATTTTACAACATCATATTTGAAGAAAATTAAAAAACACGCCAAAAATTTAGAGCTGCAAATTAAAAAATCACTTTTACTTAAATGTGGTTATAGATAGGTCCAATACTTTTTAGTGTTACAAACATCAGCACTAACTCATTAAACATCCACTGTCCACGTAGTAGTGAAGAGTATAATTACATATTTTTTTAACATTTTTAGTTCAATATTTGTTTAATAATTTATTGCCAAATTGTCAATAAATTTAAAATTGAATTTGTTTATATTATACCACAATATAAACTTTAACTAAAAAAAAATTCTAATATTTTTTTATTTATTTAAAACATTAAAAAAACAACACACATTTAAATTACTTTTGCTAATACACCGTTTCCTTGATTAACGGCATTAAAGTGACTTTAAATTTACCGGAGTGTGAAGCAAACGAAACAAAATATTCTAAATAATATTTTTTTATTGCGAAAACACTTTTTGACAGTGTTTTTATACACTTAAAATGACATGTTTTAGATTGAAGGTCCTGTTGTGTAAATCACATAACAACTTTTAGAAATTTAGTACACTCTAATAATCTGAAGTTATTATCGAATATATTTTTTTAAAACTTTGAGAACTAAAATAATTTTAACTAACAGTGGAGGTATTAATACCCGTACTAGTATATCTTTATGAATTTTGAATATTCCATCGTCATTCTATGTTAAACCGAACGATTTCTGTTACACAAATTTTTGCTTGCTTTAAAATTTGCCAGACGCAATCTTATTTCAAAAATATTTGACACGAAAAAAACAAAAATTAAAACTTTTGGTAAAAAGTTCAAACAAAAGTTAAAAACTAATATAAAAAACATTCACAATGTTGCAACATTGACATTTAAATAAATTTAGAATAGTAAAGGACCACTAAAATAGGCCCAGTAATTTTTAAAGTACATAATTTTAAATATCGACATGTCGGAAAATGTTACAACAAAGATAGAGTAAAATATCATTAAAATAAGAAGAGTAAAATAACATTAAAATAAGCCATCAACCATGGAAATCGTCCCACAAGTTTTTAAAATATATCACTTTAAATATCGACATGTCGGAGCATTTGTCATATTTTTTTATTTTTTAAAACAAAATAACTCTTTTAAAATAAAATGTTAATTTTTTTTCTAAAAATACATGCCAATTATTTTTGAAATAGGATTACATCTGCCAAACTTAAAAGGAAACGGAATGTCAAAAATCATTCGGTTTAACATGAAATGACTGTTGTGTACACATAAACCTCATTTGCGTAAATTTCTGACATGTCACAAAAAAAATATAATTTTGCACATGGGCAGGTAAAAAAATAGGCAACTCATTTATTTGCTCCCCCACAAAATATCTAAATTTCATTAAAATAAGAGGATTCTGGTTGGAATACTCCTTTTCAGATGATAAATCTGTTGCATGGAAATGTGGAGTAGCAGGTTCGATTCCTGGCACGAACACATATAAAAAAATATCAAAAATATTTTATTATGTCATTAACGTAAACAAGTTATACATACACTTTGAAATTCTGTATTTTATCGTTCAGAAAGGTACTGATGTAAGTACTTAATATTTATTTAAAATAATTCTGTAGATTAATTTAATGTTATTTTATGGTTTGTTCATTTGTATATTTTGTATGTTAAAAAAATATTACAAAAATTGTAAGTGGCATTTCGTGACAATTTTTATGTTTATTGAAAAAAATTATATTGGGCCGTATCAAATTCTATAAATTTATGTAAAGAAATTGTTGGATATAAATAGATATAATTATAAAATGGATATATCTAATTTTATATAACTACAAAAAAATTCTATCTACTCGAGTAAAAAAAAATATATACGGTCATATGCTTTTTCATCTTAAAATATATTATTATATTTTAGTATATGATTATATGTGATTACATATTGCATGGCCATATCTTATAATATGTTTCTTATGTGGCAACATACATAACGATATATTTTATATATTAACCTTTATAATAATTAGATATTAAACATATATGCTATACATAATAACACATGACAGATATATTGTCATATATAATAATACATTCTTATATATAACACAATATGTAATCATATATGGAAATATATAAGCTTTATAATTTAAGATATAATAATATATACTGTCTTATAAAAAAATTTGTGATATAATTCAATATATAATTCAATATATAATTATATATGACATTAAATTATATAAGATTGTGTAAGATTCCAAATATGACACAAGATTAACATTTTAGTTTGAGATATGATTATATATGATCCAACTTCGTTAGTATTTTTCATGCGCATAAGATATACTTATGTATTGTTATGTAAAACTCCATACATATATCCATATATGTACAATAAAAAACAAAAATTAATTTTTGTTTTAAATTATATATTTCATTTTATTTAAGTAGATTTAATTAAATCTCAAAATATTTTATTCGATCCACAAAAAATTAACTATCTTTTTGGATCTAATTAGATCCAGCTAGAACTAAATAGATCTCATTGGATATTTTAGGATATTACAGTATCTTAAATAACATTGAGATCAATTTTGATCCAGTTATATATTAGAGGGATATAATTGGAAATTACTTTATGCGCCCAAGTTTGAGATTAGTTTGGATCAGATTAAATATCGATCTATATAAAATGGGACATTATTTTATATTTGAGATATAATTTTGTTGGATCGAAATAATTATATAAAGCATATATGTAATATATAATTTGGCCCATATATAGTTATACATAATTTAATATGATACAATATAAACCCATTTTAAGTTAATCAAAATCAGATATGAATTTATATTATTGGATATGTTGCCATTTATAGGCATATATTATTATATATCAAATTTTTACTTGCGAATTTTTACTCAAATTAATATTGTTAATATCTTGATATTTTTAAAGTGTAAAGAGATTTCAAAAATATTCAAAAATTTCACAAAATTGTTACATTTATTTTTGCCTTCCGTTTTTAAATCCAACTAATAAATTTTCCGAATATCTCGTTGAACTCGATGGGTTTAGTTAGTTGAACTCGATGGGGCTTAGTTATGTAAAATTGGGCTTAGTTATGTACATTTTTTAAAGCAAATGTCAATGAAATGTCTCATATGTAAAATATTTGAATTTGTTTGTGGAACTAAAAAAAATTGAAATAAAACAAATTAAATTCAAATACATACATATGTTTTTGCTCACTTTGTTAAACAAATAAACACAATGACACTTCAATTTAAATTTTTTTATAAAGAATGTTTTTTAAAAATATTTTAGTGATTATTTTCACTATAAAATTTTAATTAAATTAAATTCTTTTTAAAGTGTGCACTTGTTTAAGTTTTTCAATTAACTCAATAATATATGAAAAATTAAACAATTATAATTTTTAAATCCACAATTTAAATTTGTTTTTTAAATCCACTTTAAAATCCTTTTAAATATTTAAAATTGTAAAGTAAAAAAAAACTAATTTGTCTCTACCAATAACTTAGACTCTATATAACAAACTGCCAATCAGTGAATAGAAAACTAATAAATATAGTTGGAAGATAAATAAAATATTTTTAGAATTTTAACACTAATACACACTCACATTGTTTCAATTGCAAATTACCTGAAATATTAACCGTTTAAATTGAAATATCGAACAATGATACTTTTTTATATAATTATTTATTTTTCACTTTGATTATATTTACTCTTGAAATGTTGGTCTTTATTTATAAGTCACAATTCTTAAAATGATCTTAATTTTGACATTTGTCTTAAGGTAAATACATATTACCTGTATTTCTTTTTCATATAAATTTTTTTTTTTAATTCTTAAGAGGCTATCAAGAGCAATATGAGTATCAGAATATTGAAAGTTAAAAAAACTTGTTCTTGTTTAAACGTCAACAGATATCATGACGTTTATTTTGTCTTAATTTTTGTTGTTCATAAACGTTTAGTTATTAAACTGGTTGTAATAATAATCAGTTTAGTCATTCATATTATATTTAATACATTTTATTGTGGGTTTTCTAAAAACAACTTTATTTATTTAATGAAACAAAAAAAACAATCATGTCGAATTAGAGAAGCGCTAATAGGCTGATAAAACTAAAACAATGTTATCAGGTTTTTATTAATACCAACAAAAATATTAAAAGGGCAATGACTGCGTAGGAATTTAATTTTGTTGTTCAATTGATTAGAATCTAAAACCGGATTTAAAACTAGATTTTGAATGTAAATGTATAGTGTAGCATAGTGACTTACATTTTTAATCATATTTGGTGTAGTTTTTTTTTCCTGACGAAGTATTTTGCTTATAACTTTAAGTGATAACTAGGGCTCGCAAGCTAATGCATTTATAATAGTGTTTTATGTACATAAAATATACATTCAAGATCGTCATTTATTCAATTAAAATGCTTGTACGTTATCAACATTATTCACACAATTTAAGTAATTTTTGTCTTAAAAAGTGATTGAAAATATAAAAATTAATTTCATCCAAAAAATTCTTTTTTATAAATTTAAAAACAATATTTTAAAGAAATGTATTGATTTTCAATAATCGCAGATTTTAGTAAAATTAAATTAAAATCTGTAAAACTTTTTCCTATAGAAACACCCTCAGATTCTGAGGACTTTTTCCTATAGAAAAACCCTCAGATTGTTAGGAGTTTTTCCTATAGAAAAACCCTCAGATTCTGAGGAATTTTTCCTATCGAAAAACCCTCAGATTCTGAGGAGTTCTTCCTATAGAAAAACCCTCAGATTCTGAGGAATTTTTTCTTCAGATAAACCCTCAGATTCTGAGGAATTTTTCCTATAGAAAAACCCTCAAGTTCTGAGGAATTTTTCCTATAGAAAAACCCTCAAATTCTGAGGAATTTTTCCTATAGAATAACCCTCAGATTCTGAGGACTTTTTCCTATAGAAAAACCCTCAGATTCTGAGGAATTTTTCGTATCAAAAAACCCTCAGATTCTGAGGAGTTTTTCCTATAGAAAACCCCTCAGATTCTGAGGAATTTTTTCTACAGATAAACCCTCAGATTCTGAGGAATTTTTCCTATAGAAACACCCTCAGATTCTGAGGAGTTTTTCCTATAGCAAAACCCTCAGATTCTGAGGACTCTTACCTATAGAAAAACCCTCAGATTCTGAGGAATTTTTCCTATAGAAAAACCCTCAGATTCTGAGGAATTTTTCCTATAGAAAAACCCTCAGATTCTGAGGAATTTTTCCTATAGAAAAACCCTCAGATTCTGAGGAATTTTTCCTATAGAAAAACCCTCAGATTCTGAGGAATTTTTCCTATAGAAAAATCCTTAAATTCTGAGGAATTTTTCCTATAGAAAAACCCTCAGATTCTAAAGACTATTTACTAAAAAAAACCCTCAAATTCTGAGGACTTTTTCCTATAGAAAAACCCTCAGATTCTGTGGACTTTTTCCTGTAGAAGAACCCTCAGATTCTGAGGAATTTTTCCTATAGAAAAAAACTCAAATTCTGAGGAATTTTTCCTATAGAAAAACCCTCAGATTCTAAGGACTTTTTACTAAAGAAAAACCCTCAGATTCTGAGGACTTTTTATTATAAAAAAAAACCCTCAGATTCTGATTAATTTTTCCTATAGAAAAACCCTCAGATTCAGAGGACTTTTTCCTATAGAAAAACCGTCAGATTCGGAGAACTTTTTGCTATAGAAAACCCCTCAGATTCTGAGGACTTTTTCCTACAGAAAAACCCTCAGATTCTGAGGACTTTTTCCTATAGAAAAACCATCAGATTCTGAGGGTAATGTAATAATACATTATTAATTTTGCAAGGACATAGTAGAACAACTTATAATTAACATATATTTATTGAAAATTAAAAAAATTGTTTTTGAAATACAGCAGTTTAAACAGCGAACTTTGAAAGATAAAGACTTTTGTTAAATTTTCGACTTTTTTCATATTTTATAACGCGAAATTTCCACAGCCGTTAGAGCTAACAAACCAAAACTTGGACATATCTATATGAGGCGGTAGAGGTTGCATATTTTTGGATGGTTTTAGAGATTGGATTGAGTTATATGTTCTTCTTTCCAAAACTGTAAAAAAAAAATCTATTGAAAAAAATGTGTTAATATTTTGTTAGTCTGTGAAGTTCTAAAAAGCGTTTTTAATAATAACTTCAGATTTTTGAGTGTTTTTCTGAAAATAGTAATGTGATATACTCAATCAGGGCTGCCAATCCACTAGATCGCTTTTCTGATATACAGGCAATTAAAATCTTTATAAATGCAATTAAAAATGTAATTGAAGGGCTTATTGTTAGAACTTGATAAGCCATATTTACAGTTTTATGGATTTTCGCTGTTTTCTAGGCATCCTTTGATTAATATTTGATAGATGTCTTGCTGAAACTCTTATTACAAGTACTTAGAGTATAAACGTCCTGCAAAAGTCATAATGGTTGCATTTTTGTTAACCTTTTAAAGGCGAAAACAAACTATATATAAAATGTGGCTTATCAAGTTTTTACAATAAGCCCTTCAATTGAATTACTACCAAATACAATGTTAATGATATCAATTTAAAATTTTATTAAATATTATTCAAAATTTATATATAAATTTTACTTATATCAATTAAAAATTTAAGTAAACGTTTTTCAAAATTTAAATTATAATTTTAATCATAGTAAATAATTTTTTTTTTACAATTATATTTTAAAGATTTTTTTTTTTTTAATCAACAATTAATGGCATAAATTAAACGTTTAATTGAAATCAAGTTTTATTTCAAACAAATCTTTAACTAAACATTTGTGGCCAATAATTTCTTCCGTGTTTGTTAAAATGTTTACATTTTGTAGTACCATGTAATAATAAAACCGAAATTCTTCTTTCCAAGTGATTTACATTTTTCATATCGACATATTTCAGCCCTCCTAGCAGACTGTAGCACAAACTTATAATACCAACTTTTAAAATAAAGGTAATTTAAATTGAATAAAATATGAATCCCCTACTTACACACATTACGCCAAACCGCATTCTCATTACCATATCAAGTTTTATTTTTATAAGTTCTTCTTAAAATTACATTTAAAAATCTTGAATAAATTTAAAAAACCACAATAAACATTTTTAAGGAGGGAATTTTGGGGGGTAAATATCTGATTAAAAGATGTAATGTTGCCTTTATAAAATTAAAATTTTCGGTTCGATTACTATTTTTGACATAACTATAACTTTTTTTTAGATTGTTTATAAAATTAAAGTCACTTTACTGCGCTGTCAAAATAAAATTTCAGATTTTGACTGTGAAAACAGTAAAACTCTAACGATATTAGCGATTTTATATTTTTGTGGTAGTAGAGTAAATCTAGGGTTTTTTATAACACTTTAGGGGGATTTGAAAAAAAAATACTTGGCAACACTGAATAAAAATGTAGTTTAACTGCGTACTTCTTTCTCTTTGGCTTATTTTAAATTGAAAACTCAAAGTTAAATGTTAAAAATTCACATCTTGTCAAAAGCCTACACTTCGTGTGTGTTTTTTCGTTATCATATCTTAATTGTTGTTAGAAGAACATGAAGTTCATTTTAAAATTTCATAATGAGAAGCGAAAAAATATACGAAACATGACAGACAGTGATTTGTTCAAGGTTATGTTCTTGGTTTCTAGCATGAATTTCATACAAATAATATTTGACTGATAATGAAGGAACATATTTGATGTTTTGAAAACGTGATTTAGAAGAAATGATACATATTTTGAAAACAAAATTTTATTTTGAGGTTAAGAAAAATATTAACAAAATTTTGTTTAAGATAAAATTTTAATTTGACATATGAAAAAACCATATTGAAATAACAAGAAAAAAAAATATTAATCTAATCACACACTATCCAACTGTATCCACCATATCTACTACTTCTTAGTATTTTGTCATTTTCAGAAGAGAATTTACAATAACTTGACAATTTGTATCACCAATAATGGAAAAAAGGAAATATGGATTGATAGCGTGTGAATTTCCATTACTCACAGAAAAAATTTAAATAATTTAAATTGTTATTTTAAATACATTTTTCGTATGGACAAAAAATATAACTTTCATGATTAAATACGAAAATCACGAATTTAATAAAAAAAAAAAATATTGAATTTTTTGTGATGAAAATTTTTCAACAGTTCCAATGAAATAATTTATAGAATTTTTGGTAAATTATTGAAATACTTTTTTTGTCGAGTCCTTAAAATTTGTTATGAATTCAAATAAGTGTTAAGTCCGATTTTAGGATATTTATTTTTTTTTTTTAAAGAGAAGCAACACTCAGGAAATTCTTCCTATTAATTACTGTGTTGCTTTCTTTGGAAAGGGGATAGTGGAGAGATGAAAGGTGGTGAAAGATGAAGGGCTTCAAACATGGCAACACTGTAATTGCGCGAGATGATAAGTCTTAGAACAGTTGTTGCTAGCCACCTGATGTAGAGTTGCCGAATTTATTGAAGCTTTTTGTTTCATAGCCCTGATTCATTATTTTACTTCGGTGGGGTTAAAAAATCTTCAGGCATGTATTAAAAAAGTAATATTTTTTTGGGAACAAATACATAAAATATCACTTTAAGAACTTACGCTGAGTTTTACACTTAATATAAAGTCAACATATGTATATTGTGCTTAGTTTACTATGCTATGTTATACAAATATATACTAAAATATTTCACTTTTTTTATTCGATTTAACAAAAAAAAAAAAAAACACCCACAGTGATTAACAAAATTGAATAAACATTACTACTCAGACATATTTAACAGTAATTCTTTACAATTATTTGTGCAGTCGACGGTAGTGGTTTTATTTTTCAATATCATTGTACTTATTTTATTATGCTGCGTTATTACAAGATTTTCTAGAAAAATAATATTTAAAGCCCAGTGTAGAAAAGTATTACCATATAAGTGGTTATATAAGTACATATTTGGTAATGGCAAGTACTTTAAATTTTCTTTCGAAATTTCATGGCTTTCATATGGGGATAGCAGGCAAAATAATGACATATCATTACTAACCACCTTACAAAAGTTAGAAAAATATATGGTTACCTATATGCTTACCAGTATGGAGAAAAATGATAAGCCTACACATAAATTAAAAAAAAAAAAAATTAAAATAATTTCTTTAAATTTTTTTTTAATAAAATGTGCGCACAGGGGAATCGAACCCGCGACCTCCAAGTTGTCACTCAATAGCTCTACCATATGAGCTACCTCGACATGTTATACTTGAGAGATAAAAACATAAATGACTTTCAGCTTACAAAAAATCAAAAGTATGTACTTATGTGTGTTTACTAGAGTTGGGAAAATAATGAGTCCAAAAATAGATTTTTAAAAATTGTTTAGATCATTACTTTATATTTAAAATAATGATAAAAAATAAGTACTTATGAGGAACGTCTTATTCTGTGTCATAAAATAATGGGAAAATTAACTAGTTATTAGTAAGTCCTTATTATTTGTGTTAAAGCTATGCAGGGAGTCAGATAGTATAATTACTGGTAGTGAGAAAAGTAATGATATGCCATTACCGTTTCTACAATGGTAGAGTTTTTAAAATTGATTATGCATTCATTCCACTTATCAAATTCTCGTTATTAAGGGAACAGAAAGTTATGCACTACCGTATTATAACACACATATTGTTCGATTATTTTTTAGAATAGCATTACCATTATAAGTGAATATATAAGTACATATTTGTTGTCAGTCAACCGATCTACCATCTGAGACATTTTGACATGTTAAATTTGATAGATAAAAACATAAATGCCTTGCTTGTACAAAATGTCATTACTTTCCAGCTTACAAATACTCAAAAATAAGTAAATATATATGTACTTACTTTAAGTAAAAAGATATTGAGTCGAAAAATAGAGTTTAAAATTTTTTTAGATCATTACTAAAAATTTAAAATATTGATAAAAAAAGTACTTATGGGTAAGGCATTATTTTTTGTATTGAAATAATGGGAAAATTAATTAGTTAGTAGTAAGTCCTTATTATCTGAGTTTATGTAATGTAAAGAGAAAGCTGTTGTCAAATAGTGAGCAAGTAATGACATGTCATTACTGTTTCTACGCTGGGATATTAATATATTGTATACTCGTATATGACGAACTTCAAAAGTTTTGACACTTTGTAGTAAAATATTTTCAATCTTTTTTTTTACAGTTATATTAGTTTTTTGTGTTTATATACATCGAGATTATTTTTATGTTATTTTCAATTTATAACGAGCTTTCAACCTCCGTATATTTACAAAAATAAAGCAAATCAAACATATTAGCTAGATTGATACTAGTATTTCGATCTGGCTAAAGATCTCATCAGACCCCGAAGTTTTAGAAAAGCTAGAGCCTATATAATAGGCAGAACTTTAACAAAAAACCTATTAATAATCAATGTTGCTCCATTCTTTTTTTTTTTTTGACTGACATGAATAGCCTTTTGTGCATATGTTAGGCGATATTTAAGCTTGCTAAATCCATTCGCATTAATCATTTACCTTAAACGGCGCAAAAATTGTGGCGGTTTTAAATTGCAAGCAAATTAAAAATAATAAAATCACAGTTTTTGCTTGGATTTAATTAAAATATTACAATATTACACCAAAAAAATATAAAAATACACTCAACAAAGTTTTTTTTTTCATATATTAAAATACTTTTTTAAGTTTTCAACATTTAAATGGTTGTAAAAAATTGTTGTAAAATGTTTTTGAAGTTGGTCATATATAAAATAGCAAACAATACAAAATGTATAGTCAATTGCAATTTATTTGTTCTTGTTGTTCTTGTTGTTATTTTGAAGGATTTTTTTTGTAAGTTGATTTTACTTCATTGTAGTTCATTTTTAATTTTTAATAATTAAAAATTACTAAATTTGTAATTATTATTACGAAAATGCGGAAATCGACTGGCCAAATTTGCAATTTCTACCTACACTTAAATAAAAAAGTTTGCAAAAATTTATTGAAAAAAGAAAAATTGTAAAAATGTTCAATTTAAGCAACTCATGTTTAAAAATATAATAAAATTCATTGCTAAAATTAGCAAAAAAAAAAAAATAATTTATTTATTTATTGTTGGATGAAAATTAATGAAATTTTTCATTTAACTAATGAAACTTTTCTTCACAAAATAAACGAAAATTTTCTTAAAATACTAAATAGCTGCATATTTTTATGAAACCTTTTTTTAAAGAAACTTCTTCATTAAGTGTATTAAAGTTTTAATGAATACATTGACATTTGCCATACAATTTAAAGACACGTTTCAATAAACGAATTAATGTGCAATATCATTGGTTTTATGCAAAAATGCATTAATATCATGTACATAATTTTTTCAGTGTGGAGATTAGAAAAAATGTTTATTATAAAATAATTCGTACTAAAATTTAGTACAAAAACTGTAATTTGGGATATTTAATGTTTTACTAATATTTTTTTGCTAACTTATTTATTTGAGCGTACGAGTATTTCGATTAGGCAAAAAACTCATTAGTTTAAACTTAAAAAGAAAATCTAAAAATTGCCATTTTCATTTGGGTAAAATGTGTTTTAATTCTCATTTAAAATAATGAAAGTGACTGTTGGCTTTTTTAACTCAAAATAAGTTCTAAATTTTGTGAGGACTATCCTGTATGTAGTTTCTGACTTTGAGTTGAGTTCCATTTAAAAGAAGTAACTGTTGTTGTTGATGTTGATGTATGTCGTAACTTTTTGTTGATGATGATACTTATGTTTATGTTGTAGTACATATTGCACCTGTTAGGGGTAAAATTTGAAATTTTGTTTGGTTATATTTTTTTTTTTTTTTTTGATAAAAGTATTTTTTTTTTCAACGTTATTCAACAGATGTAGTGTTAACGTCAGTTATCAAGGTTGTTTAAATTTAAGTTTACGCTTAACTTGTTACCTACCAACGGTAATGCAGTTAAACGAACTTGAGCTTGAAATTTGTAGAATTTTCTTTAACAAATTCTTGTGTGTTGAGGTATAAGTTTGGAAAATTTATAGCTTAATAAGGCTTATTTTTACTGTAAGACTTATTTTTAAGGTAAGGTAAAGTGTAGTAAATATTTAAATAACCTAAAAGTGGTACATTTTGAATATAAGATTATTCTGAAGATAGTGAACTTTAATTAATTTTCATTACATTTACCTAATTTAACAGCCGGAAAATAGTTTACTACTGTAAGCTGGGCATAATTCTTAGGTGTATATCATTTAAACAGTTTTACATATCATGTGTGTAACTTTAAACAAAAAATGTGCATATTTACATAATAAATGTTTGCAAACTTTGCAGATTAAATGTGAGTTTTATTCAGAAAAATGTAATTTTACGCACAATATGTTTACTAATAAACATTTAAAGAGTATTATTTAATGTATGTATGAACAATACAATTTTACACATTTGGTGTTTATATTTACATATTTTGCGAGTTAATAAATACATACTTACCCATTTTTAGTAGTCAATTAAAAATCATTGCTTAGAGTTTAGATATGTTACAAAACCTGTTATTTGTTAAAATTAAAATCACGCCACCAATAAATAAAGAAGGTTACTAAACTTATATTAAAAATGTTTAAACATTTTCTTGACAAATTTACATATAAAAAGCATAAAATCTGTGCACACGTAAAAAGTAATGAAAAAAAACGTGAAACATAAAATTCGTGAATTTGTTTAAAAATGCTGTAATTTTCTTAAGTGTTGAGGTTTTAATTTATAGAATAACAATGTAGGCTCATGTTTAAATATCCTTGAAATAATTGACTTTAGACTCGAATACAACAAATCCCTAGAAAAATTTTAAATGGTAGGAAATATATATGTATGTCAACATTTTAAGTATTTATTCTTTTATGTTGTATTGCTTCAAAAGTACGATTCTTCAGCAACACAAAAATAAAATTGACAATTTTATCAATAATCCCTTAATTTTAAGTATTTTTCTAAAGGGAATTTTTTTATAAAAAAGTTAAATATTTACTAAATGTTACTAGTTAAAAGTTATTTAATTTTATAAATACTTACAGCGTTCGTTAGTATTTTAAGTATTGTTCTATTAACTTGTTAACAATTTTAATTACATATTTTGTAATAGTTAAGTAATCGTTGTTTCATTATATAATCAATAATTAAATCTCATCATTTGTGGAGACTATGCCCGCGTTTTTTTTTTTTTTTGTCACGCATTAACTTTGTTTAACAAGCAATTTTGAATTTTTTTTTATTAACATGTAGGTGTCAATTCCAAGCAGTCATTTATTACTTCCTTGTCATATAAATCATTATAATTACAGTTAATTAAATTAAAACAATTATTCAGTTAATATCTAAAAAAAATAATTACTCAGTTTAAAATTAAAAAAAAAAAAATTATGCAAAACAAATAAAAGGATTTAATTCGACTTTAGCGAAATTTTGAATACCGAATATTTTTGAACTTTTGGAGGATAGAAAAAATTTTGACATAGAAATCGTAATTTGAATGAGAAAATTGATTTTTTTGATAATAAAAAATGTTTTTCGGTGCAAAAATGAAGATGTGCATATTATGTGTTATTCAACTCGAAGAGTTTTGTGGAAACATATCACAAAATATAAATTTGAGGGTGAGTTTGGGATAGTGTGATAATAGGTGTAGGGTCTTGAGCTCATGTACCCTATGTTTGATTGTAGAATTAAGTTTTCTTTGATATTGTAAATTTATTGAAATTATTCTTTCAAAATAATTCTCATTATAATTATGTTATTAAAATAAAAAAATCAATATCTTTTAATTATTTTTGATTAATAATTTCCACCATTCCCACAATAGGGGAGAAGTATAACATTCTATTCTTTTCTAATATTACTGTGTATTTAGCAGGAATGTCCATGCAATACCGCTAAAACGCAATTATCGATTCAAAACCCTTTTAATTGACTATCGTTATCCCTAAAGTACCGTTACCGAAATAATGTGACAAGATCAGAAAAAGTAATCGCTGTAAATAGGTATATTTTCCTAAAGTTTGATCATAAACTAGCCTGTCATTGGAATTCGGGTATAATGGGACTAAAAATATCGGTTTTCATTAACATTATCTGAATAACTGAAATAACATTTTAGCCCTAAAATACCTTTACCGAAATAACTGAAAATCAATTATCCTTAAAATACCATTACCGCTAAAATACCGTTACCGAAATAAATAAAATACCGATAACGATAAAAACCCGTTAGCGAAATATATCAAATACCGTTGCTCCTAAAATACCGTTACCTTTACTGATAACCGCATCGAATCGGTTAACATCCATGATATTTAAACATTCTACATGCAGTTTCTTGTTAAAAATTGCATGTTATTGAAACTGAGAGAATTATATTCACTTCAGTAATGAATTTATTCATAGTTTAAATGAATATTGTCACTGAAACTCATCCATTGAACTTTTCATAGAATTTATGAGACAGGTATAATTAAATTCAATTTTGATGAAATGATTAATATAATTAATGAAAATTTTAATGAAACTAATGAATCCTTTCGACTATGATGCGTTTCATATAAGTTATAAAACTGTTTCAAAAATTCTATAATATATCATTTATAGATTTTTGTGCGTAGTATTATTAAATTTGTTCTTTATTACAATTATATTGTTACATGAAATACTGTAAAAGAAACGTTTAATGAAACATTCATTTTGACTAAATAAAAACTAATACTTTCATGAATGTTTAAAAAGTCTCATGGGAATAAAGCCAATGAAACGCTTCATGCAATTTATGAAACAATTTTATAAAGTTCAATATTTATTGAATTAATAAGCACTTTGAAAAATGGAGAATTAAATCTTTAAACTCAAATTTAAAATGTGTAAATATTTATAAAAACTAATTAAAATAAAAAATTTTATAAAAAAAAGTAAATACAATTTTATAGCCCTAAAGAAAATTTTCATTAAGTTTATGAAGATATAAATTGGGAAATCCAATAAATATTTTTTATGAAATTATAAAATTTTATTTAAAAAAAAAGTAATGAAAAATTTCATAATACACCCAGAAAACAGAAATTCTAATAATACAATATAATTTCGATTGCCTAGACAGAAATTCTGTGATAACTGCCGAAAAGTTCATTAGCTACAACCTATACATGCATATATGGTTGCTCTTTTGAGTCTATTTTGTAGAAATCAGCAATTAATTTTCTTGTATGTAATGAAATTCTTAATTGAATCTTTGAAAAAACATTCTATTAATTATTTTATTAATTTCATGAAGGACAATTCTTTCTGTGTATGCCAATTTTTGTGAATATGTTCAATTTGGGGTGCAGTGTCAATACTATTCTGTGGCTAAGTAATAATAGTAAATTTATACAATGTTAAAGCGAATTTATGTTGTGTTTGTAGAATATTTTTTAAATGTGAATTTTTTTAATTAATTTAAGAGCCACGAAGCGAAAACACATTAAAATAAGAACAAAATACGAAGAACGGTAAAATTAATTTTTGTTGTTTAATGTATTCTCTGCATAAGTTTTGTATAACAAATACAAACTTTTGTTCAAAAATATGGATTAAAAAACTGTTTCTCTTCAAACCTGTTGGTATATAAAATTTAACAGACGTTGAGTAACCTGCCTTTAGTTTTTATGTTCTTTGATTTTATAAACGAAACGTTTAAAAAATTTATATAGAAACAAATTTAAAGCTGCCAGTTTTTATTTCTAACAAATATTTTAAATGTTCCGCCTTATGAAATATATGCATAAATAAAATTATAATTCTAATTCTAAACTGTTCTTAACATAATAACCACAAAATGTTAGTTTAAAGCTTTTTTCTGTTAAAAAAAACAGACTATTAGTATGTACTAGAACCAAATTATTTGTCATAATTCAAATACATTTATACCAACTAATACAATCTGTTATAAAAATTTAAAAATGTTATGTTATAATAATGGTACAATCTAAAAAATACTTCTGTATCTATAGATTGATTATTCATATAATCTTGGCGTTTTTTTTATTTGATCGTTTCGTAAATTTTTTTATTACTTCAACAATTTTTCCAATTTAAGAGCAAGTCAGTTTTATCGATTTTTCCATTACAAAATTTTCTTAATTTCTTTTAATTTTTTTTGCAAATCAATTATTTTTACTATAATTGTGAATAAAATTCTTATCGGTCCACTTTAGCGAACAGACCAAATTAGCTGACATTGCCTTATATTTTTGCAATTTTTAATCACTTTATCGATTTTTCAACAATTTCGGTGATTTTAGCGATGTTTTCTTAATAATAGCTTAGAGAATTATATAAAGTTAGATTTTTGACAATTAGACTTCAGATTTTTATATTCAATTTAAAAAATAATTTGAATACCGATTTATAAAGCTTTTTTTAACCAGTAAAATGTTTCCAAATATTTATTTGAAAATATAATTTGTTTGTCTTATTTTATCGGACTTATATTATTTTACCAATTTTTTATCAATTATATAATCCGCAAAACTTGGTAGGAAGATACGTTGGTTTCCCAGTATGCATTTTCACTAAATTTTATAGCCTAGTCGCCCCTTCTAGTGGTGGTGCACTTAATTGAAACTTTGAAGCTTTGTACGCACTAAAAGGGTTATTATATTTTTAAAAATATAATTTCGCGTTTATTACGCCGATCTTTCTTATATTTTTAAATATTTTTTGAAAAAAGTGCTTTTAAATAAAGCAAAAAATAATTTTATTCAAATCTTTATATGGAAACTCTGGAATTTCGAATTCAAACACTTTTTAGACCACGTTTGGAGACAAGACTTCAAATCTTAATATGTTTTTTTTATATTACCTTCCTATCAACTGTTATTGGCTCTTAAAAATTTGTGTGTTTTTAAACACACGTTATTATGGGTTAAATAATATTTTGATGAAATGTTTTATTTTATGCGCTAAAAGTTATTTCGACCAAATTTTAATATCAAAAAAATTGTTTTTAAATATCAAAAATTATGCATTCTGAGCGATATTGATATTAATTTCTTTAGCCTCGGTTACAATGAATTTTATAAAATTTTTAATGAATGTAAGTATGCATATGTATATCAGGCTTTCAATGCCAACTGCCCGCTACAGGAAAACTAAATCGTTCCAATATGATACTTTCAGTATTTAGTATCCTTTATAATACAAATTTTTTAAATAGTTTGTTAAGTACGCGCAAAAAAATACATGATTGGGGTAACCATATTAGAAGAATTTCCTACAATTTTGGATTCATGATTGCGACAACCATGTTACAATGGTTGTTACAACCATAATCTTATATTTTTCTTTATCATAATATAATAATAAGATTGCCTTATTATGGTTCCCTATTTATATCAGGATTATCATATTATGGTTATGGAAATGTTTATAAAGGGTCCGCCAAATAACTTTTTTTTTTGTTAACTCCTGAACCAATTGGACTTTGTATGGCGTCATACCAAGGTCTTTATGCAAAATTCGTCTCAATGATTTCTCCGAAATGTTCAATTGTTGAGAACGACGGTGAATTGATGTTGATGGCGCTTCACGCACACAGCAGCAATATTATCGGGTGTACGCACTGTTTTTGGCTTTTCACGCTTTGGTTTATCGATGAGGATGCCTTTTTCCACAAGATAACGAACATACGGACCATATTCGTTTAGCGGAAGGATAAAACTAATTATCTGTCAAATCAGACATGAGCTAAGTGTTACCAATCACGAAATAAGCACTAGTTGAAAAAAAAGTTAGATGGAGGACCCTTTAAATTATCATAGTATGATTCCAACATTATTCTCCCAACATTCCGTTGTCTTACGCGATTTTTGTTGAGAAAATCAATATCCAGTTGTACCAAACGATTTTAGTACTAGTAATCGAACTTCAGTCGAAGTAAACGAATTTCAGTTGACAAATGTCTAGATTTTGTTCTGTGTGTGCGATATAATTTTTGTTGGAGCTGGGCAGTTGGCTTGTATAGCCTCATACATACACCAAAAAAAAAAAATAATAATAATCAGTAAAAGAGCATTAGAGCACAAACATGCTTTCATTAAATTGCATCCTGTTACATTATGGACAATGTCCATATTGTATATATATTGGACATACAATATATACACTGTTAGTGAAGGTACATAATTATTTACATATTATATACCGACCATAATGAATAAATGCAAATTAAAATAATTGTTAATGGATCGTTTGCAGATATAAAAAATAAATTTTATAATATTTGATGAATACTTATTATTATACAATACAATTTATATCATTTTATGGTAAATATTGAAAACATATTTTTAATTAAAATGTATGAAGGATAATGTTCGATATAATAACAAAATTTATGTATTTGAAAATTTTGAACTAAACACAAAACACTAAAAATTATTCTTTATCTAAGTGTTTGTAATTAAATATTACTGTTAATACACACATTATTACTCATACTTATAAACTTATTTGAAAATATAATTTACCACTTTCTTGGTTTTGTCTGCAATAGGCTTAAATATTTAGTTTAAGTTTTTCGGTTAAGTTTCTATTTAATTTTATACCTAGTGGTTATATATGCTTACATATGAGTTTATATGCTTACATATAATTTCCATAGTTGGGTAAATGTTAAGCTTTAATCTTATATTTTCATGAAATCTGCTAAAGGGAATAAGTTTATATGCATTATACCAGAGTGTTAATTTTATAACATTTTAAGTACATATTTATTTATTTATTTGTTTAGTTAATTTTAATTAGTATTTGTAATTAGTTAATGGATTTAATAGGATTTGTTATGATATTAATAATTATTTGTTATATATAAGAAACATTGATTAAAAATATAAGGGAACAAGGGATAGAATGGAAAGTGTTGTAGTGTGAGAAATTGGAGTTTTTAAACTTTTTCCACTGGTTGATGTGTGACTTCATTAATGAGGCTTTTCAAGCCTTCTATCTCGATACAGGAAAAAAGTGTGTCAGATCCCTACGGGAAATGAAGGATCGATTCATCCAAAGTGACAAATCTGTGATACGTGAAAAGGAGACACGTCGCAAAACTGGTATAAGCGAAGACTTCGGTGTTTCAAAGAGTGGCAATTTCAGCAAAATATCCAACCACGTGATTATTTAAATGGTGGCAAAACTTTGGCTGGTTTATTCATGATATATCATGTAACTCGAAAAATTTGGTCCTACTATTAAAGCGGACCAAATTAACTAGAGCCGTAACAGTAGAAATTGTGAAGTAACTCTGACCTGGTGCAAAATAATTAGGTGTGTATAAAAAAATGGCAATCGGTGCAGAACCAACAAATCCATTGACTGTTACGTCGGACCTAATAATGAAATGATTCAAAAGATCACATATCATAATTGCATGTGCGACTGGCAGAAATATTATTTGAAAATCAATAAAGAAATAATTTTAACAAAAGTCCATGTCACACAACTATTCTAAAAGACAACGTTCGGGGACATGTCCCAGGTTAGGTCAGTGACATGTTACATGGTATCAATTTTCCTCTTCCATGACAGTGCATTGTTAAAGTGACAGGCCCATTCCGTATAAAGTTATTGTCTTTGTCTTAATTTCCCACAGGGTAGCCTCTGCAAAAATTATTAAGTCCGACCAAAGAGTTCGGCTCAAAAACAGCATTTGGAAACATTCATGTTTCTGTTAATTAATAAAAATAATTTTTTTGGGCCTTGCGCAATATTATAAAAACAGTTAATGTGACATAATTTTTTATGAAAGTTCAGTGATTGGATCCGTTCGGATTCTTTTTGTAACCCGTACATAATATGACACATGCGGAATAAAAAGTAGCAGGTGACATACCATATACTTTTATTTTGTCCTGTAACTTGTTCGCTTATCGCAGTTTAATGATATGTTACAAAATTATAAATTTTGTACAAGTCCGTAACATAAAGCATTGCGATTAATTCTTAACTAGTGTTTTATAAATAGTTTTCTTGAGTACTGTGATTTGTACGCTTAAACCAGTAACGTAATAATTCATTTCGAACTGGTCCTCCTACATATCAAATAATGCCTAATATAAGACTAGTTGCATACTAGATACTTTCAACTCGTTCTGTTGCGGATTCACTTAAACCAGTTCGGTGATATGTTATATTCGACAAGTTCTCCGATATATCTCAATTAGCTCAAAAGGTGGAAATTGTCACCTCATATGACAAGCCCATGTTAAAAGTACCGGTTACTTTCATATAACAGAACCGAAACTAGGACCGGTTCATGCACACAAAGTTTTTTATGTATAGAATTTATAATATATGTATATTGGAATTTATAAAATGCAAGAAATTCCTCTATGTAAGGTAAGGTTTTAGGGTGATTTTCAAGAGAATGAAAAATAAGGACAACATTTTGAGCTATTTTAATTATTTAATGTAATAGATAGGTCCGTTTATCTAAAAAGCGCCTAAGCTTTGGTAATGTTTTTTTTTATTTCTAAAACAAGTTAAGATTATTTCTATTGGCTCTAAAAATTTCATCGTGCTACTCAGCTTCGTTATGGATAAAATATTTTTAAATATTACGTAACGCAAATATTTAATTAAAATTCAAATATATGTTCTACACTCAAAAAAAGTCAGTAAAGTCAACAAAAAATGTTGCTGAGTCTGCAAAATTTTAGTCAGAAGTGCGCTTGCAAAAAAATTTGCTAATTTTAGCAAAATCTCGCTGCTTTTTTAGCAAAAAAAAAAAAAAATAGTACATTCAGCAAAAGTTTTGCTAACATTTAGTTGAAAAATTAAAAAATTCTTGCAAAAATTTATAAAATTTTTGCTAAACATTGGTTGGTTGAAAAAAAACACAAAAAAATTGTAGAAAAATTATACTTTAGTTAATTTAAAATAATAAAAATAAAGAAAAAAAAATTGTGATGCTTTAAAAAAAAATTGACAATATATTAAAAAATAAAGGGTCCGCCATCTAACGTTTTTTTTTTCAACTAGTGCTTACTTCGTGAATGGTAACACTTAGCTCATATCTGATTTGACAGATAATTAGTTTTATCCTTCCGCTGAACGAATATGGTCCGTATGTTCGTTATCTTGTGAAAAAAGTGAAAGAAACTGGCATCCTCATCGATAAACCAAAGCGTGAAAAGCCAAAACCAGTGCGTACACCCGAGAATATTGCTGCTGTGGCAGAAAGTGTGCGTGAAGCGCCATCAACATCAATTCACCGTCGTTCTCAACAATTGAAAATTTCGGAGACATCATCGGAGACGAATTTTGCACAAAGACTTTGGTATGACGCCATGCAAAGTCCAATTGGTCCAGGAGTTCAAAAAAAAGTTATTTGGCGGATCCTTTATAAAAATGTCCATCCATTGACGACATGAATTAATATAATATCTAAAAATATATAGAAATAAGTACATATAGAATAAACAAAAATATATTTCAACTACTTACATCAATGGTTGTCTAAATTACGACAATTTGGACTGAAGCTAAATGCCGTAGATAATTCTAGATACAAAACAGAAAATATGACATACATATAAGAAACCCTTTTTTCCAAATAGAGAAAGGAAATATACAAAATTTCCTGAGATGTGTGTCCTTCACTTTCGCTTTAATCTGTCTACCTAAAGCTATATTTCTTTGCAATTTTTCCGCATTCAAAAAATTATTACTATACAAATTTATTTTACAAATACATATCTTGATTTTAATAAATTTAAAAATTTTATTTTATCATTAATTTAATTAATAATCAATTTCTTTGGCAAGCCGGTATCAACACAATATTTGAGTTATTTAAATCAACGATTTTTATGAATATATATTTTGGCGTCCTTTTATATGAAAAAACATATAAAAAAATCTTCCATGGTAGAATTTTTTATGTGTCTTACAAGAGTTGTACTTTTTTGTATCATTTTCCTCGTATCTACTACATCTTGGCTTTTGTCCATACTATTAATGTGCTAACTAGCTCAATTTGTTTAACAAAATAAATTAGTAAAACATTAGTAAAATATTAGTAAAACATTAGTAAAATATTATTAAAATATTAGTAAAACATTAGTTCAAAACTGTTAAGTGCTTAATAAGTATAACTAAAATTTAAACTGAAAACACAATTTCAGCAATAAAATTAGCTGAGCAATAGTATACTTGATTTACAAGACGTTTTACTAATTTTTCTACTAACTTATTTTTTAAGTGTAGTGTACGTAGTACGTATACGTATTATAATTAGCGATATTAATAATAATAATAATACGTACTACGTACACTAGAACAAATATTTGAATTTCAAGTAAACACTTCCGATGCACAATATATAACGAATATTATCTCCAAAACCTCGTACCACGCTAAAACTTTCTGAGCCAAAAGATATACACTTAATTTTTTTAGAAATAAAAATTACGTTGTCCTGTTTTTAAATAAAGTTTGTCTGAATAAATATTTATACAAAATTTAACAAAATATTCGAAATCCAAAAAATTATTTATTAGATCATTAGCTCAAGCGTTGTGGTGTAATGGTTAGCGCGTTGGACTTTTACACAGAAGGTCCCGGGTTCGATCCCCGGTGCCGGCAACATCAAAATAATATGTATGAGTTTTTTCTATCCCTCATACGTATCGCAATGTCCACCTTCGGTGTTCCCATAGCAATTAACCCCACCGAAGTTAAATAATGAATAAGGGCTATGAACCAAAAAGCTTCAATAAGTTCGCCAACTCTCGATCAGGTGGCGAGCAACTACTGTTCTAAGACTATCATCTCGCGCAATTACAGTGTTGCCATGTCTGAAGCCCTTCATCTTTCCCCACCTTTCATCTCTATACTATCCCTTTCCAAAGAAATCAACACACTAAATATAGGAAGTATTTCCTGAGTGTTGCCTCTCTTTAAAAAAAAAATTAGCTCAAACAAACAATTCTTTGTTCCAAGAAAAATCGCAAAATTTCAAAGAACTACCAATTCATTACCCGAGTAAAAAAATATATAGATGGTCTTATCTTTGCTTTTCTTCAAATATATTATAATATGTGATTATATATGGTGTCATGCATAGTCATATATTATAAGATGTTTCTTATAATATATGAGAATACATTATCAATTTCATTTCATATATATATATACATTTCTGCGGATATTGTTACAATTACAAAAAATTACAATTACATCAATGTTGTGTGTAAATTTTTAGTTGTTGTTTGTAAATAATTTAGTTTCCATTAGCGCATTGTGTATTAAATTGGCAAAACTACAACGCATGATTTAATTTCCATGTTTTGCGGTAAACAGCAAAATAAATATTTAAATGATGCATAATGCTTAGCAACATAATGAGATTTTAATATCAATTTACTCTAGGGTTGTTATAACAACAATTTGATTACGAAATTGACTAAATAAGTGTGGGCTAATACAAATACACTCATATAATTTTTATCAGTATTCAAATAAAAATTCATTTGTTTTTAAATAAAATGTTGTTCTATATTAATTCATAAATCGAAAATTACTTCAATTTACTTCAATTTACTTCAATTGTTATCACAATTATAAATACATTATAAAGATAATTGTCAGTAAAAACAGCATTAAACTCGTTTGTTTTTGCCATTCTTTTATATTTCTGCAGTAAATTTATGCAAAATTTTAGTTAACATTGTGAATTTTAAAAATTTATTTTGAATTTAGTTTCTAAATAAAATTTAATTTTAGTTTTTATATCTTAATAAATATTCATTTGTTTCAATTTTCAGTTTTTAGTTGATTTTACCAAAAACATTCTTTGAGTGGAAACCATTTATATTAAAATTGCTCATTGCTATAACTAATTAATAACTTTGTAACAATAGAATACAATTAATGAATTGCTTTCAGTTGTAAATATTTATTTTTTCCATTCAATTTTATTGAACATTAGCACAACATGAATATAATTTGTAAAATATGTACAAAATTTATTTCGAATATTAAATAATTAATTACAAAACTGAGTTATTCAGTCCCAGTTAAATTTTTGAAAAACTAGTTTTGATTTATTTTTATGAAACTACACAGGCAGAAAAATATAATCGACACAGTGTTGGCAAAGCGTCGGCGACTGTCGGTTATGCGTTGGCAGAACGTGGGATTAGCAATCTTGACAGTATTGTCCTGTTACCCTATGGATAGCACTGGACAACCGTAGGTTTGAGCAAAATTGACACCGTTGGCATAACGTTGGTAATTTAAAATAGTTGGGGCTTTTAAAATGCTTAAGTTAAATTATTTTGCGAAATATATGTAATAAAACACATTTAAAACAAATTACTTTGAGATTTAATTTAAACCAATTATTTACTCTAAATGTTGCTGGGTTGTATACAAAAAACAATGATGTAAGTCTACATTTTAAAATTGTATGTGTAATTAGTTTAAACTGCATATTATTTTTCAAATATGCAATTATTTGCATTAAATACATTTTTGTGTTTCTGAAATTTAAAAAAATTAGGTTAATTTGCTTCACATGTCATATATATTTATTAAAATGGTTAATTTAATAAATAGTCCAAGTGAAAGTTTACGCTTTATGTACTTTGCGTTCCAGTCCAAGTGTCAAATATTAAGGAAAATGTTTTTAAAGAAGACATTATGTTCCAAAAAAAAATCCCCAAAAAATGCCTTCTCAGATTATGTCTATTATATGCCAAATTTTTAGTTATATGCCAAATTCTAGATCTAGTTCCATCGATTTGAGTTGGCTTATTATAGGAACTTTTTTTCCAGAGCAAAACTTTTTCCTCTGTCCCCTTCTCTTAAAAACTACAAAATACCGTCTTTGTATGGCAGTTTTTAAAGTGACTTCTCATTATCTTTCATAACTTTTGAACTGCTGCATCGATTCAGCTCATTTTCAATACAAAATTATTGAAAATATCGACAAGTAGTTTGAACAAATATAAGCTATTTTGCTAATATATATGCTGAGTATTTCGCATTTCAACGGACACAACCAAATCATTCTATTGGATACAAATTTGTTTATCTGTTAAAAAATTAAATTAAAATTAAATATAACTATTTTTTTGTATTCAATGTTTTAATATTTTTACTAAATTATTAAATTAAAATCTATATTTATACACATTTGTAAGTATTTATACAGCTTTCACTGAATATATGTATAAAATTTTCAGGGACCGTAAATAATGATTATTGCTCGTTTTTTTGACTCAAAAAATCAATCACTTAGAAGAGACATAAAAAAAAGTTTATTGCTCCATTATTATTATTTTTTGACAATCTTTGCATATCCGTCATGATTTTTAAAGTTTTCTTCAATGGTAATGATTATTTTTGAGTAATAATAAAAAAAATCAGCCATAATCATTATTTTTGAGCAAAAAAAATAAAACTCAAAATAATCATTATTTATGATTTTTATTATTTTCGCTCAAAATAAAACTCACTTTCAATGTGTGGGATGGACATATCTAAGGAAGTAGGAGGAGTTTATCGAAGATTTTGGTATCAATCTCTTCTTTGGAAGATTCTCTAGCAGATTAATGCAACAATCATATTTGTGGGTGAGGTTTAAGGGGTTAATTTTTAATTTCAAAATATGGCTTTTTTTTGCCGTATTTTGTGAAAGTAACAATGTGTGGGATGTACATATCTCAGGAAGGAGGAGGAGCTTATCCAAGATTATGGTATCAATCTCTTCTTTGGAAGATTCTCTAGCATATTAATGCATCGATCAAATTTGTGGGTGGGGTTTAAGGGGTTAATTATTAATTTCAAAATAGGGCTTTTTTGCCGTAAAGTCAAAATCTGGAAGCTCGATTTTCACCGTAGACATATGTTTTAGTGGACTTTTTTGTTCAGTACAATCCCAAGAATCAGAAACGCGAAGCGCCCATTAAGATTTTTTTCCTTCCATACTAATCGCCCCACCCTAATATGTATATATATTTACACCTACATGAAAGTGAGTTTTATTTTGAGCGAAAAAAATAAAAATCATAAATAATGATTATTTTTGAGTTTTATTTTTTTTTTTGCTCAAAAATAATGATTATTGCGGATTTTTTTTTATTATTACTCAAAAATAATCATTACCATTGAAGAAAATCCTTAAAACTCATAACATAATCATTATTGTGTAATTTTTATTATAAAACTCATAATGATTACGGTCCCTGAAAATGTTGCAATTGTGGCCATAGGCAAAATTTTAGTTTAATAATTATTATTATTTCATTTGTTGAAGAAATAGTTACAATACATATCTACATATTATTTGATAAATATTGTAGTACACTTAAGGTTAAGAAAAGTAGTAAGAAATATATATTTATATAGCAGACATTAACAAGAACAAACAAATCATACAAAACCGCAGATAACACATTAAATAATTAGGGGTGTTTGCGGTGATATGGTAACACACTTTTTCTAGCTCTTTAAAATATCACACAAACGCATTGTTTAAGTCCTTCAATAGATACATATTAAACAGTCATAAGTGAACTAACATATTTGCGAACTAAACTTTTTGTTACACTCATGTAAATTAACCTTGTAAAAGAAGCTAAAAAGACTAATAAAATTATTTTGCAGTAAAAAACTGCTAAAATTAGCAGATTCAAATAAGAACAGCAAAAATAAATAGGTTAACTTTACAAAATTTTAGCTATATTCGAGTTGAATATCAGTTAATTGAAAAAAGCAATTTAACAGAATATTTGTACTAAATATTTGTAAACTAAAATCAGCAAATAAAAACTGTAATAAAAAGAAAATGTGTTTTTTATTTACCTTAGATTTTTGTTCGCATTAAATATATAAATCCTGAAAATAACTTTAAAAACTTCACATTAATATATTTCAAACACTTAAAACCTTAAAGTAAAACTTTTCTAATTCAAAGAAAACAAAAATAAAACATTGTATATTCTTCCTTTCAATATAAAACTAGGCCCTAAGTTTTGTTTCGTATCTCTGTTTTTTTTTTCTACAAAAATTTATTGAACTTTACAAATAAATAAAATTAAAGTGTAACTAAATAACAATAGAATTGTGTTGCGTGATGAAAAAGTCATGATAATCTCATATCAAAGTTATTTCCTTATAAAGGACAAAGTGAAAACAAAAAGCGAAAAAAAACTGCTAAAACAGCAACAGTTTATAAAAAAAAAGTTAAGATATGTAAGTAGGGTGGAAGAAATATTTATTTTTGGAAAAATTTTGATTAGGTCAGCATAGACAGGATAGAAGGTAAATGTAAAAACTATTTTCTCTAAGTTTCACTCAAATTGGAATTGATGTTTGACTTTCGTTATTCATATGAGAACTCCAAATCTTTTTTACAAATAATATTTATTTATTATATGAACGAGAAAAAATTATATGAACGAGAAACATTTATTCATGAAATTTTTACAATCTCCAAAGCTAATTTCAGCTTTAAATTTACTCAAAGTGCTAAAAAATTAATTAGTTTTGAACAATTCACTGCGGAGACGCAATCAATCAAAATTTCCGCTTGTTTTCTTTAAGAAAACATAATGAAGAGTTATTTTTCATAACAAAAATTTCTCACTTTATTGAAAAATTTTAGATTTTCAAATGAAAAGCGCAGCTCAGTTCCTATTTGGCTGAAATTTCATTTAAAATATAGCCACAATAAATTTACCCCTAACATAAGCGAAATTGTTTCAAAATCAAAAATCGATCCATGCTAATGTACAGTAGGTTGACATTTAGTAGACAACGATTAATTTTTAAAATAAAATTTAACTAAAAAAAGAAGAATATAAGAGCAATGATTAGAACATTGTTAATTTTTATCTAAAACAAATCGTACTGTTCTCAATTTGTTAGTAACTAAGTTCCACCTTAATGTTTGATATCTGTTTGGTAGCATGTACAAACTTTGTGAGAAAAGAAAAAAAAAAGTTTGCTATCCATTTGAGCAAACACCATATAACAATGGATTTGCTTATTATAAATATTTAACAAGGACAACGATACGGGGTAAAAGGTATAAGTTTAGGACTTAAATTTAAAAAATTTTGAAAAAAAATTGGATTTTCCAAAGATGTTTTTTTTAATGATATAATAAAAAATAGAATTAATTCAGTAAAGCAACATTTTTTAACCCTCTAATATATGATTTGAAGGCACCATTCTGCTATTGGGGTAGGTATATTTTTAAAATTTTTAATTAAAAAAATATTTCGAAAATTTACTACATTTTCTATTAATTGTGTGAAAATTACAAAATGAAGAAAGGGAACTGATCGGCTTGTTCCCAATACGCAAATCGCAAATATTAAGATATTTTCACTTATATCGGACCATGTTTAGACTAATACTGCCAACAACTACCAACATTTGTTTCCCAGCTAAAAAATTTGTTCATCAGTTGAAGGCGCATAATTTTTTCTGACCAATCGGACAGTAAAATTTTCATATACGCAAAAACGAAATTCTACAAAATTGAAAACTTAAATACAGGCTAGTTTTTATTGAAATACTACTACTCTTATACAAATTTAAATGTCAAGATAATCCTATAAAAATTAAAAAAAAATATCACATTAACATTAAATTTAGAAATGTTGAGATTAAGAAGAAGAATAAACATTTTTCTCTAAAAATTATAAACACTATTAATTTTTAAATCATACTAGACTAGTTTCTGCCTCCTTTTATGGACATTCGTCATCAGTGATTTTCCATTTAAATTGTCTTATTATTTGTGTATTTATAATTGTCAGATTGTCTCTATATGATAAATTTTTCAACAACCTGCGGCTGTAAGAATCAAACCTGCGCTCTTCTTACATTTCTTTCCTATTAGCTTTTTCTGTTATTGTATATTATACTCAGAAGTGACCAACACTAACACTAACAAACACAAATATTCTATTTTTAGATTTTTGTTTATTTTTCTAATCTCCTCCGTCTCTATTTCTATTTCAAAATAAATTTGTTTGAGTTTAAGGCTTAGCTATTAGAGCATTAAAACCAAGAAAATCATCAGGATATCAAAAAAAAAAAAAAAATAAGGCAAAAATATATTTCTTACGATATTAAAAAAAAAAACTATTTCAAAATCGATTAATTTTGAAAAAAAAACTAAAATTTCCCAAGTTTTAAATTTAGAATTTTTTATAAAATTATACAAAATTAAAGTTTTTAAAATAGTTACCTTCCACCTTCTGGGACTCATATTCTGTAAAAGTTTCCACAAAATTACAAAAATTTCTTAATGAAAATATTTTTACAAAATTTTAATAATGTTTATTAATTTTTTTACCACTTTCACTGAAATAATAGTTACAAACATAGTTTCCCAAAATTAGCCAAATGGTTAGCTGGCCTTAACATAGTTAAATTTTCTGTAAAATTACAGATAATGGTTTTTTCTTCACTTTCAAATTCTTTTAACTAAAATGGTTGAATTTTTATGAATTTGATAATGGCTTAACTTTTTAAATGAAATTAAATTATTGAACAGCCATAACTCTTTTAGAGCCCAACATTTCTCACTTCATCCTCGTTATTAACAAGGGAATCCCACCAATGTTTACACGCTAATATGAAAAAACTGGGATATGTATTAGAGTTGGGCATTATAGTTCATAGTTCATTTCGTTCATTTGAATTTATTCTACAAAGTAGTTCGTTCTTTTAGTTCATATTATTCAATTATTAATATTGTTATATTGATCTATTGTTGGTTTAACAAAACTGCATAATATAAGCGAAAAATCCAAATGCCCGGTTAAAATTTAACTATTTAGTTCATTTTTAGCCGTTCATTTTGGGAGTTTCTTCTTATTACGCAGATTTGGTTTAATAAACCATTGACAATATGAAAGTTTAATAAATGCAAATGAACTGAATGAACTATGAACTAGAATGCCCATCTCTAATATGTAAAGAAAACTTAAATCAAATGTTCATTTCACAATTTTTTAAGTGCCACTGTGGCGGTTAAAAAAGAGAAAATGGTTTTTGTATTTTATGTTTGGGAAATATAAAAAATTTTCAAATTTCGCCATAAAATTGACAAGCTCTTGAAAAAGTGTCAAAAAAGGCTTCTATAGAATTTCGTTTTAGTTTGAGGAGCTTCGAATATGGAAACAATAATAAATATGAGTTTCAAGCAAATTATCCAGCGAGGGGAAAGGTGTATCGGTGTATTTATATTACGGGACATTTAAAAAATTATTAGCACAAAAGAACGACATTTTCAACTTTACCTCGTCCGATGTTATTATTATTATTATTGGTATGAACATTCACTTAGGTAATATGGTGTTTACGTATCTATTCTTTTTAAAAAATTCGTTATAGTTCGCGTTTAGTAGCTGCTCAACTTTGGGGGTTTTGATCAAATGTGTAAGAAATATACAGCGCTTGAATTATTATAAGTTTTGAACGCCTCAACAGAAAATTAAAGATTTTATGTCATTTGAAACACAAAATTCTCTTCTTTAAAATGTGCTGTTCAAAAATTGATTTTTTCCCCGAAAAAGATAACGAAATTTAAAAAACTATCCTTAGTTCGGGAATATCTCAAAAAACCCATAGTTCATTTTTATGAAATTTATTTTCTAATTAATTCAAAGTATCCCCAGCCAGAAAAATACGAACGGCCCAGTGCTTTTAACGGTGGTATGAGCGTTGGCAGAGCGTTGGATATCTGAAGATTTAAGTGCTTTGCCAACCCCAAAATGATAACACCGGGCAGGGCTTGGCCGTTCCTTTTTTAAAACGTTGGCAAAGCACTGGCAATGAGCGCTTTGCCAATGCCAAAACCATAGTTTTAAAGCGTTGGCAAAGCATTGGTATAGCAACCAATAAAGTGCCTTTTCTATAATAAAATAATAAATAACGATAATAAATTTGAAAACAAAAAACTCTATAGATTATTTGTTATGACAATATCATTTTCATTGCACAATTAAAGGTCGGATAAAAACATAATTTTTATTTTTTAATAAAAATAATATCAAACTTATTATGAAACATGCTTTGGGAAATATTCAAGAAACCTTGGAATCGAGAGTAGTTTTTTCGTATGTTAACATTTCTAGTTTCCAGATTACATCCATTCATCCTGACAATGTTTGTTTACTCGACAATGGCAACATTATGATAGTAAACGAAATTTTTAGCACAAAACGTTCTAAATACAAGGTTTTATTCATTTAAAAGGCAATATTTTTAATGAAGTTAGCGATTTGTTAATTTTGTAAATGAGTACTGGCAATGCACTTTTTGCCAATGTTGGGAAAGCGTTCTAAGCCAGTGCTGTGCCAGTGGTTTTTTATTTTTACTGTTGTAAATTTTGTAAATCAAGTACTGGCAAAGCACTTTTTACGAACGTTTGCAGAGCGTTCTAAGCCAGGGCTGTGTTAGTGCTTTTATTATTTTTACTGTTGTAAATTCTGTTAATTAAGTACTGGCAAAGCACTTTTTACTAACTTTAGCAGAGCGTTGTAAATCAGTGCTTTGCCAGCACTTTATTTGTTGGACCATTGGCAAACAGTGCTCTGCCAGTAATTGATTTTTCAGACCATTGGCAATTTCTGTCTGGGCAGCACATACAAATTTCAAGTTGGTAATCAAAACGAATTTTGGAAAAAGAAAAAATATGAAAACTCCATAGTTACTAAGAGAATACAAATACCAAGTTCAATCAAATTTGAAAGACTGTTTTCTGAAATCCGTGTAGAAATTTGTTACATGTTATATTCTTTATCCGATATAAATATAATATGAAAGAACTTTTTAAATTTTTTTTAAATTTCGTTCAAAATAGACTAGGTTAAATATTGACAAATTTTAAAGACTTTTTTATATTTTATTCATTATAATTTAAAGGAATTTGGAAAATGCTAGATATTTTACTATGGCAATAACATTTTTTTATGGAAAATTTTAATAAGAAGATTTTCTGATAAAAATCAGAACTAGTTCAAAATATCGCACACCTAGTACAAAAGTGACTCAACTCAAAATTTTTCATTTTTCAGAAAAAAACATTTACAACTTTATACCAATTGAAACATAAAGAAAGACATAACTGTTTTTAGCAACAGTTAACAACAACAAAATGCACTGATATTCTTTTAATAGATAAACAAGTATTTTTATTTTTTAATTAATTAATTAATAATCATATAATTACAAATTATATACTATTACCCTAACCGATCACTAGCTACTATAGCCTTCGGCGCGTTGTAGCGAAAACAGACCAGTGCTTCTGGTGGGAATCGAACCCACGACCCCCGCACTGATAAGCCAGCACGCTAGCAACTAGCCTTCCTTGGCGCACAGATAAACAAGTATATTGTACATAGTTTAAGCATATAAAACCGAAAAATTAAAATTTTGAGTTGAGTCACTTTTGAACTGAGTGTGCGATAAGTTGATTTATCTCAAAACTAAACAAATTTTTTTTATTAATTTTTTTTCTAAAGGAAAAAAAGTTAAACTTTTTACTTGGCTTAGTTTTGAAGAAAATGTTTACTAAATCTTGTTTATCGCAAATATTCTATTAAAATTTAAATATAACGTATACGTATTAACAGTGATATTAATAATAATATTTCGTTAACGTACTGCGTACACTAGAAATTTAATTTTAATACTTTTATTGTCTATCACACATTCAAGTTTAAACTAAATCTACATTAAAGCTTTAGGGAGATTCCCTTGTAAGTCAACAAAATAAAATTTATGTATTTTTTTTTAGCATATTAACATTAAATTTGATTGAGTTTAAGGCTTAGCTATTACAGCATTAAACTCCACGAAAATCACCCAGAATAACAACAAAAAAATAGGACGAAATATATTTTTACTTAAGCTAATGAGGCGTTAAATTTTGTATGGTTTTGCAAAGATAGCAATTTTATTTTATAAAAATAATATATTTAAAAATACTTAAAATGGAATATATTGTTAAAGAAAAAAAGTAGATTATAAATAAAATGATATGTTTGTTAAAAAAACATGTTTAAAAAACTTATATTAATATTTTAAAAACGACACTTCTCTAATACTATTCAACAGAAATTCTTGTAATTTTCGATCTAAACTAAAATCTGTTAAAATTTAAAATTGTTTATGTTATTGAGATATTTTGTATGAAGCACGTTTAAAATATTTATAGATTAACCAATTAAAAGAAGAAAAAAAGAAGCTTTTTCTGTTATACTACAGTCATATTAATTTCAGTATAATATTTTAATAAATATTGATACATAATTTATTATTGACATAAAATTCTCATTAATATATTTAATTAAATGTTTTAATAACACAAATTTTCTTTTTTAAATTTTCTTTCAGACTTTATAAAATTTTCCTTTAGCTTGGTTTTTTTATCAATATTTACCACACAATTTTCTATCTGCTTCTTTTATATTTTCAGTTGCATTATTCACAGCATTGTCGTATTATATCAATCATCGATCAAAGTCAAAATGATGGGTTATTATTAAAGTGTCACACAGTTTGCCGTCAACGTTTTTACATGTGAATGAATTCAGCACAATATATGAAATGTGTTTGAAATGATAAATATTATACAAATTGTTTAAGATATAAAAATAACAGTAATAAGGATTTGAAAACGAAACTACGTAATTATTAGAATTTGTTTAATATTTATCAGTACTAAATTTTTAGTTTAACTAAAATGGGTGAAAGGTTTGTATTAGGTTACGTTAGGTCGGAGTGGTAGCCGGCTCCGTGATCACCAGCACACTTAGACTCTGAGGTCCGTTGTGATGCTACGAGACTGACGGATTACCGATCAGACTCCACCGTTGAACCAGTTAGAGCTCCTTACCAAGCTAAGGAGGTGCGGAATACTAGCACCTGAAAGATCCCCAAGATCGTGAAAGAACGCCGATCCAAGTGAGGCCCTCCTACGTAGCGCCAGCGCAGGACATGAACAGAGAAAGTGCTCAATACTCTCATCCTCCTCCTCGTCCCCGCAGCTCCTACAGAAGTCAGGCGATAACACCCCCAACCTACGAGCATGCCTGCCAATAAGACAGTAGCCGGTTATCACCGCCACCATGTCAGAGATTTCCCCCCTGGAAAGCGACAGGAGCTCCCTCGTTCGCCCCAGAAGGTTTGTATTAAAAAGACTTGAAAAAAAATAGAATCGCACTTTTAATTAAGATTTTTATTAAATATCCCCTATGGCGTATGAGTGATATTATATCAAGTATATGCCTTTATTCAATATTTGAGTTCGAGAAGACATTTTTATTTACAAAATATACTTTATTATTTTATATATCTCCAATATTTCATCATTCTTTGAATTACATATTCAGGGAGTCTAAAATTTTGCAATAATAATGTTTAATGTTTTATTATTGTAGAATTTTAGACTCCCTGAAGATGTCCTTCAAAGAATCGAGAAATATTGCAGATGTGTAAAATAATAACGGATATTTTATAAATAAAAAAGTGGCCTCAAGCTCAAATATTTAATAAAGCCAATAATAATAAGCATTGTTAGCAAACACTACCTTTTCATTATAAGGGTAGTTGCCAACCACACCCACATCAATGCCTATATGAAAGTTTTAAAACCACGATTCCAATAGTGGCATGTGTGTCTTGTGATATCACAGAGCTTATTTCAAAATTCTAACCATTAAGTTTTGTTTCATCATTCAAATAATGTTATCGTTTCGGTATTTTAGCATTATTTTGACTTTAGTTCAAGATATTTCAAAATCAAACAGGTAAAATAGAAAAACAAAACCGGTTAGTAAAAAAAAATCAAAATTTAATGGAATCGCTTTTTTAAAATTTTCATTACGGTCTCAGTGTTGCTGTGTTAGCCAACTACCGTTATTATGTAAAGTTATTGAATACCAAGCCTGTTAATTATCTTGAAAAAAAGTGATAGTCGGAAAAGTTAAATTATTTTGTAATGGAATCGCTTTTTTAAAATTTTCATTACGGTCTCAGTGTTGCTGTGTTAGCCAACTACCGTTATTATGTAAAGTTATTGAATACCAAGCCTGTTAATTATCTTGAAAAAAAGTGATAGTCGGAAAAGTTAAATTATTTTGTAAACTAGTGTAATTTTTGCAACAAAATAAAGTTAGGTAGTCAGTAAAAAAACCTTATTATTTAAAAACCCTTATTATTTAAATTATGTTATTCTATTTTTTGTATAAATTTTTATGAATGTTTATGAAATTTTGTTTATCAAAATAAATCCTATTACAATACTTTGATTTTTCTAAGAAAATCCGGATAAGGACTATTAACTGCAATAGACACAAATACTCAAATTTAGATAATACATGTTTATTGCTTGTGTATAAAATTTATAGATTTTAATTTAATTATAATTTACCTGGGAAAATATAATATATAAATAAAAATACAACAAAATATAGATACAAATTGTCGATGCGATGACAAAAAGAACTATATGTTTCTTCTCAAAAATTAATCAGCAAATGCTCATAAATTAATATAAAGTTAAAATAAAGTTAAAATTTTTTTAGTGAAGGTGGTTTATGCAAAAGATTTTTTCTTTTATATTCAACAATTACACTTAGGATACTATGTAGGTAAAGACCACTGCAAATGTAGTTAAAAACAAATGAAATTTCACTTACAGAAAGGACGACTTACATTTCAGTAAATTCAACTAATATTGTCATTTGTTTTTAATGTTCGAAAAATGCACCACGATTGTAGTTAAAATTAGCCACACATGTTAGTAAAAAATAAACAAATATTTATTGTTTTTATTTAAAAAATTATTGTAAAGTCAAAAAACAGTCATTTGATGTGGTTTGTTTTTTTAATGAACTACAAGGTTAGTAAAAAATTTTATTTGTTCTACAAATGACTGACATTTACAATAGAAATACAGAAACTGTTTTACAACCCAAATAACTACATATTTTTAAAGCAGAAGTTCCCTGAGTGTTCTTAATAAAAATGTTTTCAAAATATTGTGTAAAAAAAATAATCTTTTTTTCAATTCTATATAATTTCGGAACATTTCTTAAACTTTTAATGGCTTTTATGATTCATTTTAGAAGGCTCATATTTTCATTCAAAAAAATTAAACATTTCTTAATTTTTACATGGCTTTTATGCTTCTTTTTAGAAGGCTCATATTATCGTCGAAAAAATAAATGAGTTTTGACAAAAAAAAAAATTGTAAACCCAAAAAACTAAATTTTAGACTTCTCTCTTCTGATTTTGGTAAAAATTGGTATAAACATTACCCTATTTAAAACGGAGTTTACCTGTGTTGTATTGTTTTAAAATTCGGTGTAGTTCACATTTAGTAGCTCCTTAAAATTAGTGAATTTTAACAAATGTTGTAGGAAATAGACAGGGTTTGAATAACCATAACTATTGAACACGATAACAGAGAATTAAAAACTTGGTTTCATTTCAAAGACCAAGCGTTAATATTTACTTAGTAGTCCGATTGCAATGAACTATGGAACAGGCATAAGTGAGCTTAAGTTTTGATTTTTAACCTTCCAAACCCCCCAGGGGTTGCAATATGACCACCCAAAATAGAAACTTTTTGTATATACATTTTTGTGGGCGCTGTGGTGTAATGGTTAGCGTGTTGGACTATTACACAGGTGGTACCGGGTTCGATTCCCGGTGACGACAACATCAATTTAGAAAATTAATATGTATCAGTTTTCTATCACTTATAAGTATCGCTGCGCCCACCTTCGGTTTTCGCATAGCACTTAACTCCACCGAAGTAAAATAATGAATCAGTGCTATGAAACAAAAAACTTCAATAAATTCGCCAACTCTACATCAGGTGGCGAGCAACAACTGTTCTAAGACTTATCTACTCGCGCAATTGCAGTGTTGCCATGTTTGAAGCCCTTCATCTTTCACCACCTTTCATCTCTTCACTATCCCCTTTCCAAAGAAAGCAACATATTAATTAATAGGAAGAATTTCCTGAGTGTTGCTTCTCTTTAAAAAATATCTCTAATAGTTCCCGAGATATTCCCATTTACTTGGGAGAGCATGAAAACATGATATGAAATATAACACTGTTTCCAGCTCTTAATAATTTTATTTTTTCTACACTTTTAAAAAACTGATAAACAATTTATAGAATATAAATTTTAAATTCAAAATCTGCCTTCAAAAATTTGACATTACACTTATATATTTTTATCAAATATCTATAGCACAGATGATATTATTGAAACCCAAGTTAAATAAAATAAAATTTACATGGGGACTTAAAACTTATAGAATGTTTTGCCTTGAAATAGAATAAATTATATAACCAACCATTCATACATCAATATAAATAAATGTTATACATTTGATCATTTAATGTTTCAAACGGAAGGCTAATAGTAAAATGAACATTTTATTTACATGAATATGTATAAAAAAAAAAAAAACATAAAACTTCAATAAAAAACCTTTTTCTTATGCTTGATCAAACCTCAGCCATCATCAGTAAAATGTTTTTGAGTTCCCACACATATAAATAATTTTTTAGGTACACTCAAAAAAAACACGACTGTAATTTAACAAAAATACATTTAGCAATTCGGCAGAAAAATAAAAAATTGTGTCCGGGAAAAAAAAAAAAGAAAGAAAAAAAAAAAAAAATTCAACTGAAAATTAGTACATGCAAACAAATTTTAATAAAATTTTATTTATTTTAACAAAAATTTTTAGTAGATTTACTAATTTTTAACTAAAAATTAGTTTATTGCCACAAATTTCCTTTTAGGCTAAATTTTTTTACAATTCTTGTCAAATTACTAACTTATTATTTGGAGTGTGTGTTGTAGAATTACACAACATATATACACTGCGTTGCGTAACTATAATTACAAATAATTTTTGTTATTTTTCCTAATATTACAAAAAATTTTCTTTACTCTTTTAACAGTTTTTGAGTGTGGTATAACTGTTATGTAATAGTGTAAAATTTAAGAGATCACTTAATTGATCTAAGAGAAAAATTGTGTAATTATTAGTGTCCGACCGAACAGTTCGGCCAGAAAATGTATTTGGTCTGTATTCGGTATTTTAAAGCATTATGGACAAATTTGGCGGAGGGAAAAATGTTTATTGGGCTGATTAGATGCTATTTTGAGTGTCAAATTTGAAGAAAAGTCTGTAGTTAAGCAATGAATTCACTGTTCGACCTCAGAAAGTTCGGCCAAATTGAAAATAGTTCGGCGGCCGAACTTTTAACTTTATAGCTAAACTTCGGCTTTTCTCTAAAATTGTTTATACAAAATCGAATTAAATCGGCTCAACAAACATGTTTCCAATACCAAAATTTTTCATCATTGCCTCTAGATATCAAAAAACCGACAAAATATAGTTTTTTGGCCGAACTGTTCGGCCGGACACTAGTAATTATATTTTGTTGGTGCTTCATAAATATAATTATATATAACGGTAAACAAAGAAGAATAGCAAATAAAGAAAAAATAAAGAGTTATTTTTGTTTTTCATTCAATATTAATCAATTTGCAATAAAATGATGCGTAGCTCGTATCAAAGTGATTTTGAAAAAGCGCAAATTTCAGCATATTTGGAAAGTGGCTTAAGTTTTTATCAAATTGCTAGAAAAATTAACCGTTCGCATGTGGTTGTCACAAATTTTGAAAATAATCCGAGTGCTTATGGTAAAAATAAAACAGACGGCCCAAAAAGAGAGATTTGTGACCTTTTACGCCGTTCTCGATTAGAAATATTTTTTTTTCGTGCCAGCAACAGCATAATCGATGAATGTAAGGTAAATGTGTCAAAATTAACCAAAAGTAGGCACTTAAAAGATTCTCAGAGAATTACTCGCCAAAAGCTAATGTCTGTGCCAAGGTTATTACCCCGCCACAAAACTGCTCGACATGAATTTGCTAAAAGGAATTTACAAACCAACGGGAAAAAGGTAAGTTAATAATCGCTGTTGTTGGTAGGACAGTTTAAACGTAAATTTCTTTTATAGGTGATACTTTGCGATCAGAAAAAGTTCAATATTGATGGTCCAGATGGTTTTAACAGCTATTGGAGAGACCCACGATATTTCTCAAAACGAAATTTCGGAGGTGAATCCTTAATCGTTTGGGGCGCTTTTTGCTTTGACTTTATGGTTGATTAGTTATATCCAAGCAACAGAATGAATTATTCTGAGTACATTATCAGAAAAAAAAATAATTTTTTTAACTTACGGAATTTAATGAAATTAATGTGTAATTATAGTTTTGAAATGCAGTGTAGTTTTAATACCAATTGATGTATGACTACTAGAACATAGCATGACTGTTTCATACCCAAAATAGTTGATGTTTATTGGCCAAAAATAAGATTATGTCAATATACCCGCATAAAAAAGGAAAAATTACATAAAAAACAACATTCTTTCAATGTATGTAAACGAACACATACACACACATGTAGACACAAATTCCTGAAAAATACAAGATTTTCACATTGTAACATAGTCGAAACCATGAAAAAAACCAATCTGTAACAAACAGCTTTGCTTATTGACTTGACACATACGGATACGTTATTCAGTGTTTAAAAAAAAAAAAACACACACACACATTACGGTGCTTCAAAATTCTAGACTTTTAAATTTTCCACCTCTTCAGGGCCCAGTCAATGTGAATACCTATTAAATTGTAAATAACCAGAAATCGCTAAACAAAAGTTTTCATCTTAAGGTCGCTAAATAGCGATAAAGTTTCGACTAATTAATTAATATTAATTAGAACACGATACATCTAATCTATACAATATTTTGGCGATAATTACAAGTATGAAGTGCAATTTTGAAATAAAATAGCAGTTTTCACGATAATGCGTATTAAAAATTTTTTTTTTCTTTTGGGAATGTTTGCAGTTTGTCAACTTGTATTATATAGCTTTTACTCAATAGATTTTCCCCTCTGCCAAAAAAAAACAACGTTATCTACATGAAGTCTATTTTCTAAAACGTATTTAAATTACAAAATTGGTCATCTAAAAAGTTGTTAAGTTGTTAAGGAAAAAGTAAAATAACTCATATTTCATGAAAAATCGCCAGGATAACCTTATCCTATTGTAAAATTGTAATAAATTTGTCTTCTCAAACTCACAAAAACGTGAATATCTTGAAAGCCGTTAATTTTTTTTTTTTAAAGATTGTTCTTTAAAAAATTTTGATTCAGAATTCATGGAGAAGTTCTGGAGGGCGTAGTTAGTAGTCATTAAAAATTGTATGTGAACTTTTTAATTTGTATGTAAATTTCCATCTAAAATATTAAAAAATAAAATTTAAATTTTTAGCGATTTTAAAACGTCATTCGATTTCGCTGAAATTTGGAACATATGTTAGTGTAGTCCATACACAACGATCCAGCCGCAAAAATCGGACAACTACTAGTTCGTTCATACGATTTTGAAGCACCTTAACACACATACATAAAAAATATATATGAGGCATTTCACATTAAGTGAGCAACTTAAAACAAGTAAATTGCCAAACTAACAGAGAAGAAAAACATTTCTGAAACGACTCATAAATGAGCCCAGAAAGCACTCAAATTATAAATTATTGCTTTTTACTGATGGTCCATTTAAAATTGTAATACGGATCAGCAATAAACTGAAACTTAACAAATTGAAAATCATATCTCATTTAATATAGAACGATATTTAGTCTTATCAAAGTTCATTTTATTTTATCCAGTAATATCCAATTAGATCCCTTTAATGTATTACTGGATTAAATGAGAAATTGATCTCAAAATTAGGCTATATATCTAATTGAGATCCTGATAGATCCAAAAGCAATCCTTGGGATTAATTTAGATCTTATTGGATCTAATTAGATCCAAAACATAAAAAATTTTGAAGAATCGAATATGATATTATGAGATTAAATTGGATCTACTTAAATCGCCAGAAGTAATTAGTTAAACATGTTTGAAAAGTTCAACTATCGCTCTTTCTAAAGCTATTTTAAAAATCGATTACGAATTGAGTAACTTTTAAATTTTCTAGTCAGCGAAGTTTTAAATTTATAACAATAACTTCAGATTTGGGTGGTGTATTCTAATATTTAAAGATTAAAAATAGATGTACTATTTTTTTTAAGTATATTTCACTGTAATACAGTGTAAATGTGACCGATCGGACCATGAATATATACCAAAATTTGGTACGTTATGGACTATTATTGAAATACAACTAAAAGGTCAAAAAACACCATATTTTTTCACAAAATTTTAAAAATCGGTGAATAACTAAAATTTTATTTATTTTTTAAACTAAACTTCTTTGACATATTTTTCAAAATTCAAATTTTTTAAATTTCCTCAACAGTCGAGGATTCATATTCTGTCAAAATTTACATTTTAATTGCTGATATTGACACACACAAAAATCTTAGTGTAACATTGTTGTAAAGCAGTGAAGGGCACTTTTGGAAATCCTATGTACGCGTGCATAGGAAATGCTGCTTGTGTGACGTCGACACATGTACACTATAAACTTCTTCGTGTGGTCTCTGACAATGTACGTTCGGCTGTTGCTTTGTTGTCATTTCGTCAAAGTTATTTAAATCAGTTGCAGATCAGCACTTGTTGAAGTAAGATCTCGCTACGCAACTTTTTAATTACACCCAAAGAAATATGTTCAATGAAAAATGAGAATATGATTTTTTTTATAGAGAATATGGATGGTGAGGCGCAAAGCGTGATTTGTTATCGCGTTGTAAGTAACAAAAGTTTGTTTTGTTTAAGAAGACATTACTACTCTTGCCATGGAAATTACGATAAACTGAGCGGGGGTGATCGATCGCTGAAACTATTTCAATTAAAAGCAGATTTTTTCTTAAAATTTATTTTTGATGAAACTAATATTCATCATCATACCAGTTTTCAATTAATAAGAGAAAATGTTTCATTGCCTCTAAAAAAGGCATCCTATGTAGTTGCTTTGGCTTTGGCAAAGCAATGTCGCCCATTTGAGGATGGTATTCTTTTTAAAGATTTAACATCAGATGTTTTAAACTGTTTTGGTGAAAAGTGTCAAGAAGGTTTGAAACTTTGCCAAAACATTCCAGTTGCACGTAGGACAGAAGATATAAGTAAATTGATTCATTCTGCAGCTAATACTAGACTGATAAATTGTAAATATTTTTCATTATCTATTGACGAAAGTACGGACATTAATAATATTTGCCAGCTTATTATTTGCATCAAAACAGTTGATGCAAATTTAACCACTTTTGATGAAGTTTTAGAACTAGTTTCTCTTCATGGTAATGTTACGGGACAAGTTCAAATAAAATAATAATAATAATAAAAAAAAAAAATCTTTTACTTTCGACTGAAAATTTTTTCGAGTGTAGAATTAGTGAGCATCATTCCCACACAAGCATAAATGTGGTAGTATGTGTGTTTGCCCTTCACTGTTGTAAAGTTAGGTTAAAAAATGTCCAACAGCTCAATTAACACAAACACGAGTACCACACGTCGTATTATTAATATCATTTAGTATTAATTTAAATATCGATCATACGTCATGTGGTACTAGACTTAGTGTAAATCTTTGGCTTAATATAGAAAAGGAGTAACTAGATTGTTTTCGAAATCGCATTTTTAACGTATTCTAGCAGTAGTTTCTCAAATACAGCTCTCTTAAAAAATTTAGCAAGTTTTAATTGCTAATAACTGGTATATTTAAAGTCATTTAAAAAACGCTAACTACTTTAAACATTATTTTGAAAGAAAAAGACATATCTTATTTAAAGTTGAATGTGTTGTTTGGGTTTTACTTAAGCATTGACTTTTAATTAGTACTTTCTTAAGTTTTGTGTTTAAAGTTTTTTGTTTAATATATTTATTTTTAATCAAAATGGGACAAAAAATTATTGGATTTGTATTTGTTAGGTGCGCATTTGCATGATTACAGAATGGGATATATCACAAAATGTTTTTGAAATAATTGGGCCATTTCTTACTTAGTGGTCCGATTGCAATGAATTATGGAACAGATTATTTTATGATAATTTATCTTAGAAAATCTACTATATTTTTCAACATGTACTAAGTGAGATGTTTATCTAAAGTCTGTATTTAGTTTGAATCACCACTTTTTTCACTTTAAACATGAATTATAACATTAGTTTATCCTTGTTTTAACATACTGCAAAAAATCGTATCTTAACACTTATTTTCATGGGCGTTGTGGTGTAATGGTTAGCGCGTTGGACTGTTACACAGATGGTTCCGGGTTCGATTGTTGCTTCTCTTTAAAAAAAAAAAAAAAAGAAATAACAGAAGCAATATCTAAAATAACTTCCTACAAATTAGGAATAAGAATAAGATTTGCATCAAAAACTTTTTTGCATCTGAAGTTTTTTAGCTTTTATTTAGTTTTTTTTTCTGTAAATTAGCAAAAAGTGGAGATACACCTTTTCTACATAAAGCCATCGAAATATAAAATTTACCATAACTTTGGAATTAATTCATGGATTTTCTTAAAATGTCCAAAGTATGCAAAGTGTAATTTATATAATGCTAAAAAATCTGTTTAAAAAGCTAGCATTTTCAACAATTTTTAAAGTAGCTCAAAATTAAGAATAAAAGTTCTTAACTTTATGAAATTCCCCATATGCACAATAATATACTTAAATATTTTCACACATTATTGTGTGTTTTCTTTTCAAACACACACATACCAAAAACACTACATACATACATATGTGTTGGTTTTTTTTTTGTATATCTAACAAAAATTTTGTTACACTGTCGAAGTCGATGATTTTTTCGATGATTTTTTCGATGATTTTGATGTTGATATGTAATGACTTCAGTGTCTATAATAATGTTGGTTGTTTGGCAGTTGAAAATAAATATTATAAGAAAAACAACTCGTCACCTAAAATCCAAAAGGTCGCAACTAAACTTTTTAGTTTTTTACAGGAGAGACAAATAACATTGTAAATAAGAAACTACTTGAAGTTAAGAAACCAAAAAGCCGTAATTCCAATACAAAAAGGTATGCAAAAAATAAATTAAACGTTTAAGATAAAAAATTCTGCTTTTCGACAATAATTAAAAAAGTTTATAGTCAATATTTTATGTATTTTTATCTATTTATTTAAGTATATTTAAAACAAAACGCATTTTAGGTGTTTAAAATTTTTTGAGAAAAATTTAAGAAAATAATTAATCAATGAAAATTATTCAAGTTCGAGGCCATACTCTATATTTCTTTATTAGGATATTGTCCTAACAAATAATCTATAGAGTTTTTGTTTTCAAATTTATTATTTGACCCTTTCAGGAATGTGTTGATAGATCTATTTCGGGAATTTTCTAGGTTTTCATCATCAGAACACGTTTTGAAAGAAGTAACAATCCCATGCAAAACATCAAACATTCATATAACCTAGTTTTCCCACTAAATGAGAACTAATATATGAGCTCGAAGTTAAAGATTATCACCATTGGTCAAAAAATAAAATGAAAACTTGATTGTGAAAGGCGTGGTAGAGAAGAATGAGTGTATTTTCTAAAAATCATAACTACCGTTAACCGAATTTTATTGTGAAACCTAATTTTTAATTGTGCCAACCGATTTCATTCGTAGTAACAGAATTTTAGTTGGAAAATTGCTAAATTTTTCTCTATGTGTAATATTTGTTATGTTTGTTCGATTGCACGTTTATTTTTAGCACGTTTATTTTTTGCACGTTTATTTTTTGCACGTTTATTTTTTGATCAATGGTGATAATCTTTTACTTGGAGCTCATATAATATATATTAGTTCTCATGTAGTGAGTAAACTAGTTTATATGAATGTTTGATGTTTGACATGGAATTGTTACCTCTGCACTACACGACTTTTTGCCTAATGAATATATTAAAACTGCAGTTAAGGCCTTTTGATTTTTGTTAATAAAATTGGTGTTTTTTGAAAGTAAACGTGTAAAATTTTGTGGAAATGTGTAATTTGGTTAACTACATCGTAATAAATCAGAACGTAAATTTAGATATAATAAGAGGCAAAAAACTGCACTACGCAACTTTTTGGCTAATGAATGAATTATAACTGCAGTTACGGCCTTTTCATTTTCGCTAATAAAATTGCTGTTTTTGGACTTAAACGTGTATCATTTTGTGAAAAGGTATATTTGGTTAACTAGAACGTAATCAATCAAAAAGTAAATTTAGATATATATATTTTTTTAGTTGCTGCCTTTTGGATTTTATGTGACGAACTACAAACACTTCCGATAACATTTATAATATATTGGGAAAATACAGACGAATGGACAAACAAAAACTGACAGTTAGACGTTTAGAAAATAAAAAGAAAAGCCTTGTTAAGTTTTTTATTTTATTAAAGGTATAATTTATGTAAGTATTTACTTTAAAGGTTAAATAGAAAAATAAGTGTTAAAAAAACATTTGGTATATTTACTTCAGTCAAAAAATTACATAAAAAGAATGAGCAAACAAACTTAAAAATTAAAGTGTAAAAGGATAAAAGGATAATAGCTTTTATAATTTGAGAGAAAGTTCTACAATATTCTTTATATATTTCAAAGAATGATTTATGCCTAATTATAATATGTGACTCTTGCTATTCTAGAGTTTTAAATTTCGTAGTGCCATGTTCCCATATAGTTGTAGAATACACAGAAAAAACTAAAACTTAAGCAAATGCTTGAATAGAAAATTCGTCAATATTGAAAAAACATGACAACATTTAAAAAAAAAAACACCGAAATCAAGAAAGTAGTAAAATATTAAAACTACCAAAGCATCAGTTAAACAAGATATCAAATGGGTTACTTGGCTGACATACAAAACAAACTGTTCTTAAATTTAAATTCAGTAACCAAATAAAGTTTAAAAAATTAACTAAAATTTATAAAATTACAGTCAAAATTTATATAACATAATTGAAATTTATGAACACATATAAATCCTATATGTTGGTATATGGACATTCATGACATTGAATCACTTCATATATGAGCATGAATTAGTTCATACATGTTCATAAATGTTTTCATATATTTTTTTTTTGCCGAGTGTTGAAATAATGCCAAATTAAGTACTTATTAGAGAGTTATTACTATTCATTATATTTACATTTATTTATTTATAAAAAATTAGCTTAAAACTAAAATTAGAAACTAATTTTGATATGATTTTTATTAAAAATAATAATAAAAATTATGTTTTTTTGAACTTTAATTGTGCAATGAAATTGAAAATTATTCAGTTAGTTCTCATTTAATGGGAAAAGTAGGTTATATGAATGTTTGATGTTTTGCATGGGATTGTCACTTCTTTCAAAACGTGTTCTGATGAAGGGAACCTAGAATTCGTCTGTTTCTTTTAATAAAACACTTAACAATGTTGTTCAATGGATTTGTTATTCTAATTATTATTTCTTTAATTTAAGTTCCTAAATTTTAAATTAATCTAATTGAATTAAAAAAATTACGAAAATGTTATTAGTTTTTGAATTCCAGATATATATTTTTTTTTTAATTTAAACAGTTTTTCTTTAATTTTATATATTTTGTATTTAATAATTTAAAAAAATATTATTTGATACTTTGTGATGTGTTTGAATTATAAATTTTATAGATCTCAAACTCTTTAACATTATCTGTCAGTGTGCGCGTATTTCATGAGAATGGTTTGAACATACGTCGTATACAAAGAAATATTTGAATGTGTAGAAGAGTTTGAGTTCTATGTAAACTATAGTTTCAATTTCAAATAAACCATCAAAAAAAGTTCTACAATTAATCTGAATTAATTTAAAAAAATACCGGAATTGCGACAATGAAAAAAGGCGGGATGCCCGGGAATCCCGAGCATTTCCGGGAATCCCTACTGTGCAATGTCATAATTCAGATTTTAGAATACGAGCCATGAATATTTATAGGAAAATTTGTATAGATTTTTTATTATCATTACCACTACTCCAAACACCAAGAAACTATGAGACTTTTTATAGAATATTGAATAAAAAAAACAAGACAAGGAAATATAACACATTTCCATTATAAATATTGTGACAACTATATATAATAACAACAAAAACATAAAGTTGTTAAAAACCTATGAAATATATGGGAGAAGGAGGTGGATAGGAGGAAACACTTGCACACAATAACAAAAAAAAAAAAATATATAACTTCAGTTCAAAAATTTATACAGACTGTTAAATGGTTTTCTTTGATAAGTGTTTTTTCTTTGAATACCCCAACTGACACCATATCCAAAATATTATATTAAAAGAAAAAAAAAACAACTGTAAATGCCAAAAAAAAAACAGATATTAAAATGTTTGAGTTTGGTTAAAATAATAATATGTTTATGCATCTGGTTCTTTAGCGTCCTTATTTAAACTAAAGACATCATGGAAAAAATTATTCTTTCATATTTTGTTACTAGAAGATTTTAAACATGATTATATAAAAATATTATACAGCTGCAAGAAAATGAATTTAATATTTCTTGTACTTTTTATACCCTTTTGATACGGTTTCAAGACTGGCATGATTATTATTTCTTTTTTTTTTTGTAACTGTCAGGTAGTGTCAGAGGTTTGCAAAAACCACCCCCAAAACCGGCGAGCTCTAGCCGAGCTGAAACGCGGACATGCCAGCACCGCAAACAATCTGCCCATACAAATTATACCTTTTTTTTAACCCCAGCTGACAGTATATGATTTTGATTTAAACATATATCGGTCAAAATCTAACCTTGGGTCTTCCAAATTGCTCATGTAAGCAACTATCTTTTATTTAAACAGTATTCTTATATCTAGCTTAAACGTACAAACTATAGTTACAATGTAGTCAGTAGAACCTAGCAATGTCAGCAAATTCCCACGACTGTACACAGAAAAAATTCCAATTAAAAAATTTATTTAGTCAATTAATATTTTAATTGACCTATCACCATAATAATAATATCAATTAAAACTTTTATTGAAAATTAAAAATAAAAAAAGCTATATATAACTATATACAGAAAAATTATGTTACTCACAAAAAAAAGGTGTGTGAACGACACGTTTGTATATGTGTTTTTGGTAATGAGGTGTCTGGATGTGTGTGCTTGTGTTTGTTTGTATACTTCAAATGTATTTGGTATTTTATACTAAAACTTTTCTATTAAGCCATACAGTATATGAAAATATAATTTGAGAATTATGTCTAATAAGGGAGCTATCCCGACCCGAACTCGAAGATATTAATAATTTGTGGATATGTTGTGAGACATTTTGTTTTTAAGTTGCCCAATTTTACGTTTAAGGGTTAAAAAGTAGTGAAGTCTTGTCTTTAATTTACAAAAATTAAATTTTTTTATACACAGGATTAAAGTATTCAAGAAAACAAAAATTATGTTACCCATATTGCCTACATATTGGAAGCATAGTTGCCTCATTTTTGAATTATTTGAAATATAGGGAAAAATGCTCTTCGGGAAAAGTCACTTAAAAACCGAATGGTTTCGATTATCGAAAAGGCTCAAATACTCCTTTGACTAAAGTAAATAGGCATGGCTATGCATTATTTTAAGCTTATTACAACTTGGCATTTTTAATTGCTATAATTTAAAAAAGAGAAGAGAAAAAAGGGGCTAAAAAAAATAAAAGTAAAAAAATAATTTCTTGCATTTGAATTTTATGATAAAATTAATAATAATTACGGTCCCTGGACAAAAACCTTGATTTTTTTTGTGCAAGTAAAACAAGCGAAAGTGCAGTAACTTCAACTGCTGTAGTAATTTGGCGTAAATGGGATTTATAATTTCCAAATTTCTCTAATTGTCGAGCGATTTAAGAATTCTTAAAGGATAAATAAAATTTTTTCAAATCCTGCTAGAAATGGTGTAGTTTTTTTTTTTTTTTTTTTTTTTTTTGTTAACTTGCACAACGGGTGATGATTATTGTTTGCCAACAAGCCGGAATGAAAATATAGGAATAAGAAAGAAAATATAATCACATCCTGTTAACAGAGACCAGGTCAAGTTTCAAATTTTGAATTTTCAACTGCAAAAAGTTACACAGCATGAATAGCAAGTAGAATTATTTAAGAAATGGCAAACTTTTGAAATTTTTTTTCTTTTGATTTTTGGCCACCAAAAGTTTTACTGAAAATAACAGTTGGCTTTGTTTTCAACAAATTGACATTTGTTTATTCGAATGCCCGTCCTAGTCATAATAATTTCTTTCAAATGTTTTTTTTTTATGTTTTGTTGTTTTTCAATATCAGGGTTATTTTAAATCGTTTACTGTTTTGAAAAAGTTTTTTCCTTAGTTATTAAAGATATCCTTTTTTCTCTTCTTGCATAATCTTCCCAGCAAAACTTTCTATTACCCGGTAATAAGTTTGGGAATTTTCTATTAAAAACCCTGTTACTTTGTTACTTTTCTATTAAAATCCCCATTATTTTAACAAGGACATGTGCATGCTGGTAACACCTTAAAAAACACATTTTAACTCCAGTATAAATGCAATTAGTATTTTTTTTTTTGAAAATTTGATTTTTTTTTTATATTTTATGTTAAATTAAAATTTTAAAAGTTTTTAACTATTTTTTGGGTGGAAAAGTAAAAATTTTTTAATATAAAGTTAATAGGTTACTTTTTCACTAAAACCCCTATTATATTTACTCATCACTTACAGGTAAGAGTTATCAAAAACTTTTTATTTAAATCTTTAATTTTTACATCGAATACTATTTTCAAATTGTCAAATTTGTAATTATATTAAATTCTATGTAAAAATGAGTTAATTATAACCTAAAAACATGTGAATTTGGTGTTACTAATTGATAGTCAGTAATATCAACAGCTGCGAAGTAATGCAACGGTAAGGAGTTTACCTTATTACCAGGTAACATGTTCTGTAATACCAACCTATTACCGAGGTTTTTGCTGGGTTATTATATGCAATTTATAAATATCATTTAAATTAGCTGTCATTTTGATTTCCTTTCATTTTATTTTCTCATAATGAAGTGTTTTATAAATGTAAGGCATGTATTTAATTATATTTCCGTTTCCTGTTATTAATAGCTAAACATTTCTCAAGTGTTAAGAGTGTTGCCATTGTTAACACCTTCAACAATATTGATGAATTTCCAAGAATTCTTTGAATGCATAAATTTAACTGGTTTTGACATCAAGTACAGCAACCTAGATTATAAAGATTTTTAACTTTTCTGTAGGTCTATTGAGAACATACAAGTTAAATTGTGGATTTAATGGAATATTATGCTAAATACATTTTGTTTGAGTTAAAATCAATGACAACTTAATTAATTGGAAATGCATTAAAATTTAAGAAAATTTTCCATTTTTAATAAAATTTTGACTACACAGAAAATGCTTTATAAATAAAACCGACTTAACGCAAAATAATATATTAATGTAATTTTTTTTTTTTTGAGTAAAAACCCCCGATTTTTTTTTGAAAGTTGCTCATTATTCTCAGACTGCTCTAAATTTCACCATTTTTATATCGTTCTTCCCACTGTGAGCGACGTATGACATTTCGCTTATAACTTATCGAAAATAATTTCTGAAACTCCTAAATCCTGGATCAGCATGGACAGCCAAAACGATATATCAATGTCCTTCCGTTGAAATGCAAAATACTTCAACAATATTGAAGCACAGTTGCTAGTTTTTATAGAAATTATTGTTTGATATTTGAGTCTATTTGGTATTGAAAATTATCAGAATTGGTTGACAGGTTCAAAAGTTATAATATTTCACCTTGAAATATTTCATACACATTTTTCGCATTACATTTTTTTATTTCCGACGTCATTATATTGCCATTTTAAAAAGCTCTGATAAATATGTTGATTGAAAAAAATGCTCAATATGTTTTCATAAAATTTTTTCCCGCTTTTTTATTTTTCTTTGGCGAAATTTTTGTTCCTTGAATTCTTAATTTTTAATTCACGGTTATAATAATTATAACGTTTTGTATTAATAATGACATTTTACCATTAAAAAAAAAACCCTGAAAAATTAAAACAAAAGGGTAAAGTTAATTTTTTGCATCGTATTTTTTTCACGTATTTTTTTTTGCGAAAATTGCGATTTTAAAAAAAAAGCTGAAAAATAAATCCATTAAGAAAAAAGCAAAAAAAAAATCGTTAATTTTGTTAACTAAGAAATTATTTTTTAGTAACTATTTTTCCGCAAAGTTTTTTTTTTTAATTTTTATTTCTTGAATTTGTTACCGAAGAACATGTTCATTCCATCTGAATAGATGAAGGGTTTACAATATTGGGCACAGCCAAATTTAATGATTCCATTTTTTTATTTCAAAGTTATAAAAATTATGATATTATTGTATAAGTAATGACAATTTACCATTAAAACAAAGTCGGAAAAATATATTCCTTTTATAGTAATTAAATGTGCTAAAGTCCCAAAACTTATTTAACAAATTGTGAAAAGCAATCTGATGTAGGCGTGTCCCTATCCGGATTTCATTCCTGCCCAAGGAAATCTTCAGGGGACTTTGTTATTAGAATTTCTAGAGATATTTGTTATGTTAAATCACAAACTCATTTTATTTTTATACCAAAATTGCTTTTTTTTAATGTTTTACGCCAAATTTTTTCAAAATTTTTTTTCCTTGAATTTGTTTTCGATAAAAAATTTATTTGCATCAAATGGATGAATGGTAATAATATTTGATACAACCGTCTTCGAGTGATTATTGTGTTTCTTCTCTACACAAAATCCCTTCATTCAGGGGCGTATTTTCTGAAAGGTAAATGTTACAACTAAAGAAAATAACAAAATGTTAATCAATATTTGTAAAAATAATAATAATAAACTTTTCTACTTTCTCCTTAACCTTTAAAAAGTATCTCATATATTCTTGAGTTTTTTAAAACTTTGATACTTTAAATACTTGGCAAAAACAAAATGGTTAGGCAAAAAATATGTGCTTTATAAAACTTAACTGTCAAAGTTTTTATAACCTTAACCCTTCCTGAGAGAGAGAGAGAAAAAAAAACCCAACACAAAAACAAAGTTTAATACCCAACAGAAATATTTACACTGCCATAATATAGTTTAACAAACGACTAGACAATTCAAGTTAACAATTTTACAACCTCTGTTGCTGCTAACCATTTCTTAGACACCCAAAAATAGAAAGGAAGTGGTGGGTAATAAATTTAACACCTGCTGGGAAATCAAAAAAATAACAAACAAAGGAAACTCTTTTCATCGTAAAGCCCACACGTCAAAACTTAAAAAAACAATGTAGTTACAACTAAAATTTATGGTTTAAAGAGATATAAAAAACAAAAAAGTGAAATTATCAACAAAAAACGGACGAAAGAAAGAAATGACAGCCATCAGTATTTTAATTAAATGAAATTTAAAAAGAATATTTAATTTCTAAATAAAATGATTATGGATAAAAACATGCAATTGTTACGGAAAAACATTAAATTTTTCAGTTAATATCTTAGTAGAAAGCTAACGGAAAATTAATATTAGGTTTTGAATAATATTTCAAAATATCTGAGGACCTAAAACCACCTAAAACGACTTGAGTTGTTTTTATCAAAAGGTGTTCAATGAGTTCTTTGTTATACTCAGAAATCCATATAAAAACTTTATTACTTTATTTTAATATTTATAAAAGTCATATGAAGAATTTCAAAAATGTTGGACACTTTGTAGCAAAATTTTTACTATATTTAAATATTTATAAAAATAATAATAACGTTAAATGAAAATGAGGTTTTCCTCAGAAATTTTTGAAATATTATTACATTTCTAAAATATCTGAGGACTTTGGTCAAAACCACCTAAATCGACTTAAGTTGTTTTATCAAAAAAGTTTTCAACGAATTCTTTGTTCTACTAAAAAATCCTTACAAAAACGTCATTACTTTATTTTATTATTTATATAAGCTAACGAAAAATGGAAATTAAATTTTAAATAATATTTCAAAATATCTGCGGACTTTGGTGAAAACCACTTAAATCGACTTAAGTTGTTTATATCAAAAAGTGTTCAATGAATTCTTTGTTCTACTCAGAAATCTATATGAAAACTTAATTACTTTATTTTAATATTTATAAAATTCATATGAAGAATTTCAAAAATGTTGGACACTTTATAGAAAAATATTTACTTTGTTTTACTATTTATAAAAATAATATGAGGAATTTTAAAAATTATGCACACTTTGCAGGAAAATATTTACAAAAAAAAATGTGTGTATGATATGGAAAGCTAACGTGAAATGAAAATGAAGTTTTGAATAACATTTCGAATGCAAATGAAATTTTAAATAATATTTCAAAATATCTGAGGACTTTGGTCAAAACAACCTAAAACGACTTAAGTTGTTTTAGCAAAAAAGTGTTCAACGAATTCTTTGTTCTACTAAAAAATCCTTACAAAACCGTCATTACTTTATTTTACTATTTATAAAAGCTAACGGGAAATGGAAATGAAATTTTAAATAATATTTAAAAAGATCTGTGGGCTTTGGTCTAAACAATTTAAATCGACTTAAGTTGTATTATCAAAAAAGTGATGGGAAATTCTCCCCCCCCCCCCCCCACCCCCCCCCCCCCCCCACAAAATAAATGATAGTCAATTTTGTTTTTCTCATAGCGAATTTTTGTTATATGCTGACGACCTCAAGGTCTACAATATAATCTCGAGCATAAACGATGTTCGTGGTTTGCAACGTGATATTGATAAAGTTGTATGTTGGACATGGGAAAATGGTTTAACTTTTAATACTGATAAGTGTTATCATATGAGTTATTATAGATGTTATTCCCCCCTTTTATCATCGTATAAAATTCACGATTTTACACTTAAAACAGTTAATGAAATCAATGATTTGGGAGTAATTTTCGACTCAGATATCTGTTTCATTAACCATTTGAATTTCATAATTCCTAAAGCATATTCTGTCTTAGCATTTATCCGAAGAAATTCTGCAGATTTTAGTGATGCATACACTAGAAAACTACTGTACACAATGTTTGTCCGTCCGGAACTAGAATATGCATCTTTTATATGGAACCATTATGCAGCAGTTCGAATAAATCGCCTGGAAAAGCTACAGGAGTTATTCTGTATGAAATCACCAAATCGGCAAAGCTGGCATATCTTAGATTTTACTCAAACTAACTGGAAATGATATTTAGGGTCTGAAAACCCAAAATCCAAGAGGATTTAATTTTTGCACACGGCACTACCGGTTCACGCAAAATAAAAAAACTAAAAAGACTTGTTTTTGTGCGTAGTGGTTTGAGGTGTTAAAATTTTTCTGCTAGAGATATCTACATGATGAACACATTGTTTTAAAGCTGAAGGATTATAGTTTCTATCAAAAATATAAAATTTGACTTAATTCATACACCCGAAAAATAACGCGGTATTGAAAATAAGCATATTTCATTGGTTTTTTGTGTTTTTCAATGAACTCCAGTGTCGGCGCTAATGAATATAAAAGCATAATAATTCTCAGATACAAATTAGACATGTCGGTGAAAAATACAAAATTAAAATTGGCTCAATCTGGCAACTCGTTATGAAAAAATCGTTACTTGAAATTTGGAAATTTTGAAAATTTGCATATTTCAGGCTACAATTTGGTCATGTTTGTTAGCAGATACAAACTTAAAAATTACAGAGTATTTACTCCCTACTTTTAACTTTATAACACTTTAAGACCCGTTTAGTTATTTTCACTCCTCTCGGATTTACAGGGTTTTAAAGAAAAGCCTTTTTGATTTTTTGTATGTATTTTTATACTTCCCTCAATTGTTATATACAGAGAAATTAAAATAAAAACAAGTAGTATTATGAAGAAACAAAGAATAAGTATGGACTAAAAAATTTATTTAATAAATTCAGTAGATTTTTTATGTTTACAAAAATTTTACAAAAATTTTACAATAATAAAAAAAATTTTTATCAACATTTGTCATCACAAAGACGATTTCGGCTTAGAAGCTAAGTGGCACTTTTTTGCCACTTCTCATGGCAAAAGTCCTTGTGACGGAGCAGGAGGTACAATTAAGCAGACTGTAAGGAAAGCAAGTCTACAGCGAACTGCGGATCATCATATCCTAACACCTACAGCAATGTTTGATTTTTGTTCTACCCAAATTCCTGGTATAATTTTTTGTTTTGTATCCATTCCTGATGTTGATGCTATCGAAAACTTTTTGTCAAAAAGATTTATTGATGTTTGCACAATTAAAAATACAAGAAACTACCACAGTTTCTCTCCGATTTCTCACAGTCAGATAAAAGTACGAAAGTTTTCAGCTTCTGATAACTTTGAAACTTCGAATATTATAAGAACAAATACTTTATAAAAATAATATAAAACTTATTCCACGATTCTTAATTACCCACATTTAAACTATAACTTTTCTACTTTAAATGATAAAAATATACCATTTGCCTATTTTTTGCCACCACTGTAAAATTTTTTAACATCAAAAATCTACTGAATTTATTAAATATATTTTTTAGTCCATAATTATTCTTTGTTACCTCATAATAATACTTGTTTTTTTTTTTTTAATTTCTCTGTATATAACAATTGAGGGAAGTACAAAAATACATACAAAAAATCAAAAAGGCTTTTCTTTAAAACCCTGTAAATCCGAGAGGAGTGAAAATAACTAAACGGGTCTTGAAGTGTTATAAAGTTAAAAGTAGGGAGTAAATACTCTGTAATTTTCAAGTTTGTATCTGCTAACAAACATGACCAAATTGTAGCCTGAAATATGCAAATTTTCAAAATTTCCAAATTTCAAGTAACGATTTTTTCATAACGAGTTGCCAGATTGAGCCAATTTCAATTTTGTATTTTTCTCCGACATATCTAATTTGTATCTGAGAATTATTATGCTTTTATATTCATTAGCGCCGACACTGGAGTTCATTGAAAAACACAAAAAACCAATGAAATATGCTTATTTTCAATACCACGTTATTTTTCGGGTGTATGAATTAAGTCAAATTTTATATTTTTGATAGAAACTATAATCCTTCAGCTTTAAAACGATGCATTCACCATATAGATATCTCTAGCAGAAAAATTTTAACAGCTCAAACCACTACGCACAAAAACAAGACTTTTTAGTTCTTTTATTTTGCGTGAACCGGTAGTGCCGTGTGCAAAAATTAAATCCTCTTGGATTTTGGTTCTTGGAACCCTTAGGAACATTTCCACAAAGTTTTAACAAAATCCAAAATGGTCCAGCAACAATTTTTCATTTTTTTCGGTGTTTTCATAGAGAATGACTCACAGGTAAAATTTATCAAATTTGCATTGCAAATTATAATTTATCATGACCCAGTGCCATCCTATAAAAATCGATGCAACTTAATACACCTTCAAACATTAGAATCGCGTAGAATGAACTCATCGCTTTTATTTATTCATGGACTTATTTCAGGTTCCATTGATTGTCCGCTATTGTTGTCGTATATACATTTACGTGTTCCAGTCTATCCACTTAGATATCATGAATATTTTTATGTCAAAACACATCGTACTGAATATGGGAAAAATGAACCTATTGACAGGGCTCTTATTTTATATAATTCTTTAACATTTGATTGTCAATATTGTAAAAAATGTGAACATTGCTTATTAGATTTTAGTTTAAATATAAATGAATTTAAAAACATGTTATTAAATTTTTCCTTTTATGAGAAAAATAAATAGATTTAAGAATTAATTGTTCTAGTCTGTAAGGACTTGTATCCAAAGACTTAATAAACAAATAAAAATGATATTTTTTAATACGAAAATATAAAAAAGATTAAGATTTTATAAGAAGTTTTATTATTTTTATTATCAAATAAATATGTTACTATTTTGAAATTTAAAGAAAAGTAGTGGACCGATTTAAAAGTAAATAACTATCAAATTGCTATATTCGCGAATATAACATTTATATTGATTCGGAAATAATTGGTATAGCTTTTCCAAATTTATTATGGGCACTACTATTTTTGTGACCGCAACTGTATACACAGAAAAAATTATCAAATTAAAATATATAATTAAAGATTTGAGTTAAATTAACTTCTTCGGTGTTTAATTAAATTTGCCTCTGAACAAATATTTAATTGAATCAATTAAAATTTTAATTGACTTTTAAATATAAAATTACATATTTTATTTTAGGCATTATTCTAAAATAATTTTTTCATAAACTGTATGGTTTAATAGAAATGTTATAGTATAAAATACCAAATGCATTTTAAGTATACAAACATAACAAGCACATACACAAACAGGTACATCATTGCACAAAAACACATACAAACGTGTCGTTCACACACCTTTTTTGTCAGTATTATATTATTTTTTGTAGTAAGTTATTTATAGCTTTTTTTCGTTTTAATTTTCAATAAAAGTTTTAATTGATATTCTAAAATATTAATTGATTCAATAAATTTTTTAATTGAAACCCGTTTTTATTTTTTCCTGTGTATGAATTTCAAAATATTTAAAGGTAAATACAAATAATTATTTTGCTATATCCTTTTATATTCTCTTTATATGGTTTATCAACGTGTTAATGATTATTATTTTAGTAATTGCAGAAAAATAATTATTTTCAAATATGAAATCGACAAATTGACAAGTTTGTCAATGTTAAATAAAAACAAACAATACTACAAGGTCGCTATAATATTTATAAAGTAATTCCAAATTTTATTTCAATAATAAAATCAACATGGATTTTCATAACAGTAAAACTTTTAGGCGCCAAAAAAAAAATTCTCTTTAAAAAATTATTTTCGACCAAATTTATAGAGCATGCGTGGTTTTTAACTCCAAAACTGTTATACAAATCTAAATTTCCCCTTTTTAAGGAGAAAATGAAATCTATTCAAGGTTTCATTGAAATTTTTTTGAATTCTATAAACAATTCATGTTCGTACTTATATAAAAAAAAGTTGGTAGAAAAATTAGTAAAATGGTTTAATGTACAAAGTTATTTTTAAGTAAATTTTTTTTTTGCTATTCTCTATTTACATATTATAATTTGGAATTTTTTTTACAAATTTTTGTTGTTAATTTTAGAAAAATATTTTATTAATTTTTAAACCTTAGTTTGCTAAAATTAGCAACAAATTTTACGACTTCAAAGAAAATGCCAATTGGTTATAACAAGAAATATTTATTAAAAAAAAAACTAAAATAAATTTTAATTAAGAAAATAATTTACTAATTTTGATATAAAAAATTGCCAGATTTTAGCAAATATATGTCAATTAAGGTTTTACTAAAGTTTTACTAAATTTTAGTAACTTTTACTAATTGTTCCTACTTAGTTCTTTCACTTTACTATTAATTGCAAATATATTGTGCTAAAATAAGCTGAATTTTTAAAATTGTACTTAAATAAAAAAGTAAGTAGAAACATTAGTAAAATATTTTATATTCCAATTAACAGTTTTTGTACTAATTTTTAGTACAAAGTAATTTTTAAGTAAACATTTTTCGTATACTGTATTTACAACTTATTCTGTTTCTGAATTATTTATGTTGCTAAAATTAGCAAAAATGTTTACAATTTTTTTTTTTTTTATAGTTGAAAGCAATATTTTTATTTTAAGTAGAATATTTTTATTATAATAAAAAAAATGCTGATTGATAATAAAATTAAATGTTTATTAAAGAAACATTTAAATAAATTTTGATTTAGAATTATTTTACTAAGTATTAGAAAAAAAACTTAGTTTTGTAAAGAAAATGTTTACTAAAATTGTTTACTAAATATTAGTAAGTTAACAACAGCAAAAATTAATCTGTTTAATATGAAAAATATTGGCGATTGAAGCAGGATATACTATTATTTTTATAAAATTTAATTTAAGATAAATATTGCAAAAAATTTGTATTTTCATTTTTAGTCTACAAATATTTAGCAATTACCTAAAACTCCACTCTAACACAGCTTTATTTTTAACAGCTTTATTTTTCCTGTTCATATCTTACTAATATTTGGCAACAAAAATCGGATAATTTAAGCATTTTTCTGCAACGTTATTTTTAACTTAATTTTAGTACATTTTTAGTACATTTTCTTGCTATTTTCTTCGGTTTACATCTATGAGTGTATTAAAATAATTTTGTACTTAAAAAAGTTAGCTCAAAAAGTCGGTTATATAAAATTTTACTAATTTTTCTACTAACTTTTTTAATACAGTGCGTAAAATTAAAACTTAAAATTCTTTACCCAACCAACTTTTTATTTAAATTTTAATAAAACTCTTTAACTTATAAAATAAAACTTAATTGCCACATTGCTTCTGTTATACTTTTAACATGTTATATAAAATGTTGCTTAAAATTGTACACTTCCTTTCCTTCCTGCTATATATACTAAGGGTATTCATGTCAGAACTTTTCCTCTTGCTAAAATTGAAAATTTGCGAAATTACACTATTTCTGACGATAGCGCCTTTTTTTATGAATTATGTTTGCGAAAATTCAAGCACAGGTCTTAGATCTCCATTTTTAGTACTATTTGTAAGATTTGCCAGTGTTGGCAAAAACATGTTTTGAGTAATTTTTATCCTGAAAATTTCTCAATCGCTTTGACCCAGACACTTTTACAACATTTGTGAGAAATTATTTTTTTGTTTTTGTGTTTTCGAAAAATTTAACACTTTTGCATTTTTCCAAGATCAAAATTTCTAACATGAATACCCTTACTATGAATTTTTGTAATAATGAAAATTCACTTATCCTTCCATTAATTACATTTAATTTTTTTTTTATCCAGCCTCATATTAAAACTGTTTATTTTTTTTTGGAGAGAAATTAAAACTGTTTTGTTTTTTTAAGATATTTAAAAATTTAATGACCGGAAATTATCTTCACTTCTTGTGTTTCCTTTACACCAAACCCTGAAAGTGTTAATGTTAATAAGCGGCTTTCATATAAAGTTTAATCTGTTTAATCTTTAACCTTTTTTAATGTTTTTTTTTTTTATACTGAGTTTAATGCTTAAAACATTAGCATTGACTTCAATTTTATAAAAAAAAAACTTTGTACGACAACCGGATTGTATGAGTATTAATGATATTATAAGATGGTGACTGAAACAAATTGCCTTATTAGTATGCAGTTTATGAATATATATTTTAGTAGTTAATACAATTTTCTTTAGCTTTTTGTTTTTAGAAAAGTCGTACAAAAAATATAATAAAAATAAACGTGTGTTTTACTTATAAAATAAAAATGTCCACTGAAAAAATTCGAACTAACGAGCTGATTACGAAAATAATAAAAAGCAAAAACCTGTGGACAGTTTTACCAAAAGTTTCAAAAATAATTAGATTTATTATATAATGTCAATATTTCCAAATTGGTTTACCATAAATTACAATTTTTTGTTTTCCACGAAAATTGTCTAGTAGCTAACCTTGAATGTAATTTGTATCTTTTTATTTTTTTTAGTCACCCGATGAAAAACGTTTATATATAGTCATATATAGTCATATATAGCGTGATATAATTTGATGTAATTATATATAATTTTATATGTGGCCATATGTAACGATATATATTAACATCTCATACTTATTTTAACAAAAAATGTATAATATAATGATATATAGCATTATATCTTATGCTACATATAAGCTGATCTTTTGCATATCTTTATATATACTTGATAAAGCTAAATATAAGATCATATATATATTTTTTTTAATTTAACCAACACTCAGGGGATGCCCCCTACTCATGCAGTGCATTGTATTGATCAGAAAAATAGGGTATGGGAAGGAGGAAAGAGGGAGTAGTGTTTGTGGATATTTGATTTAAATTTTTCTAAATTGTAAGTAACAGGAAAAACTTCTGCGGGAAGTTTGTTCCACATACGAATCGTTCGACTAAAAAACGAATTTTCTCTGTAATGCGTTGTGCGAAACACAGGACAATCAACTACAAACGGATGTGCTCTACTAGATAAGCGAGTATTACGAATAAAAACTCGGGCTCGTGGAATAAGTTCACTTATCTCAGATGAGCATCTCCCATGGTAATATCGATAGAAAAGTGTCACACAAACCACATTCCGACGATGCTCCAATGAATCAATAGAGTTGGATACACTACTGTCATTGATAAGCTTCACCGCCCTCCCCTGAACATGGTCCAAGAAGCTTCAGAATAGACAGTGGAGCCCCTGCCCATATATGAGAGTTGTATTCCTATTCCTATATATGAGAGTTGTAATCCTATTTCTATCACTTTTATATATAATTATATATGGCATCACATATAATTCTATATTAATATGTGTGTTTTAAATTTAAAAAGAAAATTCTATCACTTTTATATATAAACATATATGGTATAAATTAACAGCAAAAACGGAACGCTACACTTGGAACAAAGTTCAAAGTTAATGGAGTAAATAATATTTATGAGTAAAAAAAATCATTTTAAGTCAGAACATCGTAAAAAAGTAATTATAATCCCTAAATCTTAATACAACGATTTTTAAAGCTCAAAATCGGAAAAATCGAAAAAAGTAAAAAAAAACCTTAAAAAGAAAAAAAAAGTTAATTTGCCTTCTTTGGCAATTAAATAGAAACAAGAAAAAAAATCGATTACTTTTACATATAATTGTATATGGCATCACATATTAGTCCAATTAAAATCAAAATCTAATTTTAAAATCCATTGATTTATATTTAAATTTTTATTATTATTTGAAATGTGTAACAAAATATTAGTGCTCATTTCAAAACAATTTAAAAGAATTGTATGCAGTTATATCAAATTATACATAACTTTGCAAAATTAGATAGACCCATTTTTCGAATCAAATTATATCATATGGGATTACATGAGATATGGTCATGTTTGCCATTTTTCGGATCAGCTAAGATATGATGTGATAATAAATTACACAGGCCTACAAAAAAAATTTTTGTTTGGTGCCGCTAATTCTATGTTATAATTTGGTTAATTAGTCCGCAAGACGTCATGGTTAGATGTCAAAATCGCGAAGCTACGTTCAGGTTTGTATCGATCGGTCATAACCTAAAAAATGTATTTTATTATACTTAGAGGCCTTTTAAACGAAGAAATTAATTGCAGGCAATTTTTGAATTCTCTTTTAAAGTTGATTCTAAAAATCATTTACATTTAAACGATGAGTTTTTACATGCAATTTTTTTGACGTTTATTTTTCCAATCTTCTTTATTTGTTCATTCTTTGAAATTTAATTTATTCGTAATAATTAAAAATAATATAATTTAAAATAATATATAAATAGTTCTTTATTTCACATTATTTATTTATTATTTTACGAAATATTTTCGATACACAACACTTGAGAAGCCGAATACGAATAAAGCAAATTAACAAGAATACGAACCATAGCAAAAAGAAATGTCAAAAAATATCTTGAAAACGAAAATCGTGCATTTTTTGCTACCCCGCTTGCTTCTCTACCCCGTTTGCCTACAAACAATAATTGCAGGCAACGTTGCAGGCAACAAATTGCTCCGTTTAAATGGCCTCTTAATGTCATTATAGTCAATTAATTTATTTGATTAAATGATAATATCGATATGCCGTCGTCGAGAAGGTGTTGTGTAAATAATCCAAATACATTTTGTTATATTTGTGGTGAATATGTAGTAAAAAAGTTTAGAAAACCTATAACAGATGCAGTGAAGAAGACATACATACGTTGATTACTTTAATATCCTTGCGAAATCTCGAAAACTACACGTAGCATTAAAAAAGTAAGTATCAATTTTTTATCAGGGTACAGAACGTACTTGAAATCTGTTTTATTTTTAGCGGCACCAAAATCATTGTAGGCCTGTGTTATATATATGTATATCTATATCTATATATGTTTATATATACCCATATCATAAGTTTTTCATCGGGCATAAAATAATTTTATTTTTAAAAATATCCATTTACATTAACTAAGGATTTATAGCAAATACGAATTTTATGTAGTAAAAATAAATCTTCATAATAAAAAAAAAAACATTAAATTTATTTATTATTTATAAAAATAGAAATTTATTGAATTTAACCACGTGTTTTTTGCTTGATATTATATACTGCAATGAATATAAACAATTAGTGTTTGCTATACACATGTTCAATGGATTAAATGATAAATATAAGTGTGAAATGATTTAATAAATGGAGAAAAAAAAAATTCATTGATGATTATTAAAGTGTGTGAAAAATAAAATGTATACGTGCCCGAGTAAAAATAAACATATATATATATATTAGAGTTCATTTTGAAAAATAGATTTTTGAATATTATCACTTTTTAGAAGGTTTTTGTATCAATAAAAATAATGGCGTATTTTTTAATTCCAACTCCTTCCCGTACCTATAGGCGACTCAAATCGCGCATTTTGGGTCCCTTTTCCCATACAACAAAAACGGCTGAATATATGTCAAATCTGACTTCACTATTCGATTCTACATATCTTTATATTTAAGTAAACACGAGTTGTTCAGGCGCGAAATTTTACCAACATGTTGTTCGGAGTGTGGTCCAAAAAAGTAATTAAAAAAAAATAAAAGAATTTTTATTTATATATACAATGAAAAAGTACTCCTAGCTGAGAAAAATTGTGCAAACATTTTTATTTTATAGCAACCCGTTCAAAAAAAAAAATGTTAACAACTCGTGTTTAGTTAAAAATAAAGATAATTTAAATTGTTTAGCTTTATCTGCTGTGGAAAGGAATAGAATTATTTAGAATTGTTGTTAAATAGAAATTACAAAACCAATAAATTATTTTGTATTCACTAAAAAATTAAATTTTTAAATTTTAATAACTTTTGAACGGGTAACTACGAAATTAAAATTTTTGAACCATTTTTCTCAGATGTAAGAATTTTTTCATTGTATATTAACAAAAAAAATATTTAAATTTTTTTTTTTTTTAAATTATTTTTTTGGACCACTCTAATTATGCATTCTGGTGCATTCCAAAAACTAAAAAAAAAGCTTATGGACCTAAATTTTCTCGTAGAATCGAATACTGAAGTCAGATTTGACATATATTTAGCCGTTTTTGTTGTATGGGAAAAGGGACCCAAAATCCGCGATTTGAGTCGCCTATAGGCACGGGTAGGAGTTGGAATTAAAAAAAAAAAAATACGCCATTATATTTATTGATACAAAAACCTTCTAAAAAGTGATAATATCCAGAAATCAAAAACAAAAACAAATTTGAAAACGAACTCTAATATATATACTCTTTTGTAACCCGGCCACTAAGGGTTAAAGATTTTTTTAATAAACGTAAAGATAATAATAGTCTAAAAAAAAGTTAAGTAATATTTTTCAGAAAATTGTTAATGGTGTAATACTGTAAATTTTCTAGTGGGTATTTTTTTTTGGAAAAGGTGTAAAAATTTACACTTTATGGATCAGGTTATATAAAACAATTATTTTTATTAAGTGGACATTTTTTTTATAAATTTAAACGCTTTACAATCTTGTGGTTACATCTATTGTCCGCAGTCTAATAAGGGTTATAAAAGTAAAAATAATTTTTGATGTATAACCCCTTACATAATTATATATGCTTCCGATGACATAAATTTTTTTCTTTTTTATTTTGAACAAATTTTGTGTTTGTTTTTAGTTTCATTCATAATTAAATATTTCATTGGATTTAATTAGATCACCTAAAATTACTAATCTTTTTGAATATAATTAGATCCGATTAGATCTAAATTAATCCCATGGGATATTTTGGGTTCTAGCAGGATATTGATATTAATATTGTTGGATCTTCCAATTTTAAGCTAAATTTTGATCTCATTTAAGACATTTAAAAAAGTTTTACAGTTACTACATGACAGTTGTTTGTGTAGTAATCAGTAGTATATTTTTTTAACTGCAATTACAGTAGCTTTTCTATGAAATAATACAAAACAACTATTATGACAGTTATTTAAAAAAAAAAAAAACTTAAAAAGTTACTGCATTTTTTAACAGTTGTTTGAAGCAGTTATTTCCAGGGACCGTAAATAATAATTATTGTTCATTTTTTTAAATCAAAAAATCAATCACTTAGAACAGACATAAAAAAAAATTTATTGCACCATTATTATTATATTTTGACAATCTTTGCATATCCGTCATGAAAAAATAAAACTCAAAAATAATCATTATTTATGATTTTTATTTTTTTCGCTCAAAATAAAACTCACTTTCATTGCCCAACTCGTGGTACTATGCCAAAAATTTGGTTATAGCCCTAATATGCATGCATACTGGGCATTAAGGATAGTAAAGCTGGTATGTAAATCTATACCCAATTTAAAAAAAAAATAAAAAATCAATGTCACGAAGTCTGCAAGCTGTTATAATTCAAATTGAAAGCTAACTAATACTAAATTTTTTCCATATCATTTTTAATTTTACGAATATTTAGTCTTTTTATAGATTTTTGTTTAAATTGGGTACGAGTAAAATACTATTACTAACTCGGTCAGTTATAAGGAATATTCCAAAGTGAGCACAATATTAAAATTATTAAAATGAATAATAATAATAAATATTAATAATAATAATAAATTACCGCAACCAGTGCTTGATGTTGCAACTCGTTGGAATTCAACATATCATATGTTGAACACACTCCAAAAGTTCGAGGATTTTTGTGAAAGGCACCTTAAAAATTCTATGAAAATGAGTTTTATTTTGAGCGAAAAAAATAAAAATCATAAATAATGATTATTTTTGAGTTGTATTTTTTTTGCTCAAAAATATTACTCAAAAATAATCATTACCATTGAAGAAAATCCTTAAAACTCATAATATAATCATTGTTGTGTAATTTTTATTATAAAACTCATAATGATTACGGTCCCTGGTTTTTTAAGTATTTTAATAAACAATTTTGCAATAAACAATTTTTACATCGAATTAATAAATATGAGTATATCGTATCAAAATCCGGATAAAATTTTATATTTTTATTTTTTTAATATATGAGCAGTTCCATTTAATAGCACCAAGAAAATTAATCGACGTTTTCCGATTTTGATAAAATTTCGTGAGTGTGTGCGGTAGTGAACGCAAGTATTAAAAAAAAATTTTTTTTTTGGAAAACTCTGGCAACCCTATAGCTTCAAATTGTGGGGTAAGGACTTCACTTAAAAGGTCATAACTTTTGATGTGTAAAAAATATCGAAAAATTTATGTAAGAACGGCTAGGTTTTGGAGTATAAAAAAAAATAAAAAAAAAATGTTACACATTTTTTAAAAATAAAATTTTTTTTTAAAAAAAACTTTAAAACCATTTTTGGAAAAAATTCTTTTTTTTTTAATTTTTAAAATGTTTATAGAACTATGTGTTCTAACTACCCTGAAAATTTCCGAGTGGAAAAAATGTAGAAGTATGAGAAAGAATGTAGAAGTATGTACACCAGAAAATGTGTTTTTTTTCAATAGCAATAGTAGTTTTTCAATAGCAGCAATTAAAAAAAAACACATTTTCTGGTGTACATACTTCTACATTTTTTCTGATATTTTCAGCGTATTTAGAACCTTTTAAGTGAAGTCCCTACCCAACAATTTGAAGTTATAGGGATGCCAGAGTTTAAAAAAAAAAAAAAAATGTTTAATACTTGCGTTCACTACCGCACACACTCACAAAATTTTATCAAAATCGGAAAACATCGATTAATTTCACGGTGATATTAAATGGAATTGCTCATATACATAACATATCCGAAATAATTTGATCCAACATTTTTCGGATCATAATATAGCTTCTGTTATATGAAATGAGATTTCATTATACATGACATCATATTATTTTTTTTTACTAGGGTGTATTTAGCTGTTGAAAACTAACGAAAAAATTAAGTAAAAAAATTATCAATGTCCTTAAAAACTACTTATAATTTTTTACAAAAAAAAAAGTCTGAAACAACTGTAAACAGAAATATTTAAAAATTTTTTTTTTACTAAAAAGTGCAAAGTCAAAATTTACAAACATTACTTCGGTTTATCGTAACGTTTTTATTCACCCTAAAGCACATATAACTATATATTGTATATATGGTAATATATAATTAGGTATATTAAGTATAATTCTATATAAGACCCCCATATAAATTTTATGAAACAACATATACAACAACTATATACAATTAGATACAAATATTTATGCTTTAACATAGTTAGTTAAATGTGTATTAAGGTGGTCCTAATTTTTTTATTAGCCCAGTTTTGTGTGAGGTTTGGGTAAAAAAAAATATAAGCTCGAACGGTTGAAAATTGCCACACGCTTCTCAATCACGAGTTTACTTCAAATTCGTGCTCACGAAATTTTTCGGGTCTGTTAAATTCCTTCAAGAAAGAGAATGAAAAAATATATAAAAACAGTGTTTTTCTTATTATTCTTAAATAAATCGGTACAAAAAACCACTAATTAATTAAATTATTGATAAATAATTAGTTTTGTTTTATTTTTGTTTAAACTTTAGTTTTTTGTTTGTAAACACGATTTTATTAAAATTTTATTTTTGCAACTTCCTTTATCGATCTTTGAATTATGTCAGATTATTTCATTTTGTTAAGGGAATTTTTTGGTAGAAATTACAGACTTTAAAACTCTGAAATCCCCTAGCGCGGCACGGCAATTTTCAACCGATCGAGTTAATATTTTTGTCAAATTTTTTCTTACTCTAACCTCACACAAAACTGGTCTACGATTTTGAAGCAGACAAGTGTTCAATTTTCTCATACATTGAGGGTCACCTTAATGTTTATATATGACTATATAAATTTATACAATGAAATATTTAATTGCATAAAATTATATCTAAATATGTATATATAAAATTTTTTACTTGTAATTGTTATAAATACTAGTGTGAACAATTTGAATTTTGACTTTTCTTTATATTTTGCCATTTGAAATCCTTTACAGTAAAAAAAACATTCATTGCATATTAAAAACTAAATCCTTTCAAATCTTAAGAGTTTTTTTTTATACACTCAAATAAAAAATTTAGTAAAATCAGCAACATTTTAGTCAGGAGGGTGCTTGCAAAAAAATTGCTGATGTCAGCAAAGTCTTTTGCTGAAAATCAGCGAGCTGATTTTTAGCAACAAAATTAGTATATTCAGCAAAAGTTTTGCTAAAACTTAGTGGATTAGAAACTAAAAAAAAACCCTTGCTAAATATTAATAAAATTTTTGCTGAATATTAGTAGACTGAAAAAAACTCAAAAAATTTGTAGAAAATTTTAACTTAAGTTAATTTATTTTGCTGAAAATCATAAAACATTTTTTTGTGATTCTTTTTAAAATAATTTACAATACATAACTTATTTATTTGAGTGTATAACGATTGCCCTTTTCAATGGAGACTCTTCAGTCTTTATTTAACCCTTTTATACTGGTAACTTTATTTTGGTATAGCAATAACATTGTACTACAAGCATGTAGGTTATGTTAAAACCTCTTAAACTGCTACTTTATACAATATTTTTTTTTTTTTTTATTTTTTTTGAGCTTTCAAACCAATTTCTTAAGTGTTTAGGGTTATTTGTGAATTGTTGTTACACCAAAAGTATGTTGACACTTGCATGTAACTGAAGTGTTTACTGCCATAAAGAAAGAAAAACAAGATACCGCCAAAAATTGTTGTTCATGTTGTTTGGACAAAAATATTACATTGTAATGTGTCCTGGCATTAAATCATAATGGCAAAATGTACTTAACAGTTTATTAACACGATTCAAATGTAATATTGTTCCCAAGGGGAATTCCAGCAAATAAAAAATCTTAAAAAGTTAAAAGGCTAAAAGTTTACAAAATATTTTGTTGTATGCGGAGTTTGTGGGGATTTATGTGTATAAAATAAATCATATAGTATGTGAATCATATATTTCACATTATCGTCGAATTTTGAGATTACTCATAAATGTAAAGAAAAAAAATTAATAAAAATAAAACATTTTTATATTAAATACAGCATAAAGTATTTAAGTTTTGACGGGGTTAGGATAATGTTTACACCATGCACTAAATAGTCAGCACAGCAAAAAGTTATTGTCAAAAAAAAAAAAAATGTAATTAAACTTTTGGTTGATTTCAAACTAATTTTCAATTAAAAGTGAAAACGAATTGGTGCACACAAAATTTTCAGTTATTATAACATATAATGACAACAAAAAAAAAGCCAAAATTAAAAAAAAATCGGTTAATTAAAAATTTCCGAATATTTAAAAAATCGCTTAAATTTGAAAAAACGTCGAAATTTAAAAAATAGCTAAATCTTAAATTAAAAAAAAATTGTTTAGCTATCTTTGATCTTCTTTTATTTAATTCTTCTTATTTAAAACGAGCTTAAGATCATTTATTTATTAATTGTAACATTTAATACAATTGTAATTATTGTTCCCTGAAGAAGTCACCCAATGTGGAGACGAAATATTGGAAATAAATAATTATAATTAATAAATAAATGATAATTATTACAATTGTTATAATTGTTCCCTGAAGAAGTCACCCAATGTGGAGACGAAATATTGGAAATAAATAATTATACTTAATAAATAAATGATATTAAGCTCGTTTAAAATATAAAGAATTATTACAATTGTAATTATTACAATTGTAATAATTGTTCCCTGAAGAAGTCACCCAATGTGGAGACGAAATATTGGAAATAAATAATTATAATTAATAAAAAAAATTATCTTAAGCTCGTTTAAAATATAGAGAATTATTACAATTGTAATAATTTTTCCCTGAAGAAGTCACCCAATGTGGAGACGAAATATTGGAAATAAATAATTATAATTAATAAATAACCTTAAGCTCGTTTAAAATAAGAAGGATTTAATTAAAAAAAATTGTAAAAATTAAAAAAATAATCTAAAATTAAAAAAAATGACTAAAAATTTAAAAAATATTGCCAAATTATAAACAAATAAACAAATAGAAAAATTAAAACTTGTTCCAGATATAGACGTTTTAAAGTTTACTTACAAGGGAGGTATACCGACCCGAATTCTCCGATTTTAATTAGCTTTGGATATGTGTTAGAGACACAATCTCCGGTTTAAGGGTTAAAAAGTGGGGTTAAAAATTCATTTGATTTTATACTAAAACTTGTCTTTAAGTTACGAAAACTAAGCGATGAAAAAAGTTCCGATATAGGTAGATATAGTAATATAAATAATTCCATATCACATCATATATCAGGTGATCCGAAAAACGTCATACATAACCTTATCTCATGAGATTCAGTGGGATCTCATTTGATATAATTTGAATCGAAAAATGGGTCTATCTAATGTGATCAAGTAATATATAATTTGATACAATTTGATCTTCATAAAATTCTTTGAAAATCCGCACTTCAATTTTGGTTCAAATTCCAAATAATAAAAAAAAAATTAAATATCAATTAATGAATTGGAAAATTAGACATGATTTCATTGTATAAATGTATCACATTACATATAATTTGATATATTTGGATGAGGACAAAATTCGGATACAAATTATATCTAATTACATCAAATTAGATTTATTGCCAATTGTATCAGATTAGATCTAATATAATACAATAAGATGTTCTCATTTTTCGGATATAACTAAATATAAAACGAAAATTCACAAAATATATTTTTTACATTTTTAAATTTTACTTATATAATATTTTCAATTTTTCCACTTTTTCAATTTGCCGATTTTTTCAATTTTTTTAAATTTTTTTAAATTTTTATTTCAATTCAAGCGATTTTTTTTTTTAATTATTATAATTGTTTTCCAATTTTGGCGTTTTGTAATTTTGAAATATTTTTTTAATTTTGTAAATTTTGAAAATTTTTTGAAATTTTGGCATTTTTTTCAAATTTGACAGGTTTTTTAAATTTTGGACAATTATTTAAAATATTTGCGATTTTTTCTAATATTAACGATTTTTTATTTTTGTAGCTTTTTCCTAGTATTATCATTTTTCCATTTTTTTTTTTCAATTTTGATAATTTTTCAATTTTTGGATTTTCTTTTATTATAATGTAGAGCTTTAAAAAAAATAATAATAAAGACTTGATAGTTCTGTATAAAAATATCTGTTAACCCATATGGGACACACTACGCCGTTTTCAAACCAAAACTTTTAACACAAACTTATATTATTGTTTTATTTTTTAATTTTGGACCGACAAATTTTAGTTATTTTTTACTTTATAAATATAATTGGCTCGTTTAAAAACTGCACTCAAAACAGTTTATCGGTGTAATCAATTTATTTAAATTTGATAATTTTCTTTTTAATTTAATAGATTTTGTTCAATTTGAGAGATTATATGGAATTTATCCTTCTCTGTAATCTAGTTTAATAACATTTAAAATATCATATTCTAAGATATTAATAATTTTAATTATTATTATTCATTATTTCTGTTTTTTAAATTATCTAAAAAGGATGTTTATTTAAAGAAAAAAAGAATTTTGTTTTAATATGACTTCAAAATGGTTAGTTTTTGACTGACCTGTAAATTTTCTTATATATTCCATTTTCAAACAACTTCTAGTTTATACAGTACTTTTATGTTAGCAGCTCTGTTTTAGCATTGACACACATTTGATGTTTTTATTCTCAAAATATTGCCGAGCTTAAAATTGTTTACAACTGTTTAATGTTTAATCCCATTTGCCATATTTTAGTTTGGACAAAACGAATAAAATCAATGCAAAAAGTTCTTACAATAATATAATTTTAGGGGATTTTTTTATATATATTGCAACATTGTGTCACACACACACTGGTGTAGTCTCGGCCGATGGACGAGAGACATGTTTTTTTGCGTCATTTTACAACCAAAAAACAGTGTTGCCAATTTTTCAAGAGAACAAAGCGTAACAGAAATTATAAAAAGCGTAAAAAAAACACCAAACATTTTTTTATTTGTTTGCAAAGTTAAAGAAATAATATCAAGTGGACCGTAAAATTGGATTTCTAACTACCTTAAAATAAACACATTGTGTCACCGACAATTTCGGTATAGTCTAGTGTTTTGTTCGCAATTTTGTGAAAATATCTGCAAAACTTTGTGCAACAAAAATTGTTTATCGTATTAATTCAAAATCCGAGACCATTAAAAATGTAGCGTAAATGTGACATTTGATTGTGATTTCCTTAAGAGAGTAAAACATTGGAGTTTTCTATAGTGTTTGGGAACAAATTCAGTTTACCGACACCTCTCAGAATTTTTTGAAATTTTTTGACCTTGAACATTTGACCCCACAGAGTCAAAAAAAAAAATTTTTTTGCGTCGCTCACGCCCCCTTTTCAGTGGGCGGGTCTCCAAAGTTTGAAATGAAATCCGAAATAACTTCAAAACTACTTATCTGATCTTAACAAAACTGGCGTCATTGGAAAGGTCTTGAAAATATCTTTCCAATAAGTATAAAATATCCTAAAATATTAACCCTTTGCTGCCCAAATAAAACAATTTTTGTTTTTTTTATATTTTTTTTTTTTTAAACGTCCTTTTTTAAAATTTGAGCCATATATCGACGTGACCATATTTCTCAGGCGGAGAGATCTCAAAAATATCTTTCCAATGGTGTATATAATGTCCTAAAATATTAACCCTTTACTGCCCAAAAAAAGCATAATGATTTTTTTACACACCCTTTTTCAAATTTTGAACCATATATCGACGTGACCATATATGGGTCTTTGCAAAATAGTTTTTCTGCTTATATGCTTTTTATGTACTTATATAGGCGTTATTTAACAAAAAGAGCGTTAAAAAAAAATCATAAAAAAAACAAAAATGCTTTATTTGGGCAGCAAGGGGTTAATATTTTGGGACATTATATACCTCATTGTAAAGATATTTTCGAGACCTTTCCAACGACGCCAATTTCGTTAAGATCGGACTAGTAGTTTTGAAGTTATTTGCAATTTCATTTCAAACTTTGGAGCCCCGCCCACTGAAAAGGGGGCGTGAGCGACGCAAAATTTTTTTTTATTTCGACTCATCGTGGTCTCTTCTATTAAAGGACAAAATTTCATTTATTTTGGTGAGGTGTCGGTAAACCGAATTTATGCCGATAAATTACAAAAGCACCAATTTAATGTTTTTTTTATATATTAGTAAAATTATTTCATTTTGAGTAAAATTATTTCATTTTGTGACATTGAAAAGCGTCATATATAGTGCGAAAAGCACAAAATTGGCATCACTGCCAAATATACAAGAAATAAACGAGAGAGAATGTTTTTTTTACAGTACCAAGAGAATTTTTTTTTAGAGTACACACATCTGACATTGTAAACAGCTGTTTAAATACAGTTTTTGTTGTTGAATAAATAAAATTGTTGGAAAAATTATTCTGTGTGCCGGTAGTGTAGATAAAAATTCATTAATAAATTAAAAATAAAGACAATTTTTCGTTAAAAAAGTGTTATTCAAAGTGCTAACAATATGACTCAAGATATTTTAATGTCCAACGAAGAATCTGTGGCACCCGTCAATGATTCAGCCCACAAACAATTGCAACAATTTTGTTTGTTGGCCAAAACTGCTCATGGTGCTGCCATTTTGGAATTGATTAAGCAGGTCTTGGAAGCACCTGGGGTATATGTATTTGGTGAACTATTAGTAATGCCCAATATACAAGAGGTAGGCAAATAAAACAACCTTCCGATGTATTTTTCATTTGTTTGGGTTTTCTTTTAATTTCCAGCTTAAAACCGGTGACCACGTTGAATATTTCAATACCCTAAACTTATTTGCTTATGGTACTTACAAACAATATCGTCAGGATCCAAAGGATTATTTAGATTTAACACCGGCCATGCAAAAGAAACTACAACATTTGACTATTGTTTCGTTGGCCATTAAAACGAAGTGCATCCCATATGAGGTGCTATTGGAGGAGTTAGAAATCGATAATGTTAGACATTTGGAAGATGTTATTATTGAGGCTATTTATGCTGGTAAGTTTAAAAATTTAATTTATTTTTAAATTCAAGTTATCATAGTGCGTACCCAGCAAACATTAACTATACAAATTTTAAAAAGTTTCTGAAATTTGCAAAATTTCGCCGATAAAATTGTTTTAATTTATTTTTTTTAATTTTTAAGTAATATGCAGAATTGTTAGATATGGCGAGTTCTCGCTAAACATTTGGCGATTTAATTTTTAAATGTCGACGGGCGATTTTTCAAGTGAATTGCGTTTTTTTTTTTTGTAATTTTATACACACAATTCCTAAATAAATTGAAATACCGCTATCGATTCAACACCCTTTCCTCTTACTATCGTTATTCCTAAAATAACGTTACCGTTACCGATGTAACTAAAATAACAATACCTTTAAAATACCGTTACCGAAATAATGAAACTACTAAACTATCGCTAAAATACCGTTACCGACATACATAAAATGGCGCTAGCCTTAAATTACCGTTAGCGAAATAATCTGACAAGATCACTAGTCGGTCATTGGAATTCGGACCCAATGAGTCTATAAATCTGCGTCTGTATGCGTTGACATTACCTGAATTACTAAAATAACGTTACCCTTAAAATACCGTTATCGAAATAACTGAAAACCCGTTAGCCTTCAAATAACGTTACCGAAATAACTAAAATATCGTTACTGCTAAAATACCGCTATCAAAATAAGTAAAATACCGTTAACACTGAAAACCCGTTACCGAAATATCTGAAATATCGTTAGACCTAAAATACCGTTACCCAAATACAATAAAATAGCGTTGCCCTTACCGATACCCGCATCCATGATATCAACATAATATTATTTTTTTTTTGCAAAAATTATTCAAAATCTTTATTAATTTTACCAGAATATAAATTTAAATTGTTAAATTTTAGCATTTTGTTTTCGAAATATCTTGTAAAGTTGATAATTTAACAGTTTTTTGTTAAAAAAAAAAAATATTAATAATAATAGTAACAAAACTCAATGAAAATGAAAATTATTCAAGTTCGAGGCCATACTCTATGTTTCTTTATAAAGATATTGTGCTAACAAATAATCAATATAGTTTTTGTTTTCAAATTTATTAATTGCCCATTTTCAGGAACGTGTTGATATATCTATTTTGAGAATTTTCTAGGTTCCCATCATTAGAACACGTTTTGAAAGAAGTGACAATCCCATGCAAAACATCAAACATTCATATAAACTAGTTTTCTCACTAAATGAGAACTAATATATGAGCTCGAAGTTAAAAATTATCACCATTGATAAAAAATAAATTGAAAACTTGTTTGTTATGTGCACCTTCCCTCTACCTTTGGTAGATATATAATACACGCTTTTCGTTTTTTTTCCTACCTTTTATTTTCACACTTGATTTAAAGGGGGAGTAAACAAGACCGCACTTTGTCTTTTATACAAGTTTGATATAATTTTTATTAAAAATAAAAACCGTAATCGAATCGTTCCGAAATTCTGTATTGTAAAACTGGATTCTATATTTTTAATTTATGCCAAAATAATTAATACATGTTAACACATGAATGCCTGACCCCCGGATTCCATTATCCAATATCGATATAATTTCACACATTCAATATATAAAATTGTATAAGTCATTTCGTGTAATTTGTTTTATATATCCTATACTTGGGACTTATGAATTAACCATTGTTTATAATACAATTCTTCCATGTTTTTTAATAAAATATTTTTTTATGATCTTTCACGTAAAACTCTTCATTTTAATTTGAAAAAAACCGATATTTCCAGTGACGGTATTTTAAAAAACTGTAAAATGGGTATTTTAATGGCCATGTCACTAAATCATACCTGTATCCCAGGTGAGTGCTCCTAAGCAGGTAAATATTTTTTGTACTATAAAGAACACCTAACACTATTATCCTACAAGAAAGTTTACCGATTTGTCATTTCCCCAATTTTTCAGAGACATTTTCATGCAATGTTAATTTTGCAGACTTTTGAACCGCTAATTACCCCCATATACGAGTATGAAATTTTACAACAACATTTTCCTAAAGTAATTTTATCCTTTTTCTATCTGACTGTGAAATTTAATTTAATGCACCTCTTAAGATGGCTTCTTTTTGGGTATTTAAATACCCAATAGGCAGGAATGGGTCAAAAGTACGCATCATATTACTTTTTTATTATAAGTTTTAAAAATTAAAATGTTTCCTTTGCGGAAAGTTTTGCCACAATACAGTTTTTTCATTTGGTGTCAAAAGATGTCGAGAAAACCATAAAAATGTCATAAGATTAGAAAAAAATTTTTGTTTTTTAATTTTTAAATTTAGTTGGCTGCCAGACAATTATTTTACTTAAATTATGTGACTAATAGTGCCACAAAAATTGGCAAAAATCTGGGGACTGTGGGCGTTAATGGGTCAATGAAAGTTGTATATTTTGATAGTAAATGGAAAATAAGTGAACACATATTTCGGTGTTTTTCGATATTTTCACTTTTTAAGAATTTATTAGCAAAAAACCAACACGAGTCAAAATTTCTGATCACCCAATAAACAAAAATATAGCGAATATATAAAAACCAAAATATGTGCATTAGAAAGCTTATCATTTTTACTTTATATCTAAATAGTTTGTTTAATAACATTTTAATTATTACAGCATATAAATTGTAATTACTTAAAAAATATAAAAATTTTTTTTTTTTGGAATCACTATTTTGTCGTCACAAAAAAGGGTATATCTGCAAATTTACGATTGTTTTGGACATATAAGCAGTGGGTTTCCATACTACTCCGTGCAGCGCAATCTGCTCTCGCATTGAGCAATTAATTTTTATAGAAAATAACAAAATATAAGCAAAATGAAAGTGAGTGTTTTTAAAAACAATTTTTTAGTGTAAAAAAAAAGTTTTCATTTGCTTGACCGAGTTCGGTATTTAGTTGCTGAGAGGAGTGGAAAGTGTAGTCTCTCTATTTGCATATACTCTTTGATATAAGCTGTTGAATATTACAACAGAGATTTGGCTTTATCGTATTTAATAAAAAAAAATGTGTCCATGTTACTTATATCATTCGCTGCATTCAGTCAAATTATTCGTTACATATATATGTATATGTAACACCATACAGTAAAGGGTTAACCATACTTATTTTAAACAATATATAAAATTTAAATTTTTATATAGAATTTTATTTCTGAAAACATTTTTTTTTTTCAATAAATATCAAATGCAAACAATTAATTCTTCTCAGCCAAATATTTTATACCCTCCACAATGTTATTTTTTTGTTGCAATTTTTCAATTAAGCGTTGTAAACGAAGTTTTTAGCCAAACCAAAAATTTTATCTAAAAGCCTTTTAAACAACATAACAAAAAGAAACACAAAAATTTCTCTAGTTTTTTCCATTTCCAATTTGTATTGAACAACTCGTACAAGAGCAAAATATTTACATTATTTTGCAAAAAAAAAACACACTAAATAGTATATGGACATTTCCATAGATAGTGGGCGTTGTGGTGTAATGGTTAGCGCGTTGGACTTTTACACAGAAGGTCCCGGGTTCGATCCCCGGTGCCGGCAACATCAAAATAATATGTATGAGTTTTTTCTATCCCTCATACGTATCGCAATGTCCACCTTCGGTGTTCCCATAGCAAGTAACCCCACCGAAGTAAAATAATGAATCAGGGCTATGAACCAAAAAGCTTCAATAAGTTCGCCAACTCTCCATCAGGTGGCGAGCAACAACTGTTCTAAGACTTATCATCTCGCGCAATTACAGTGTTGCCATGTCTGAAGCCCTTCATCTTTCCCCACCTTTCATCTCTATACTATCCCTTTCCAAAGAAAGCAACACACTAAATATATAGGAAGAATTTCCTGAGTGTTGCCTCTCTTTTAAAAAAAAAAAAAAAAAAAAAAAAAAATTGAGTAAATAATTCCTTCTGAATTGTATGATTAAAGAAAAATACATAAATTTTATACTCTAGTATCAGGATTGGAAAATTTGTGGGCCTGTGTAATTATATGTTTTATTTTTAAATTAATTAATTCTTATTTCTTGAAAATAAATACATCACATTAAATATTGTTAAGTTTTATAAATAAATAAAAAAACATTTTTTTATAAATAACTAGCGGATCCCGGCGTGCTTCGCTACGCATGAATATTAACATTGAATCAAATTCATTGGTTTATTTTTTATTTGGAAATAATGAAAAAAAAAAATAAATCAATTCAATACAATAGTGTATACAAAAAATGAAGAACTGAGGAAAAAGAACTATATAAAGTGACACTGGCCTGAAATCCGATAGCAATTCAACCAGCAAATGGAAAGTGTATATACACTGCTGTCTGTTTGTATTCAAACGATTAAACAAATGAATTGTTTGATGATGTATGGCTGAAAATATGAAAAAACAAAAATCAAATGTGACTCTTACCGATTACGTCTGTTCACAATGCGAGTTCGATGAAAAAGAACCTTAAAATGATCACTCACTGACAGCTGTCAATGTATATGCGTGTATGCGCTACAACGTGTTTACCGTGTGTATGAAGTCAGCACACGATATACATACCGCACACGCTCATAGGAGCCTACGTATTTGTTGTTGTTTTTTTTATATGGACAAAATCAAATGTCACCATACGAACAAAGCCTAAAAATTTAATCGAATTCGGTTTGACCGTTCGTGAGTTATAAAGTCACAACCCAATTGCAACATTTTTTTATATATATAGAAGATAGATTACTAACATTTACCTAATACGAAATTCATGTCACATCACGCTACGTAACGTCACTTTTACACTGTGAGTTGTAAAAAAAATCAAAAAAAGTTTTTTTTAATTCCGCAAACTGTAAAACAAACTTAAAATATTCCAAATCATATTAAAAAAGTTTTTCGTTTTTCTAAAAGACGGTAATACCAACTTCTAATTTTGTCACATCACGTCAGCCTCTTTAGTGGCATATATTTTAATATCATGCAGTTCGATTGTTTTCTTATTTTTACTAAATATAAAGCTTTTTACGTTCTACACAAAAATATAAAAAAGTAAAAAATATGTTTTTCATTGATATTTACCTCATTGAACTGTAAGACTGTAACGTATTCGACTATGGAAGTGCCCATATATGGGTGGATTATTCTACCAATAAATCCTAGTACAGTGGAAAATTCACCTTAAGGACATAACCCATTTTATATAAACGAAGTAATAAATTAAAATTGTACAATATTTATTAATTTAAATATAAATTTTTTAACCATTCTTATTGCATATAATGCTAAAAATATAGCAATGATATTGCCTACATTGAAAGAGTTATCAGCATGATATGTATGGATTTTTGCATAAAAACAATAAAGTTGCACTGGAGCTCGTCCATTGAGTCTTTTCATTAAGTTAATATAGGTTTTCCTAAAATTTTATGGAAAATATCATATTATTTATTAAAAGTTTCATTCACTCAATGCAGAAGAAGCCTAATTTAAAAACTTGTTTCATAAAAAGTATGAAGCTTTTTTATTAATTATAATAAAATTTTCCTTCACTTTGTGCACAAAAATTTTAGTAGTTCACTGAAAATTTTCATTTATTTTGCGTCTACTAAAATTTTTTTTGTGTATATTTTAGATAAATTTGAAGAATTATTTTCGGGATTTTTTTTTGGTAATTTCTTTTTAAATTGGTCACCTCGATATTACTACAGAAAAAGTCAGCTTTGAAAGATTTCACTGTATATAAAATGATTGTGTCGAACTATAAACTACATACATGCTTAAATACCAAACAGAACAATGTGTAATAAACAAGGATTAGAGTATAAAAACTAACAATGATTTAGTTACTATTGTATGTATTTACAAAGCTCGAAACATAAATCAATTATACATATGTAAATAAGGATACAAAAGTTATTAAAAAAGGAATATGTTAACAAAAACATAGAATTCATATATATATTTTTTTTGTGTGGAATTTTTAAATAACACTATAAAACGCCCAAAAAACTGTGGCTTTGAAATACATATTTTTGAATAGACCTATGTACGCTGAATTCAAATCTCTTAAACATTTTTTTCTCATGTACAATTTTTCAAATATCGCTCGTTTTGTATTTACACTATACTTACACATTTTACATATTTAATTTTCTTTAATTTGAGTATACTCATGCCGGTGTTTGTATCAGGATATTAGTGTTCGTATTGCAAGGAATTTGCAAATTTTACTTTTATTTACTTTCTTCATCTCCAATTACCTAGCTCTTTGGCCATAATCGATCCTTATTAATTTTATGTGTGCTAAAAAATGTTCAAATTTTACAATTGTACATAAAACTAGACATTCCAATAAACAAATTTTTGTATTAAAATTTCAAATCCATTAAAAATGTCCTGAAATATTTAAAAACTACAAGAACTACAAGCAAAAAAAAGTTCTATTATTAATAATACTACTGCAGAATTTGCAACTTTTTGCAAAACCTGTCTTTATAATATAAATCTGTTAAACAAATTTTTTCTCATTTGCAGTTTTGAATTATCGTGGTTTTTATATTTACATTACATACCCCATTTTTTATATAAAAATATTCTTCTTTTCTAAATATTTCAGTATATTTTGAACGGATTTGCAATTTTAATACAAAAATTAATTCCGTGGAGTGTTAAGTTTGAGCAGTAGGAAAAATTATAAAAATTGTATCATACATAAAATTTATAAAAGAAAACTAAACATGCAAAATTTTCAACTTCCTTGCAATGCAATACCGGTAAGGTATACTGAAACAAACAGCGACATTATTATACTCAAATGAAAGAAAATTTTATGCATATTAATGTTCTTAAACTACTTTCAAGATTCTGTGGTCCAATTTCGAAATATTAAACAAAATATGGGGTGAATGAAACCGTAAAACAGAGATTTTTTTGCCAGATTTGAATTCAGTGTACCTAAGTCTATTAAAAAATATGTATTACAAGGACAAGTTCTGCAAAAAGTTGAACATTTTTGAGTAGTGTAATTTTTCGTTAAGTTTAAAAAAAAGTAAATACTTTTGAAAATACTCTAAGGATTTTATGAAAAGTTTTATGATTCTTTAAATCGCAAATTTAAAATGTTCTATATATATACTAACATTTAACATGAAACAAACAACAAAATATTTTTCAATTTTATTTTTTTGCACTTAAGGAAAAATAAAAAACGCTTGCATATGAGGAATTCCAAAAATTTTCGGCACTTTTGGTCAAAATATTTCCACTTTTTTTTATTGTATGACAGGAATAACCTTTTGAGCAAAATCAATCCGCGCTAATCAATTATCCCAAAAATTATGATGGTTTTGAGTTTAAAATAAATTTAAAATATTAAAATTACAAGTTTTACTTGAATCTAATTAAAATTATATCAATTTATACATCCCATTGTATTTATCACATTTTAAAATATATATTACACCAGCAAAAAATATAAAAATACACTTTAAAAATATATTTGTCATATATAAACCATTTATTTTGGAAGTTGTATGAGTCCATTTTCAATAAAATTGAGATTGATGGGGTTCCATAGTACTTAAAATGTCTTCTATTTACAACACAATTTTTTTTTTTTTAAATTTTAAAATTTGCAGAAATTTTAGCGAAATTTTTTTAAAGTAAGATATTTTGAATAATAGGGTAATTCTGAACATAAACGTATTGTCTGAGTCTTATAAACCTTGATCTCCAGATTCCAATTCAGTACTTTTAATTTTTTCCATCACATAACATTTTCGCGATTTCGTTATTTTTTTAAATTTTAAGTTTTTATTTCGAAAATGTTATGAGTTTTTTCAATACTGAAAAAAAACGTAGATTTTATAAAAAAAATATGTAATTTTTTTTAAAGTATATATACATTTAATGTCCCCTGATGAGATGTGTACACTCAGGGAACTTTTGCTTTAAAAATATGTAGTTGTTTGGGTTGTAATATAGTTTCTACATTTTTAATGTAAATGTCAGTCATTTGTAGGAGAAATTTATTTTTTTACTAACCTTGTAGTTCATTTAAAAAAACAAACCACATCAAATGGCTGTTTTATGATTTTACATTGATTTTTACAGTTGTTTTTTGTTATTTAAAAAAATAAAAAAAAAAAATGTTTGCTTATTTTTTACTACCATATCTGGTTTATTTTTACTACAATTGTTAGTAATTTTTTGAACGTTAAAAACAAATGTCAAATGTTAGTTGAATTTAATGAAATGTTAGTCATCCTTTCTTCACGTGAATTTTCTTTTGTTTTTGACTACATTTGCTGTCGTCTTTACCTACATAAAATCCTTAGTGTATACAAACATTATACAAAAGTTTCCATTTACATTGATATGCCAAACCCTTTATATCTCATTTTAAATACATGTTTTCAAATAAATAGTTAATATTAAAACTTAAAAAGAAAAGCGGGATTATTTTTTGAAACACGAATTTTTATTTGGAAAACACGATAATTCCTTATAATTTAATGCTATTCGTGTTCCGTTATTGGTACCTCAAACTGCATAAAATTACACCGATTTATAAATACTGTTCTCAAAACTTGATTCCATTAAACGGAGCAGAAACTCAGTGGAAAATTTGAATTTAAATTGCATTGGAAAATTTGAATTTAAATTGCAAACCACCATACAACTTTTCAACAAGCAGCGATATGGAAATTATTTTCTATGATCAAAAAGTTAAAAACTATAAGCAAAAAAATAAAATGAATGAAAAAACTGTTGAAAGTTTTAACCTGAATTCTTTAGGTGAATACTTTTCAACTTGAACGTCATAGTTTTTAAGTATAGTATGCCTAACCCTGCATATCGTTTATCTTACTGTCAGTTTCAACAGGGTTTGACAATTTTTGAAAGTACTCATATGTTATCTATGCTTTATACTTAAAGTAGATAAAACATCAAATAAAAATTAAGTCGGTTGAAGCGAATTTGATAACATTTTCAAAATTTCTTTTATGGATTTTTAAAAATTGCATTTTTTTTAAACAAAACTATGCCTTACTAACCTGAAAATATCATTCGCATTATATATTTCAGGATTTTATAAGTAGGAATATAATCCAAATATATTCTAATATCTGAAAAAAAAAACTTACAGAAAAGTTATACTTTGTCATAAAGGGAAAACAAAATAAACAACAGCATCAACTTGTATATTTTTCTGGGAAAACATGCACTTTAAAGTAAAAATAATCTTGAAAAAGTCAAAAGCCACTTATAGAAAAAAAATATACAAAAAAATTGAGATAAAATGAAATAACTGATACAAACTATATGCAAAAAGGTCCAATTGGAAATGTTAATGAAACACTAACACAGAGAAATTTATTCGCCAATTCAAACTCGAATATTTTGAGTCACGATGGACGCAGGTTAAAAAAGCTGACTGTTTGTATTTGTACACTTCAAGTCAACTCTTATAATATAATTTTATGGACATTTCGTAACAAAAAAAAAAAATTATGCAGAAATCTCCACCCAAAGAAATTTACTATTGGAGTCTTACCTTTTTAGGTCCAATTACTAAATGTCCAGTTTAAATTTAACAAACAGTTAAATTTAACATTTTGAAAATGAGGCTTAGAGGCATACATTTTGAAGTGGGATATTCTACGCGATGGAATTCTAATTTTGACATTCTTTATTGCTTCTACCAAATCACCTTTGTCTATGACTAGCTTTGTTGTTTTTTAAGTATTTTCGCGGTATGTCTCTAAAATTAATTAAAAAAAAATCACATTCACAAAATATTCTACTAACACAACATTCAAACGCTCTAACATTACTTAAATAGTTATTAATACTTCCCCCCAAAATACTATTAAATAAACTTCATAAAAATATTTACAAAAATTCGCACAATTAAAACAATTTTAAATATGTTGGTGGTTATTGGTTCGTCATTTAAAAAATATTTAAATAAAATATATTTCTATATTTACTAAATTAAAAATGTTAAGAAGAATATTTTTTTTAACACAACTCATTGGGCATATTTCGGCTATAGATAATTTTCTTGTGAGAACTTATTGAAAAAATCTATATAATAATCTTCAAAACAACTCAGACGATGGACATTAGGGAAGTGGACCTAATTTAAAAAAAACTCTCTAGAAGCATATAAAATTGTTAGACATATAAAGGTAGAATACGCAAAAATTTGTATTTAAATTAAAATTTATTTTAGTTTTGTTTATTAAAACGTTTTATGTATCGTTTACGGCTGTTTAAGGGATTAGCTTATATAATGTTAACTTTTTTAGTTGCGGTAAACAAACGATATTTTATGTTGTGAAACATGTTAAAAAGTTTACCAAAATATACAAGACCAGTTAATGTGATACGTAAACCATTTAAAAAAGACTAAGAGCAAAATCAAAAAATAAGAAAATATATCAAAGCTCCACTTTAGGGAACATTATAAAAATTTAATTATTAACATGTTTGTTTTATTTATTATATTTGTGTATGGAATCAATTAGTTGTATTCAACTTGTGAATAAAACTCTTACCGTTTACAAAAACCCGACTTGGAAAATCCTTTAAAACTTGTTTGTTATTCTTTTTTTTATGTTTACGAGAAATTACAATTGAAATTGCGTTTTTTTGAATTGACACAATAAAACCAAGAAAAAGATGTGCATTCAAGTGAAAACTTTTTTATAATAGTGATAGCGGAAGTAAAACTCGATGATAGTTCACAGTTTTGACACATTCATGCCACAACGCGAAAAAAAACGAAAGTTCCACTTTGGGGAACAGGCCACAGTTGGGTACATTCCCTTAAGAAATTATTTTTTAGACGGAATGACTTATAAAAATACATTTATATAAGAAAAAAAAATGAAATTTATTATTTCACCCTTATTACCACACACTATCCAAACTCCCCTATATATAAAATTATTTTCTGTTTGTTTGTTTGAATGTTAAAATTTTTCAACGAATGGAATTTGGTACACACGGTCCCCATTCTCCAGGGAAGGTCGTCATACACATTTTCAAAGGCCACGACCACGTCTATGCCGATTTTTTTTAAATTATGAATTTGTTTTTTTAATAATCAATGTTCGCTATACAAATTTGAATTTTCCAACGGATTGCTCAAATTTGTTGCACATGTACTCCAGCCGGGCCCGCCATTTGCTTTTTATTAACCGCGCCCACTTTTTTAATATTTTAAAAATCCTTTTCTGTTTGTTTTCCAATTGGGTGGTTTTTAAAGATATATCAGACATGTTTTAAAAAAAAAAACTTTCCAAAATAAAAACAGGATATAAAGGAAGTGTTTTACAACAACATTATCCTTTCGTATTCTAAACTAAGAGAAAAAAATTAGTAACATTTTTTGCTAAAACTACTAAAACTTAATTAAAAATTACGTTGGAGGAAAACTGCTAAAATTAACAGTTTTTTTTTTTTTTTGCTAAATATTAGTAAGATAAAAATAGCAAAAACAGATCTGTAAATCAACAAAACTAGAGTATATTTTATCAAAAGTTTAAAGTTTTTTAACAAATTAATCTTTTAAAAACATCTAAAAATTCCTAAATATTATTCGACAAAAAAAAATTTGCATTTTTTTTTAGATTTTTTATGCGAATAAAAATCTGTTCTTTTGAATTCAGTTCTAAAAAGGATTTTTAAGGTTAATAATTAGTGTCCGATCGAACAGTTCGGCCAGAAAATGCATTTAGTCTGTATTCGGTATTTTAAAGCATTATGGACAAATTTGACGGATGGAAAAATGTTTATTGGACTGATTAGATGCTAATTTGAGTGTCAAATCTGAAGAAAAGTCTGTAGTTAAGCAAAATATAGTTTTTTGGCCGAACTGTTCGGTCGGACACTATTAATAATGGCAAAAATTGTGTTGTTATCAGACAAAAACACACCTTACCAAATAATGAGTCTAGTAATCTAAACTCGAAGGTTTGGACGTATTACTCTTTATAATATAAAATGTCGCAAACGTAACGAGTTATGCATTACTGGCAGCCTTATGTAAATATAATTTATAATGGGTTACCTATATGCATACAAGGGTATGAATAATAAGCCATTGTCAGAAGTAAAATAATAATGGGTATAAAAATAGATTTCGAAAAAATTACGAATTAAAAAAATATCTTATTAATTTTTTTTAAAACATTGTCGAGCTGGGAATTGATCACAGGTCCCGACTGCTCTATACCCTAAGCCACCGAGGCATATAATATTTGATAGTTTAAAACATAAATAAATGTTTCTTCTATAAACATTCGTTCATGATATACCAAAACTAACATCTTACCCTTTAGCTTACAAAAATACGTATTAAAATGAGTCTAAAAATAGATTTCCAGAAAAATGTATCATTATATTTTGTCTGGAATTAATAAGATAAATAACCGATTATTGTTCACACATTATTTTTTGTATGAGAGTAATGCATTATAAGTTTATTATTGCTAACCCATTATTTTATTATTTAAATTAATGCATAAGATAATAAGCACTTATTACAAAGTATTGTATAAAATTATAAGTAGTCATTACCATGTTTTTGCTGGGTAGTACAGTTTTTATTTGCAGGTTTTTGTCTATAAATATTCCAAAAAAGTTTTTGCTGATTTTAGCAGAGTAAATTGCTATTTTTAATTAACTTAAATTCAACTGGAAAACAACAAAATTTTCGTAAATTTAACAGTTCTATTTCAGCCGTTGTTATCTTACTTATACTTAGATAAAATCATGCTAATGTTAGCATATTTTTCTGCAACATAATTTTTAACTAATTTTTAATAGTTTTTTTTGCTATTTTTACAAGTTAATTGCTATGGGTGTATACGTTATAAAACTTGTAATTTTTTTTTGATAATAAGTTCAGTTTAAAATGTATTTTCTTTATACCATATAAAATGTTAGTTTCGTTACATGTAGCATAAACATAAATGAAAAATACAAGTTTTTAAGTTTATCAAGTTTTTTTCTTCAATTTTATTTTAAACGAAAAACTCTTATAACATGGCAATTTTGGTATAAGTATAAAAATGTTTTTAACTTTTACTATGTTTAAAAATTTTAATTAATTTTTTTTTGCTAATACTAAACATTAATTAAAATGTTTTTTTTTAAGGGAAATGTACTTTTTTAATCTAAGATTTAGTTTATGTTTATAAAAATGTTTTGAGATTATATTTAAAAAATTAAAAATTAAATAAAATTAAATTTATTCCTTATTGTAAATTATTGCTGATATTTACAGCATTTTTAAGACTGACACTATAACTTTTTACACATTCTTGGTACACTCCAAAAAAAAAAGACTTTAATCATTACAAAAAGATCAGAAATTTCTGCACAGAGAGAAATTTATTGGACGAGTTCAATGTACAGTTTTAAATTTTTTTCTTTATAAAGTGATTGAAAAATTCCACAATAGTAATGCATTGCTTAATATTTTTTTTTTTAATTTTTTCTTGGTTTTTTATATACAACTGTTTTAATCTTGGCAATAAGTTATGGCAATTTTTAAATTTATAGAAATTTTTCCAACCATTTATTAAACTTAGTACGTGTTTTTCACATTTGTTTGAAAACTACGTTTATTTTTTTTTTTTGTTAAAGGTATTATTTTTAACCCTTTGTCTTCTTTTTTTAAAATCGGGAAGCTATACTGGCCGTATTATTAACATGTTCCCGGTCTAAAAATAGGTTAAAATTTTAACCTTTTCCATTATTTGGAAGAAATTACAACTAACATTTCATTAAATTCAACTAACATTTGTCATTTGTTTTTACTGTTCAAAAAATTACTAACAATTTTAGTAAAAATTAACCACATATATTATTAAAAAAGAAACGAACGTTTTTTTTTATTTGTTTAAATAACAAAAAGCGACTGTAAAATATGAATGTAAAATCATAAAACAGTCATTTTGATGTGGTTTGTTTTTTTTTTAAATGAACTACAAGGTTAGTAAAAAATTAAAATTTGTTTTACAAATGACTAACATTTACATTAAAAATAAAGAAACTATAATACAACACAAACAACTACAATTTTTTAAAGCAGAAGTTCCCTGAGTGTAAAAATGGAGTGTTTTCCTGCATTCTAGAAATTTTTTAAAAATGATCCTAAATTAATTTCGCTTAAATTTTAAAGTAATTCGACTATTACGATGCCTATCAAACTTGAAGGGCAAAAATCGCTTTTAAATTTGACGTGTTTCGCGGATTTTGTTAAAAAATGTTTATAGCGTTGTTTCGCGTTATTTGTATTAAAATTCGCAAAGCAACGAGCACATTAATTGAAAAGTCATTTAAAATATGATGTTCAGTAATTTTGGTTCACAAATGCAACTCTAGTGATGGAATCGTAAAAAAGCGCATTTTTAGAAAATGCACTTTATGCGGAGGGGTTTTGTTCCAAAATGTAAAGCGATTTTTAAAAAGTTATAATCCTTATGATCATATACAAGCCTATGTTTGTTTATACATATTTCCATATTCACATGGGGCAATCAATAATTTCGCTTTAAATTTATTTCATTATAAACAAAATTTGTCTATTAAGGGTTAATAATAAATTTACATGGTTTTAGTGTTTGACAAAAAAAAAAAAAAAAAACTTGAAATATAAATTTCAAATAATCTACTTAATTTAATCCCCACCCAGGTTGGTGTTGGCATAAACTGACTTTCAGACAAAGATACATGCTTTTGAAATTAAATGGTTCAGATTTTTTGTGATTTTATAGTTAAATCTTTTTATAGTTGGTATACAGTAAGTAACATTTCTCAAAGGGAAAAAGCGATTGTCCAAATTTTTCGCTATTGCTAGCAAATAGAATAATTTGTTAATAATCAATCTAAAATAAATACATCAATGGCGTTTAACATTAATTAGGAAATTTTAAATACACAATTTTAAAATTATGTATATTTCTTTAATTAATGAGATGTAACACAAATAAAGTTTTTTTTTTTTGATGGTCTATGTATATTATTTGAAGGTACAAGTATCCGCTAAAAAAAAGTGACAGTTATACAAAGACCTTACTGTATAGTTGGTCAATAAAATTATACTTCTAATGTGTAAAATCGGACAACTTATTGGAAATATCATTAGAGCTACATTTAAGACAACTTTATGAGCTTTCCAGTGATATACAGTTAGTAAAGACCCGCCCAACAAAAAGAACCTGGCTTTGGTAAGCAGTTGTTACTACATTTGTATGCTTCCAAAATAGCGCTTCGACGCCTTGCATACTATAAAGCAATTACGGAAGGCATTCTGTTGAGTTTCCCAAAATGCCTTCTTTGAAGCAGTGAATAATGGTTACAATGAACTATCACACATGTCATGAAGCAGTAATGTTGTCAACATACAAAAAAAACGCTTTTTATTGCCAACGAAGGCATATATTTATTGCTTCTTAAAGCACATGATAAAAGCTCTTTTCACCTGCTTCAAAGCGACACACTAAGTGGGACATCGCGAACAAAAATCATGCATTCTGGATTTGCTTTGGAACCGCTCGGTAATTAAATAATGCCTTCTGGGAGTGTTTTTGGGTAAGCACTATTTTTTGCGGGGCGATATCAGTACTTCTAATATGAAATGTGGGATATCGCTTATTTTAGCTGGCGGAAACAGTACATTTCAAATATTTAATTATTTTTTTTTGACATTTACCCATTTTTTTTAAATCTGTTTAATACATATTTGGACCTTAAGAAATAAACGCCATAAGTAGAATATTAAAAATACAGTATCTCTGTATAGGCTTTTCTAGTACAACATTATGTTTTATTTAAAAGTCTTCTAAAAATAAATTTCTCAGTACAACATTTCATAAATATTGTAATATTAACATAATTTTGTCCACAAAAAACTGCCTTAACTTGATATTTCATTTCGGGAATATCAATTGCACTACAAAATATATATACAAATGTATAAACTTTACTGCAATCTCTAAAAATTGAATATTCAATAGTTTAAAGTTCAAATGTTGCATAGTTCTAGGAATAGCATATTAATACTTTGCAAAAAAAAAAAATTGTATTTTTTTTGATGACATCTCAGCTGCATGCAATTTTTAGTCATTAGGAAAAAGCTAAAAAAAAATTTAATTTTAATTGCACCATGTTTAAACTATCAATATTTTAGTGATGATTTAAAAATAACTCCTAAAAATATGTCAAGTTATTTAAATTAAAAAGTTTTCAAAGTAAATTAGTTTTCTATTGGAAAAATGTTGGGCTACCTTGAAGAGTATGAACTAAAATAAGTTTTTAACATTTTTAAAGTTTTAATTCACAAAATTTTATAGTCTACTTGAAAGACTAAATATCTTAACAAAAATGTTGTATATTTTAAGGACTAAATTCGAAAAAGTTTTTTGAAATTCAAATTTTACTATGGAATGTGTTTTCTTATAAATAGTTAAATCTAAATATGAGCTATTTCAATTTTTGACACCTGTTGGCGTAACTTTTTTAAAGAAGTATTTTTTTTGCATTAACAATTCTATTTAAAATTCAAGCCTTGCGTGAACTGAGTTTTTTTTACTAAATATCACCTCCCAGACAAAAAGTAATTTTAAAAATTTGATGAACTTTTAAAAACGTTTGCGAAATTTATTTATTTTTTCGCATTTTTTATTAAAAAAAAAAACATCCCAGTGTAGAAACGGTAATAACAACATATCATTATTTTTTGGACTGTCAGTAATGACACTAGCTTACTCTCTGCATTACTTTAATACAAGTAATAAGGACTTTCTATTAACTGGTAAATTTTCCCATTATATCAATACAAAATATAATGCGTTACCCATACGTACTTATTTCTTTAATTATTTTATTTTTTTATTTTAAAATTTGCTTGAAAATCTATTTTTAGTTTTTTTTTAACTCTTGTAAGTACAACTACTTATTTAAAATATTTTCTGCAATCAAGTCATTTGTGGGCACATTTTATTAAAGAAAAAAATTACAATAAAAAATTATTCTTTTTATTAAATTTAAATTTTTTTGAAAATTTATTTTTAAACCCATTGTTATTTTCCATACTGGTAAGCATATAGGTAACCACATATTTATTGATATTTCGTAAGGTGTTTAGTAATGATATCTCATTATTTTGCGCGACATCCCCATACAAAGAAATATAAGTAGAGATATATAAGCACTTCTCATTACCAAATATGTATGTACTTATATAGCCACTTATATGGTAACTTCTTTACTGGTACACTTCTTTACCAGATAAAGCTAATATAGCGAAATAAATAGTAGAAAATTCTAATCGAGAGTTGACAAATAATTATTTGAAAAAAAAAAATGTTTACGCTTTTTCGACAGCAGCTTTTTCAAAAATTATTTAAAAATATAAAAAAGCCAAAAGTTGTTATAATTTTGATTGTTATGTTTTGCAGCAAATACAAAAATGTATTTCTGCGTTAAATATATGTTCATCGTTTGTACATAATTTTTGAAAATCTGAACGCGAGTGGACCATAAATTTTCCAAATCTTACACACTGTCGAAAATATGTCAGAATTTATTTCGTTTTTACTCAAACCATAATTTTTATTGAAATACTATTACACTTATATTAATTATATGTTTGGATTGCCATTTGACAACTTAAAAAATGGTCAAAGACCAAAAAAAATAAGTCTGTTAACATAAATATAAAAAAATTTCATATATTTTCGAATCAGGATTTTTAAATAATATTTTACAAAATTAAAATTTCGTATATATTTTCAACCGCCTAGGATTCATTTTATAAATTTTCACTGTATTTAGCTGTAACTAAGGCAACAAAACACAAACATTTCTTAATGAATCATTGTTCTATACATCTTCAAAGTTTGGCTTAAAACTGCCAGTAGATCTATGACGCGTACTTAATGTGTTAATAAAACTCTTTAATGCAGAGATAGTTTGGAATAATTACCCCACCGTCAAATGCTACACTTTTTACCCCCTACATTGTCGTCAGAAAAAACTTCTTTGTAAAAACTGTAACCTATTTTCAATTAAAATAATAAAATCTTAATTTTATAATATACCTTGAGGATAAAATACTTGAAAAAAATCCTTGCCTACTTTAAGGCTTAAAACAATTAAAACAATCACTTTATATAAACGCTATGGAGAAAAAAATCTCTTACACTTTTAATTAAATTAATTTCATCAACTAATTAAAATATAATTGACTTTTAATACAAAAAAAGTAAAACAATGTTTAAATATAAAATAAACTTTCTCTATTAGCTACAACGTTTGTAGTCAAAAAACTTTCAAATTACCTACAAAATTTTTAGAAGATGAATAAGTAAACGACAGAAAAAAATCACATTCAATTAAAATTAATACGCATTTAATTACGCCCTGACAGCTATAACTACACCGGGTATAATAAATTCCAAAAGAAAGAAAAATCTGTTTAAATTTTTTGAAACACAAACAACTTGAGGCATACGAACGAAGAAAAAAGTCATTGATAGAAGGCTATATCAACAAAAATGAAACTCATATAGTCTGTTCAATAGGCTACAACCTCAGCCAAACTGCCTTTTAACTCAAAGTCAACGTAGTTCATGATGCTTCGTCGCCAAAGTCATATATATTCATCTATAAATGCAGACACAAGCAACAGAGTCACCACACAAAACACACACAATTGAATTAAACATTACCCTGAAATATGATTAAAAATGTTAAAACATTTTAAATGTCAACCTTTGAAAATAGAGAGTCAATCATTTAACATATTGAAAATGAAAAACCAATTTAGGGAGAAAAGAAAACAAATAAGAAAGAAAATGCCATAAATCTCAATTTTAACTTGTGGAATGCTATTAACCCATGTTTTAAGCCAAAATACAACATTTATTTTTTATATTTTACCGTGAATAGATTGGAAAAAAAAATTCTTCAATTTACATAAAATTTTTGTATTAACTGATTGTCAGATTTATCTTAAAGAAAAAGTTTAAATTCAAAATGGGTTAAAACCAGTTAAACTTTGGTTTCCGTCTTGACTTTTTTTTTTAAAATTTTACTTTAGTCAAAAGAAACTGAAAGTATTTACCCAAAAAAATATACATCAATTTCATTTCTTATACACAGCCTTAAAGTAGGCTATAAAAAAATAAATAGAACACACTATTAAAGCGTTGAAGTTTTACATTGACAGCTGTAGTAAAAATGCTTAAAAATACACTAAGAAATTATATTTATAAAACCAATGAAATAAAATAAATAAAAAAAAGCTTAGGTATAACAAAAATAAAAAGTAAATAATCGATTAGAAAGCCTAATCGAAATATTCAACTCTAATAACCAAATAATTATTTATTTATAGCTTAAATATCAAAACAAAAAACTTCTGAAAAATACCATTTTTCAAAATCTTATATTACTTTTTTTAAATTTTATTTATTAAAAGTTTTCCACATTTAATGAAAAAAATTTATTTTATATCAGTTTTACAAAAATGATTTATATTATTAATATTACCTTATTTAGTATTGTCATAGAATTAGGATCGAATTACGACATTCGTGATCGTAACTTTTCTATCGAAATAAATTTTCTATTTCTGCAAATAAAATATATAAATTAAATTATTAAGATCAGGGATGATATTTTTTATTCCTTGATTAGAACTTGTTGTTTTCATTATTAGAATTTTTGCAGTTACTCATTCGAACGATTTCGATTTTACGATTTTAGAATTTCAATAAAAACTAGCTATTATATATGTTTCGACTGTATTTTTGTATTATTCTCGCTCAACTTTTTAATTATGCGAGTTTTTGTGAATATGGGCTGTAGTGGTAATAGCAATGTTAGAGCGTAATTATGTTGTGTTAGTAGAATATTTAGTAAATGTTAATATTTTAATTAATTTGAGAGACTTGCTGCAAAAATATTAAAACTAAAGGCAGTCACAGACAAAAGTAAATTTGAAATAATAATTATTATTTTTTAGAATTTTTTTTCGAACTTTTTTTTTAGTTTTAATGAACGCTATTTTATTGAATTTTTACCTTTAACCCAAACTGAAATACAGAAAATACATCGAATTAAAAAAACACGAATTTTTTTCCTCTAAAGTTTTGTTTTGTGATTTCTTTAATTTTTAATAACATTTTTTGATAAAAAAAAAACGATGAAAAATAACCCGAATGATAAAAAGGGCGAAATGTCCAATAAAATAAAACGCTAAAAAATATCCTTTCTGTGTGTTATTCAATAAACACTGTGTGTTATTCAATAAAAAAAAAGTTGACTTTCGGTATTAACTAGTTAAAAAATTCAGTTAAACTTTTAAATTTAACACAAAAAGTTGTTATAGTATATTGAGTATTGAAATAAGCGAAACAATCTAATGTTTTTACCTATTTTGTCAATTATTTTTTTTTTAACAGTTGAAAAAAAACTAAAAAAAATACCATTCCCGGTTAAAAATCAACATACATGCATCCATTTATAAACATGTATAAACCTATTCATGCTCATATATGAAGTGATTCGAGGCCATATATGTCCATTTACCACCATATAGGATTCATATGTGTTCATAAGATTTCATATGTGATCATATATATAAATATTACCTCAATTATCGGTATTGTACACAGATGAACATATATGATTTATTATATGAACATATTAGAATGGTTTATGAACACATATGAATCATATTTGGATATATATTTACATGTATGATGTCGATTTTTAACAGGATTGTTTTAAACGAAAAGTAAGTATTCCTTGTTAACTGCTTTTCAATTATTTTAATGTGTATATTCAGTAGTCTTTACGGAAAATATATTGTGAGTGTATATATATTTTTTTGTGAAATTTTTGTTTTATTTGTTTGATCCAATCTTAACGCTTCCTCCAGTTTAAAACAAAATCCAAATTCTTGCAATTTATAAAAAAAAAATATAAAAATTTAATTAAGTTTTTCAGATTTACACAGTCATTGAAAACGCTTCAACAACAAACTTCTTTTATGATACTTTTCATAAACGCTAAGAAATTTTCCGTTTACTTTGAAATAATTTTCATTAATTTTATAGGCCATAAAATCTCTCAGTGCAGTAAAACTGCTAAAAAAAAAAATTATAGTTATATTTGTGTTTTTCGTTTGTTTTTGGATTTTTTCTTATTCCATTGCTAAATTGTAGCCATTCATTCATTTCACTCTACGAATAAAGTAGACAACATATACCAATACAGACAGCCACTGATTGCTTGTTTATTTGTATTTGTTATAAACCAAACAAAACAAATCTCTACATTTTTTTTTCTGTGCTTTCAACATTTTGTAAAGTATGCTTTTAGGCATTTTTTGTGTGTGTTTGTGTTTTCTTCTCTTTTACCTTGAAATTGTTTATCTTATTTTAAGAAATCCTTCATGTTGTTATTTTGAATTGGTCCTGTAATTACTTAAAATTAAAACGTATTTATTATGCTAAATAAAAGCAGAACAAAACTTACTTGTTGTTTTAACTGATTGTTTGGCCAGCTTAAGAAAATTTAAGAATATTTCCAACCATTATTTAGTTAAGATGATGACTACTTCTTTAAATGATTATTAAAAAAAAATAAAAATAATAGTAGTACATAATATTTGAGTACTTCATTTATTTATGTGGAAATATACAAGGAAAGAAAAGAAGCTGAAGATACTATTAAAATTTCTTTTACTTTTTATAAATATGAATTCTATATAAAACTTAATTTTATTTAAGATTTTAATCATGGCGGAAAATATTTTCGAATAATAATTTTATGTATATACGGATTTCAAAAGACAAGATTGTCAACATTTCGTTACAAAGTTGTGAAAATTTGTTTCATCAAAAAATTTCTTTATTCTAATTGAAAAAAATTTGCGGGATCCCATGCAAACTTTGTCCGATCGAAATTTCAATGGGAGCATAATACTTTTTCGTAAACATTTTAATTTCAATTTCAATTTCAAATAAAACTAAATTTTAAATTTGTCCGCAAATTTCATGTTTTTTTTAAGGAAAACCAATTTTAATTTGGTTAAACTTTAAAAAATATTCCAAGCAAAATCTTTCATTATCACAAACCACTTACAAAAAAGACCTAGTCGAACAAAAAAATTACCTTCTACAACTAACCATATGGAGTAGGCTCTAGTGTTACTGTTTATTATTTATATATTGGTAATGAAAGCTCATTATTAAGATTTTGCTGGGTTATTACCATCTATCCACAACTTGTCTATATCTGCATTAGTTTTTCATTAATTTTTACGAAATCTCTGGGTAACTCCTGGCACGTCTTTCTTGTTAATAGACTTTTTTTTTAATAAAATTTGAAGTACTTTTGAACGGCTATATTTTTTTTTTCCTGAATAAAGATTTCACAGCCCCACAAAATTGACAACTAAAATTGATAACAAGAGTACCGACCATTGATCATAAATATTTCGGCTACGCTAACTTTAATAGCCGCCTACCCAATTTTTTCACTTATGGACCAGATTTTTCATAAAATTACTTGCTGCTGAAGCTCTTATCATTATTCACCATAAAAAACTAACAAACAATACAAAAACATTTTTACCCCCTAAATATGCCATTGTCAGGTATATTTCTTACCATTTTTTTTATTACCGTCGTTTCCTCCATCGTACATCCAATTTTAATCGAACTTTCAACAGACTTTCCACAGTTAAACATTTATTTGAAGTCGAATTTTGTTTTAAACAACTCTTTAATTTATATTTTTTTGCTATTATATTTTCGGTGTAGATTTAGACTCAAGCTAGAATTTCACCAATTTTTTTAATGGTTATAGAAATTTCTCAATTCTTACATTAAAATCCACCATTTTTAAAATGTGTTTTTATTTAAATATATTTTCACTATCTTTGTTCATAAAAATGAAAATACATTTTACATAAAGAATTTGTAACTTAATCCTTATAAATCCATCAAAATATAAAATCCATTAAAACCAATAAATAAATCTTTTATTTGCCTCAGGTTATTTTTACATTCAATAGAATTTCAGTAGTGAAAAAAAAACTTTTCCTGTTTGAAACCATAATACATACTTTACATTTAATCACTTTGAGGATTTAAAGTAGAAAAAAAGACAGCTTCAAGAAATTTTGTATTAATGTACGTTAACAGCATTAAAATAAATAAAAACACAAAAAACGATTTTTTTTTCTTAAAGTAAAAAAAAATTTTTTTTAAACTATTTCCTCAACATTTTTTACACTTTCGATAAAGCCATAGAAAAACTTTCAAAACATTGTTTCATTTTTTCTAATGTTATATATTTCATCTTCTTCTGATTCTTCTACTTACATGATGGTAAAGTTCTAAAGGGTGATTTTTTAAGAGCTTTCGGATTTGATTAAAAAAAAAAACACATACAATTTAGAGAAATGTATGAAATCTTTATTTGAGTCGATAGAACGATCTATATAATTCAATGTTTAAAGATGATTTCATGTAAATGTTGACCGCTTCTACGCCTCAAATGATTCATACGCTTTGTCCAATTTTCGTATACTCTCTCCAACATATCGGCCGGCATCTCACCAATGAATTCTTTAATATTGGCTTCTAGTACGTCAACCGTTGCGGGCTTGTCCCTATAGACATTAGGCGTTGTGGTGTAATGGTTAGCGCGTTGGACTGTTACACAGATGGTCCCGGGTTCGATTTCCGGTGACGACAACATCAATTTAGAAAAATAATATGTATGAGTTTTTTATGTATCGCTGCGCCCACCTTCGGTGTTCCCATAGCACTTAACCCCACCGAAGTAAAATAATGAATCAGGGCTATGAAACAAAAAGCTTCAATAAATTCGTCAACTCTACATCAGGTGGCGAGCAACAACTGTTCTAAGACTTATCATCTCGCGCAATTACAGTGTTGTCATGTTTGAAGCCCTTCATCTGTTGCTTTCCAAAGAAAGCAACACATTAATTAATAGGAAGAATTTCCTGAGTGTTGCTTCTCTTAAAAAAAAAAAAAATTAACATAGCCCTAGCTCTTCACACCAAATACGACAATTTTGCTTGTTCAAGTACCCATTCAACCAGAAATGAGCTTCGTCACTGAACACAATTTTCCGATTAAAAAAAGTGGATTTTCATAAAACTTTTCCAGCGCCCATTTACCAAAAGTTAGCCGTTGTGGTAGGTCGTGTGGCTTCAATTCTTGCAACAGCTGTATTTAAAAAGGTTTTACACCCAAATCCTTCCGCGAAATTTTCCAAGTAGTGGATTCGTAGCCGAATCGATAATTCATGGTCATCATCAACACTGGCGGATACAGCTGCGTTATTTTCCTCTGTCCGCACTCTACGTATGTGTGTTGGTGGTTTAATGTCCAGTAATGTGAATTTAGTGCGAAATTTAGTCGATTATAGACCAAACTGAACATGTTTAACAGTACCATGTTACACGAAAACAGCTGAGCTGCCAAAAACAGTGTTGCCAAAAAGAAAGTTGATAAAAAATCACCCTTTAAAAGTCTTTGACAACTAAAAATAACAACTACAAATACGTACAACTTTCTTTACTAGTATGACAATTATTTTTACCACCAAGAAAACTATTACAGACAAAGTTTTACTTGAAAACAAACTAAATAGTAAACTTTAGTCAATGAAGCAAAAAAATAATTGATATATATATATTTTAAGGCTGATTGCTTTAAATGCCATAAAATAAAATCAATTTCAAATAGTTTTCAGTTAAGAAAAGCTTTCAGCTAACCAATATTTTGTGGTATTTTTTTTTTTTTAGGTAATTGTAGCAAAGTTTTTTTTTTGGTTTATAGTTCTTAGAAAAAAATGGCGAATTAAAATAAATTTGTTAGGGAATGTTCCCAATCGTTGTTTCATGAATATGTCAAAACTGTCAATTGTCATCAATCTTAAATTCCGATATCACTATTTTCAAAAAATTTAGACTTGAATGCATAAAGAAATGCTCCCAATTGTGGTCTGTTCCCTAAAGTGGACCTTTAGTTTTTTTTCGTGTTGTTGCATGAATATGTCAAAACTGTCAATTGTCATCGAGTTTAATTTCCGCAATTACTATTTTAAAAAAGTGTCGACGCAATAAAAACAAGTTTTTCTTGCGTTGTTTCAAAAAAAAAAAAAAAAAACGAAATATTAAGTTTAAATTTTTTGTAAACCAACATGTTTTAAAGAATTTTCCCAGTCAGATTTATAAAAACGATACGCAGTTTATTCGCAATTTTACTAAAAAATAATTTATACCAAAAGAAAACATAAAAAATAAAACAAAAATGAGAAAAAATAAAATTTCCTAATTTTCCCCCAAAGTGGACCTTAGAAATATTTTCTTATTTTTTGATTTTTCAAAGTTTTAGTCCTTTTTAAAGTTTTTTACGCATAACTTTAACTGTTCTTGTTTGTTTTCGACAATTTTTCGTTTGTTTACCACACACAGAGAAAAATTTAGCTATTTGCCAACTGAAATTTGGTTAAATCGACTCAAATTAGGTTATTACGAACTTCATTCGGTTGGTACAATTCAATATTAGTTTTTACAACAAAGTTCAGTTAATTTAACTGAATTTTAGTTGCAACAACCAAAATATTCGGAACTCTAATGTAAATATTGTTGTACCAACTGAATTTATAATTTGTTACCATTAAAATACACTTTTTAATTCGGTTGACACTTTATTTCTCTGTGTGCACAATTAAAAAAGTTAGCATTACATATGGTAATAACTTAAGAATCTTTAAAAAACATTTTAATTCAAATACTAATTTTGGTCGATTTTTCTGCTTTTAGAAAGTTTTTTAATTCAGGTCCGCGTTAGGGTACATATTCTCTAATGTGAACCTTATGAGTTGTTTTGAAAATAGCTATATAATTTTTTGAAATCAGTTACCACAAGAAAATGATCTATAGCCAAAAAATGCTTAATATATTTGGTTACAAGCTTCTATATTTGGATTTGGAATACTTCACTTAGTTTTTAATATATATCCTAAATACCAGTTGTAGGGCCACATTAGTGTACATTTCCTTAGTACATAAGAAATCTCTTCTTTTCCGCAATTAAACAAATTTTCCATTATTTTTGTTTAAATCTTAAAGATTTTATATATTTACTTCTTTTGTGATTTTTTCTTTTGAAATTAATGTCTTAATTTCATTATCATAAATCTGTTTGAAATTCCATTTACATAGTCAAATATCTTCCATTTAGACCTGGTAACTTATCTCAACTTAACCATAGTTAAGGGCTTTACCATCATTATGAATGTCAAATTTATATGAAAATTTCTGTGGTTAAAGCTAAGCTGTCGTTATTTTTTAGAAAGTTACTAGCCCTTACACTTTGTATTTTAATATGTCTGCTCTGTTATTTGAGTTTGAGCTAAGCATTGAAATACAAAACACTAATAAAACGTTAAATTTATCTTTGTTTAAATCTGTTTGTTTTTATTTGAATTGTTTGAAAAAGAAAACCCAATAAAATGTAATTATACATTATTATTTTTAATTATAAATTAAGTGTTGAGTTTTGTATGACTAGCAAATTAGATTAATTCAAATAGCGATACGCTGAAAAATATTTGGTGTAGAAAGTATGATTTTTTTTTTTCAAACATTATGTGATTATAAATTATAATTTGCACAAACAATTCTTTTTCTCATATTTTTACACACTATATAGCACTGTTCAGGATGCTATATATAAGTTTGTCATTCCGTTTGTAACTTATAAAAAAAAATCTGCTTAACTATATATATATTCTTGATCAGTAAGAAAAACTGTCCGTTTGTCTGTTGAAACGCGAAATACTCCGCGAATATAGAATGGGTTTGGCTAGTTTTTGGTCAAATAGTTAACTAATATTATAAGCAGTTTGGTAATGAAAATAAGCAAAATCGATTTGTGGTCTCAAAAGTTATGAGTGAAGATGTAAAGTCACCTCGAAATGTTTCGTTCAATTGGTAATAAAATTCTGGGACCCCATAAACTATATATACATATTCATGATTAGCGTCTGCCTGTCTGTTGAAACGCGGGATACTCTGGAAATATAAAAGCGGGATTGCTAGTTTTTGGTGGAATTTATTGATATTATAAAATAATCAAAATCGGTTAACGTTATGAGTGAGTTAAAAATTAATGAGTGAAAATATAAAGTCACCTTTAAATTGTTCATACGACTACTCTACACTACAAACATTTATTTTTGTATTCACAATTATTTAAATTATGACCTAATTGTGTAATAACGAGAGAAATCAAATTTGCCTTTTTGTCATTTTTATTATAAAATAAAGTTGTTCTTAATAGTTCATTTTGTGCATTTCCATTTATTCTTTTTGTTCATATACACGCAGAAAAATATGATCGAAGTGCTTAGAATTATAACACCACATAAGTTTCAAGTTAGTTTTACACAGTTCTAGCATATTTTGCTAGAATCAACAGAAGTATTTGTTAAAAAATTGTAGGCTTCCAATTTCAGAAGGGCAGATTTTTATTCGCATAAAAAAATATAATAAGAAACTGAAAATTTCACATTTTTTTACTCGCCAAGTATTCAAAATTTCTAGGTTTTTATTTTTCCATAATTTTTATTTTTCCATTATTGTACATTTCACCAAAAAATTTAGATGCTGGTCCAATGCTTTAAAAAGATTTCTGTTAATCTAAAATTGTATGGCATACTTTAAGGCTTATATTAAGATTGAAAACAAAAGTCTACTTTGTTTTTTAATTTTCAACATAAAACACCAAATTTAATATTATTTATAAAAGAAACCCGAAACATCAAAGGTTATTACCAAAGTTTGCTTAACAAAAAAAATGATACATTTTTGTTTTTGAAAAACAAATAAAAACATAAATAGAAAAAGTCAATACTATAAAGAAAATAAATTCAAAACTTGCTATGCCATAAAGTATGCTATAAATTAACACCCACATAATAAATAAAAGATATCCCAGCAAGCAAATTTTGGATACTTTTTCGAAAAATAATTCAAATAAAACACATACATAACATAAACCTTTAACGAAAATTGTTAAATAAAAATAATGATTCAGGAATAACTTAGAAAAATTAATAATTGTGAATGTTTTATTAACATTTCAAAAACGGCGCTAAAGAAAAAATAAATTTTTTACACAAATTTTATTTTGAGTATTTTTTTTTAACGAAAAAAAGCTTCTTTTGGTTGAAACACTTTTATATAAAAATTTTTCACTTTTAAAAATATATTTTGATACTATTTTTGATTTATTTTTGAGCTTGTTTGCTGGTTAGGTTAAAACAAATAAAACGCACTCAACAACAAACAAAAATCACTGACAAATTGACTAGAAGTTAATAAACCAAATATTTGTTTTTATTTTAAAATAAATAAAAAAAGCATGGAAATTTTCTAATATATTTAGGAGGGTTGGTTTGTTTGTTTAAGGTTACAAAATTTTTTATATCCCTCTAAACATAAATTTGTTTTAAAAATCTGCTAATTTACCACCACATAGGAAAATGAAAATATATGGCAAAGAAAAATCATAAAGTTTTTTAAAAATGTAGGTACTTTTGATTTTCAGCTTTGCTAAAAAAAAATTTTTAAACACATACACTTACTGCAGTAAGTAAATCAGGTTACGTTAATGATAAAAATAACTAAAGGCAAAAGAAAAAACAAAAGAAAAGAAACAAAATATTACATGAAGTACATTTATGAGAAAATGTATAAAAAAAAAATTATATTAAAATATTTGATGTGCTAGTAGAAAATTTATTTAAAAGAGACAATTTTGAAAACGTTGCTAAGAGACATCTGACAAATGTTCGACAAATAATGAAAGAAACGTATTTTTAGCTAAAGAGTGGAAAGGAAAAAAATTTACCATTTTAAAATGCGGATTGTACAAAAGCTATAATCGCTAGGAATGAAATTTAAATTTTCTTAAATTCTCTCGACGTATAATTTGATATTAAACTAATTGCTTTTAGTTGCTTTTACATTGCTTACTTTGCAACTGTTGTTTGGAAAATATTTACATACAAATATTTCTATTAATGTCGGACGAAGTCTGTCTTTGCCAACGAAATTGGATATGTAGTCGATTTAATGCGCTTAATGAGCCGCAACAATATTTTCGGCGGAACAATTTTCATTTATTAAAAGTTTTTAAAATCTTTAACTATCTTTTATTAAAAAGTGCTTCCTCTAACTTATAATTTAGTAAAGTACGTCAATAGACTAATGGGAAAGGGTCGTGAAACATAATATGAAAATTCACTAACATGTCATATTTTATCCATGCAGTTCTAAAACACCAAAAATGTAAAATTTTATTTAACAAATTTGTTACTATTACTTTTAACCAAGAAAATTCTAAATTATAAGTGTCCAAAACGTACCATTGTGTTTTACAGCGAAAAAGCGAAAATTCGCCATATTTCGCAACTAATCGCAAAAAGACAAGTATGAGCAAAAACTTTAGAGTATTGCTCTTAATCTGTGGTATCATATTTGTTTCTATTCAAAATGATGTTGCAGGAAAAACGGTTAAAACTATCATATTTTTTTTTTTTGCTAATTATTAATAAAATAACAAAATCCAAAATAAATCTGATAAATCTAAAAAATTAAAGTTTCGTTTTAGTTAAATTTTAAGATCAGCAGAAAATTGGCTAAATATTAGTAAACAAAATAAGTGAGTTTTTTTTTTCTTTAGACTTTATGCTAATAAAAATCTACCTTCTGAAAGTTGCAGTTTACAAATTTTTTTTAGCAAATATATCTGTAGATTTTAGCAAATATATCCAGTTATTTCCATTCAACTGAAGTTAGGGTAACTATAGCAAAAATTTTGCTGATTTTAGCAGAGCAAATTTCTATTTCCATTTAACTAAAATCAACTAGAATTTAACTAAAATTTTGTAAATTTTACATGTTTTTTGTTGCAGTTTTAATCTGACTAATATTTAGCAAATGAAATCTGCTTAATTTAGCAGTTTTTTTGCTTAGTTAAAAAACACTTTCCTACTGGCCTTGTTTCTATAAAAAACAATACATGTTCTGTATATCGCGTATAGCTAATAAAAATATTGGTAAAACATTAATGTTATTTTATTTTATAAATTCAAAATTTATTGTATACTTTTAGGCTGTATACAACAAATAATAACACGAACTTATCACATGGAGGCTAAAACATAAATCCCTTGTTCATATATTTTGAATAAATATTTACATAAAATATATGCATAAATCGTTCATTTTATTGTTTTTTATATTTTAAATTTCCATAAAATCAAAAAAATAAAAATAAAGTGATTGAAATTATTTTGTTGTTATTGAATTTTACGCCGTTATTTTCATTAACATACAGAACATCATCGCCATCATCATAATTTTTTGTGTATGTAGGTTTCGAAGTTTGTATTGAGGTTAAACAATGCTGATGATCTATATTTAAAAGTTTTGGTTTTTAAAATTCACTGACAACCAGGTGTTGTCTCCGTGACATGACATTGTTTGGCAAAATGTGTAAGGCATAAATGGTAGATATTGTTCTGTATTTAAGTTCAATTTAATTTGAGTTTGTAGCATGTTTTACAATTTGTTCAACGTTATATTTTATCATATCAAAAAAAAAAAAAAAATTCAATATAATTTTTTTATAATTTTCATTTATACCTCTATTGTTTTGGCAACAGTTGTGTTGAGTTGATGATGTTTTCAAAAATATATATATATATATATTTTAATTTTCTTTCTCCCCAAATTTGACACCTTTATTTAAGTGAAAATTATTGATTTTATTTTGTTGTATCGTTTATTTGCCTTGAAGAAATTTATATTTAGTATTTTGTATAAACACCTAATTTTAGGCTATAAATTTTATTTATTTTACCCAATAAACCAACGAACGATATGAAGTTTATATTTTATATAATATTTTAAATAAATACTTATTGCTAAATTGTTACGCGCACTATTTGTTATATAAAAAATAAATAAAATCACGTTATAGTGAAATATTGAGTGATTTTAATTGTAGAAAATGTTATTATATTAATCAAAGATTACGATATCATTTTCGATATCGTTATCGCCTAGAATAACGATAGTATTTCGATGCAAAACTGGACTACAGCGGTTGTAGTATCGTTATTACAGGGAATTTCGTTAGCGATAAAGGTATCATATTTCCATGAAATAACGATATCGTTAGGAAATGTACATTCTAGAACAACAAATCTATCGTTTTCGTATCCCGGCGAAAAAAGTTTATATATAGCTTGATATAATTATATATAATTATATATGTGGTTATATGTAACGATAGATATTTACATCTCATACTTAGTTTTACGAAAATTTATAATAAAACGCTACATATTAACATATATCATTATATTTTATATTACATATAAGTCGATATATTTTATATCTTCATATATACTTTAATGTATAATTATATATAGGTATATATGATACAATAAAATCAAACAACTTTTATCTCTTTTATATATAATTATATATAAACATATGTGGTAGAAATTAACAAAAAAAAACCCTATCCCTTATATACATATATATAATTATCAGAAAAGACATAAAAAAAGAAAATTCAATGTATTTAAAGCAAACAAATATCGGAAAAAAGGCAAAAGTGAAAACATTAAATAATGTTTATGAGTAAAAAATAATTTTAAGTCAGAAAATGGTAAAAAAGTAATTATAAAAAAAGTGAAAGACCATATAAAATAAAAAAAGTTAATTTGATTTCTCTGGTAATTAAATATAAAAATATAGGGTGAAAACAATAAAAAAATGTGATTACTTTTACATATAATTGTATATGGCATCACATATTAGTCAAATTAAAATACCATATAATTTTTGAAATACATTGATTTATATTTAAATTTTCATTATTATTTTAAATGTGAAACAAAATATTAGTGCGAACTCCCAAAAAATTTTAAAGAATTTTAGGAAGTTGTATCATATAGTATCAAATTATATATAACTTGATCAAGTTAGATAGAGCCATTTTCAGATCAAATTATATCAGATGAGATCCCATGAATCACATGAGATAAGGTTAAGTATGCGATTTTTAGGATCAACTAAAATATAATGTGATATGAAATTATATATATAACTATATATGTTTATATATACCCATATCGGAACTTTTTTCATCGGGATCACAAGTAATTATCATAAATGATTACATATATCACCGAAGTGTTAACGTTTCGATTGCGTAAATATATCGTTTGGGTTAATGGATAATTTTATATAACAATTTTATGTCTAAACTTAAATGAAGTTTATAACTTTATTGAAAAAAAATAGAAATAGAGACGGAGGAGATTAGAAAAATAAACAAAAATCTAAAAATAGAATATTTGGGTTTGTTAGTGTTGTCACTTCCGAGTATAATATACAACAACAGAAAAGCTAATAGGAAAGAAAACTGCAATTTAGCTGCATTAGATTCGAGGCCATACTTAGGTGTGATCGCTAAACGGTCATGACTTGGAATTATTACGTTTGTAATGTAAGAAGAGCGCAGGTTTGATTCTTACAGCCGCAGGTTGTTGAAAAATTTATCGTATAGAGGCAATCTGACAATTATAAGACACAAATAATAAGACAAATTAAAATGCAAAATCACTGATGACGCCTGTCCATAAAAAGGCAAAAACTAGTCTAGTCTGATTTAAAAATTAATAGTGTTTATAATTTTTAGAGAAAAACGTTCATTCTTCTTCTTAACCTCAACATTTCTAAAAGATACAGTTTGTTTTGTATTTTTTAAACAAAAAGTCTTACTTCTAAAGTTAGCATATTTTTTTTTGCTAAATATTCGTAAGATAAGAAGAGCAAAAATAAATCTGTTAAATATATCAAAATTGTTTTTTATTTTAGCTAAATTTAGTTACAGTTATATTAGTTTTTTGTTTTTATACACATCGAGATTATTTTTATGTTATTTTCAATTTATAACGAGCTTTCAACCTCCGTATATTTACAAAAATAAAGCAAATCAAACATATTAGCTAGGTTGATACTAGTATTTCGATCTGGCTAAAGATCTCATCAGAACCCGAAGTTTTAGAAAAGTTAGAGCCTCCATAATAGGCAGAAATAAAATATTAGCCAAAAAAAAAACTGAAATTATTTAAGTTTTTTTAGGGTTTTTTATGTGAATAAAAATCTTCACTTATTATGCCGTTATTATCTAACTAACTTTTAGCAAAAAAAAAATTGCTAATTTTGTCAGTTTTTCATGATATTTTTACACTTTTATTTCAATGAGTTTAAGAAAACTTAAAGCAGATTTTAAAAATAGTATAAATAAACATTTAAACATTTTTTTTTTTAAATAATTAGGATTTTTCCAATAAACTGATTTTTTCCAAGTGTTAAAAGATTATGGATTACATAGTTCTCAAACTCTTTTACATTAGCTGTCAGTGCACGTAACTCATGAGAATGTGTTGGACATACGTCGTATACCTATACAAAAAATTTATGAATGTGTATGAAAAAATGTGTTTGTTGTCAAAAGAAGAAGAAGAGTTTGAGATATATGTAATCAATGTTAAAGATATCTTTTTAAATTGTATATGCCCCCCCCCCCTCTCTCACCCAAAACTTTAGTCATTTTTTTTTTAGAAAAATCACCTAATATTTATTAAGCCTTTAAGTACACTATGACTTTTGCTAAGAATATAAGTTGAAAAAATAAACTATAACAAAAGTTAAGTACTTAACTTTAAGTAAAGCTTAATCTTGTTTCATTATATAATTTTTCTAGTGTTTTTCGCCACAATATTGGGGAAAAAGAAATGGCAAAACAACTTTCAAAAGTAATTAATCTTGTAAAGATAATATAAATATACAGTGTTGGAAAATATATTAAGACCAAAATATATTTTTTGGGACTTTTCTTCAAATTTGACACTCAAAATAGCATCTAATCAGTCCAATAAACATTTTTCCATCCGCCTAATGTGTCCATAATGCTTTAAAATACCGAATACAGACCAAATGCATTTTCTGGCCGAATTGTTCGGTCGGACACTATATTTTAATGTTGCTATAGACAGGCGCGTATCCAGGATTATGTTTTACCGAACCAACAAAAACAATACCAACAACAACAGAAAAAATATTTTTTTTTGTATTGGTAAAGCTAAATTTCATATAAGAACAACATTTTGGGTATCAACATTTTTGTTTTTTCAAAAACCTATTAATTTTTCACCCAAAATTTTAACTCTTAAACATGAGATTGTGCAGCTTAAAAAAATACGTGTCACTTTATTTTGCTCCTCTAGAACAAAGTTTGAATAGTTTGTTAATGTCATCGGGTTCGGGTAGGAATACCTCTCTTGTCAGTATGTGCGGGCGAAGATTTATTTTTTTCTATCTAAAGGAATAAATAAATAAAACAAAGATAAATGTTTTAAATTGACATGAAATTTGCTTTATTCGAAAGATTATAATTTAAATATGACTTCTGGCATATGACCGCCTCGTCTGGCTCGGACGTAGTCTAAACTGGAGGTCCAATTTTTTATGACTTTTTCTAACATTTGTGGCCGTATATTGGGAATAACGCGGTGAATGTTATCCTCCAAGTGGTCAATCGTTTCGGGCTTATCGACTTCACATATCCGCACAGAAAATAGTCCAGAGGCGTTAAATCGCACGATCTTGGAGGACAATTCACGGGTCGGAAACGTGAAACAATGCGGTTATCAAACGTTTCCTTCAACAAATCAATTGTGGCACGAGTTGTGTGACATGTTGCGCCGTCTTGTTGAAACCACAGCTCCTGCACATCATGGTATTTCCGCGAAATCTTCCATAAAGTGGATGGACACATATCCAATTCCAGTGCACGATGGCGGATAGACTAATTGGGGTCTTCCTCTACGCTACACTCTACAGCAGCAATGACTTCTTCTGTACGCACTGTACGACGTCTTTGTGGATATGCATCATTTAGAGTAAACGTGGCGCGAAAACGTTCCATAGTTAATAGAATTAATTGCTCTGATGGACGATTATGATGAGCGTAAAATGGACGTAGTGCGTGATACGTATTTCGAACAGAACCATGATTTTCAAAATAAATTTGCACAATTTGAAAGAGTGGTTCAGGCGTATGTCTATTCATGTTGAAAAGCCAAACCAAACTAAACATAAATCACTTGATAGCTGACAAAATGGCCGCCAGTTAAAAAAGTGTTTCCAACTTAAAGTTCTATACTTTTTTGCTTTGTTATTTTCTTAAATTTTTACTATTTCCTTACTTTTGTGTTTATCTATTTTTTTATCTTTCTTTTAATAGACATAAATTGAGCTAACAATCATTATTTTTATTTTAATTGTGGTTCTTTTTTATTTTACCACTTCACTCCAAAATGTCGTTTTTAAAACCATGCATTAAAATACCACTAACAAATGATTAAGTTGACATGATAGTTGGAAAATAAGTTAATATACTCATCACTCTGTAAGATTTATCTATTGCACATCTTAAAACAACATGTGAGTTATCTTTTAAAGAGCTAGAAAAAATGTATTATCATTTCACTTCCCCTTTAACTCTACTATTTTATTTAAATTTTTGCATATTAAAACATAAAAATAATTTTTAAAATAAATATTTTAAGCAATTATTGTAATGCCAGCTATCGTTCTCATTATATTTCCTACACTGTAGTCGACGTCAAATAAAAACAACATAAAATAGAATAAAATTAAAGTCAAAACGTTTTTGTCAGCAATACTTTAACAACGACCACAAACTAGATAATATCAAAGCTTAGTAAAAAAATTTAATTAATATTTTTTTTTTTTTTATTAGAAAGTTGTAAAACAAAAACTAGCGTTTTTTATTAAGGAAGCTTGAAAGAAAAAAAATTATATTCTAATGTTGATTTACTTATTGTTTGGTAAATCCCTATAAAATTTGTAAAAAATATATTCATTCATCACGTAATAAAATTCCATTAATTTTAGATTTTTAATGGATTTTTCTTTAGTAAAAAAACTACTTACTCATCCCTAAAAAAACTTAAAAACATGAACGCCAACATAAAATTGTTATTTTTAAAAACTCTCATGGTTTTAAACTGACACAACCAAATCCCTTATGGTAAATCATTTCATGTTTTTTTGTGTCTCTACTTAAATACACATCAAACCAAAAAAAGAAAAATCTTATATATTTTTTCAATGTAACTTTAGTTTTAACAAAACAGAAAAAAAAAAATTGACTAAAATTGCCAACACAACCAATCATTTTGATTTTCGTTTTGTTAACTTGTAAAAGTTAAACAAAAAATTGTTTATAAATTTTCATTAAAAACAACAAAACTTGTGGTTTTGCATATAAATTATTAATTTTTGCGCAAATTGTAATAATACTGATTTCCTTTCAACATCTCCTTCACTAGGGCAAGGAATTTCATGCAACTAAAAACTGAAAATAGGCGCTTTTAAAATACAGCTAAAATTAAAAAAAAAAAAAATATGCACTTAAAATATAAAAAATATGCAAAACAAAAATCAAAACTTGAAAAAATAAAAAAAATTAGATTATCTGTATGATATCAATGCATTAGATTAGGAAGTGTCACTGGAACTCGTCCATTGTAAGTTTTCATTAAATTATTGCAGTTTTTGAAAAAAGTTTAAAAAAATTTTCATTGAATTTATTAAAAATTTCATACACTTTTTTAAATATTAAAAATTTTATACACTTAAAGTTTCATTAAAAAATGTTTCATTAAAAAATGTTTCATTAAAAAAAGTTCCCATAAAAAGTATGCAGCTTTTTCATTAAATTAAGGAAAGTGAATTAAACTTTGTGAACAAGCTCGTTATAAATTTAAAATAACATAAAAATAATCTCGATGTATATAAAAACAAAAAACTAACAAAACTGTAAAAAATATTACTTGAGCCAGAGTAAAAACTAAAATTTTTTGATATAAATAGTAAATTTTTGGTCTTCAAAGTTTAGTAACGTCATGATTCTTGTTAGGAAAAGACCCTAACCATGTGCTTGATTACTAAAAAGACAAGAATGGAGCAAAATTAATGATTAATAGGTTTTTTGTTAAAGTTCTGACTATTATTGAGGCTCTAACTTTTCCAAAACTTCGGGTTCTGCTGAGATCTTTAGCCAGACCGAAATAATAGTATCAACCTAGCTAATATGTTTGATTTGCTTTATTTTTGTAAATATACGGAGGTTGGAAGCTCGTTATAAATTTAAAATAAAACTGCATTAGTGTAGTGAATTATACAATCACATAAGTTTCAAGTTATTTACAATTTTTTGTAAAATATATACAAGTCTAGTAAAAATTTCTAGACTTGTATATATATATTTATATATTTTATAAGAAATTTGTAAAAACTAATTTAAAACATATGTAGTTGTATAATTACTAAACACCTCGATAATATTCGCCCAGTGTTCTCTGCGTGTAAGAACAACATTTTACGCTTTTCTTCGGTTCAGCAAGTTTTTAAAATACAAAAATGATTTTACTTAAATCAAAATATAAAAATGTATCCAAAAACGAAAAATTTTTTTAAACAAATTAAAATAACGAAAATACGTAAAATAAATGGACAATATAATATGCATTAAAAAGCCCAAATATGCATTAAAAACTCAAAATATGGAAAAATATGCGCCTTTACCAAAATATGCAAAATATGCAACTATAAATCAATGCCATTTTGTTCTAAATTTTAAATATTAAATAATAAATAAATATTTATCAGTTTTAGATAACCGAGAAAAAGCATGAATTTGCATGAAATTCCTTGCCCTATGTTTATCACATCTCAGATAATATTGATTTTTTTATTGAAGAATACCAATCTTTACTACTTTTCAATCACTATTGTTAAAATGCACGAACATACATTACAACAATGTGTTATTAAAAAAATATTTTGTAAAATGTTTACAACTTTATAATTGAAAAAGTTGTGTATTTTTTTGTTATTTTAGAAACAAATTTTAAAGCGGGGGATTATGCAGCCAGTAGAGTTTTGAAAACAAGCCAAAAATATGTTAAATTGAAAAAGTTTATTTGTTAAAAAATATATTTTCTAAATAATGTTCAATAACATTTTTATGTACTAATAAGTGTATTTCAATATGCAAAGCATACATTTAAGGGGAAAACAAAATACATATTTTAAAGCATAGTTTTAGGTGTTTACACAAGGGTATTGGTTTTATTAACACTTTATTGAAGTAAAAGTTTTATGATTTCAATTTAAATTTAATATTCTAATAAACCATCAAATATTTTTAGATATGGTTGGTGTAAGCCAACCAAAAATTAAAAAAAAATCGTCAAAATTGAAAAAATTCCTACCAATTTTTTTTTTTTAATTTTGTCGATTTTCTTAATCTGGACGATTTTTTTTAAATTTGCCAATCTGTTCAATTTGTTATCATTATAGGGACATTATCAATTATGGAAAATTCATGTGCTCCAAATTGATTTTTAATTAAACATTTTATATATATTATTAAACCTTTAATTTAAAGTAAGTTTAAAATGATTTTCATTAAATTAATAAAAATTTTAAGAATTTACAAAAGCTCATGTACGCTCTACTTACAAGGCAAACACTTCATAATGACAGTCTCTCGAGGGGTTCTATCCGACCACAAAAGAATTCGAATATGTGATAGAGGAGCATAAAATTATGACATGAATTTTTTTTGCTGCTCAATATTACGTTTGAGGGTACACATCCTCGCATTCAACCTCTTCTTACCCCTTTTTTCCAAGGGGTATTTCTACAAAATTAATTTTGAATTGTACTGTGTTATTTTTCGAGTGTTGCAAGTGTTGGTTTTGTTTTTAAAAACAAAAATGAATTTTCTCTATAAGCCCAAAAAGCTTTTTAGCATTATGCTCCGCAAATATATGCTGTACATATTTTTGCTTTTGAATTTTTCCTTAAGGTATGCTTTAATTTTTTTCTTTCTTTATATTGACCTATTTATTAAATAAAATTCCCTTTTGCATAATATTTCTATTTTACTTAACTTTCTTTTTTTTTGTTGCCCCGTTTTGTTTGATATTCTATTCTTATTCACCCTTTTTCTAATGTGGCTAGTTAATTTTTTTCCAGATGATATTTTTTGCAGACTTGTTTTTTTATATTTTGTTATCCCTCCTGTATGTATACCGACTGCTAAAACGCTGTTGTACACTGAGCGTATTATTAACATGATATCAATAATTTGTTTTATATAAATGAAGTCTTGCAGATATTTAGACAAAAAAAAAACGGTTTAAATAAAGTAAATGCTGTTTTTTTCCATAAAATAATAAAACTTTTCATTTATGTTAAGACATTTTTCATTCAATTGGTAAATAAATCATTTAAAGTATGATTAGTTTTGTTAGCTTAATGACCAAATATTTTCTCTATGTGTAAAGCAGTTGATTCCTTGTGTTTTCTGTGCTTTCGTTGGAAAGCTTGTAGATTTAAATTTCATGTTCATCATATTAAATTACATTTTTCATCTTTGTTGTTAGACACGTTTACGTAATTGCTTTTTTTACCTGCAGTTGTTTTTGCAGTCAGTTGTAGTAATAATGTTGTTGTTACCCATAAAGGGTTTGACAAACTGTTGATATTACCCCATTGATATATGTGGCTTTTCATAACAACTGCACCGGTATAGGAAAAAGTATATCGTTTCAGTGTTAAACTTACATAATTTTTTTGTCCTATATAATAAGAACCATAAACGGAACAACTTTTTCATATACTAGACGAAGTCGGCGTGATAAAATATTGACAAATTAAAATTAAAAAAAAAATATTAAAAAATTATATTAATTCAGACCTTGTTCTGAATATGTAGTGTAATAACAAGTATTTTTTATTAACAAATTGTCCAAAATTTATTTTTATTTTCGATGTAAATAATTGTAACGACTTAAAAAGTTTCAGAGTGTCTTTCGGTTTCGTTTCGGAGAAGATATTTGTTAAATATTATAAATATTTGTGTTTGAGTCACAGTACGGATGCGTATTGCATAATACGTAGAACAATTATTTGAATTTTTTATCGAATATTAGACATGCATAATAATCTCCTAAACAAAACCGAGTAACACGCTTAAACTCTCAGACAAGGAGATTATCCAACTGTGTTCTCTCAGATCTTAATAAAATTTGGATTTGTGACAGAGGATCAGGTATTTTTTTTAGCGGCCCAATCACATGGTTAAGGGTTAAAAGGTGGGGTCAAAATGATTACATTTTTGTCTGAAATGTTATCAATAAAAATGTTGATACCAATATTGCCTATGGAGTATGTTAGGGTTGCAATTTATTTAAAATATTTAATATATCGGTGAAACAGCTCTTCGGGAGAGGTGCATTAAAGCCAATCAATACTAAATGTCGGAAAAAGCTCAGAGACCCCGTCGCAGTAATATACATACATATAGTTTTTGGAGATAAAATCGTTTAAAGTAGTAAAAACGATCGAAAGTCTCTTCGGAAAAAGTCTCATAAAAGCCAAACAATTTCGAATGTCGGAAAACATCAGAAACCGCATTGATTAAATGTGATAGACAATTATTCACATATTTTTTTAACTTAATCCTACCATAATTCTTAAACAAACCGCCAGTTTCAATATCACTTAAAATACATATTTTTGAATAACAAAAATATTTGAACGTTATCGGACATATTTCGCATACCAGTTAAAGCGTCTTTTAAAAGCTCTTTCATTTGGTACCCCACTTGTCTAAAATTTCTATGAAACAATTCTAAATAAGCCGAAAAAACGAAAAATGGGGTAATTTACTTATTAACTCCTAAACATGAGATTGGGCAGCTAAAAAAATACATTTTCGTCATTTTATTTTATTTTTTTTCTTTATCACATATCCAGATTTCATTAAGATCTGAGAGAACCCATCGGGAGACTCCTCATGTAAGAGAATTATCTGCTTGTTATTAATGAACTTTTGCATAAAATCAATGAAATTGTAATGGCATTCGTCCATTAAAACTTTTCTTAAAGTGAATGCAAAATTTTACTATTAAGAGAAATCATGCTTTGATCAGGTATATAAGTATATCAAATCTATGAAGCATTGTGATATTTATGAAGTTTCCATAATTATGATGAAACTTTTCACAAATATTTATGAACCATGCTTCATAACTTCTTCCATGTTTAATAACTTATGTAAGAACTATATTAAAAAAAATATGTTAATTTGCGTAATTTTCTACCCCACATTTTAATCCTTGAACTTGATATTGTTTACCCTAAAAAACATACGTATCAAATACTTTGTTGTCCTTTATTCAAATTTGTGGATTCACCAATGTGCAGTTTCCTTGTCAGATAATTTTTTTTATGGATCACATAATTTTGTGACTTTTTAGGAGAAAAAAATCATTAAACATTGCATATCGCAAACATTTGTTCTAGAGCCACGGTACACATACGTAATATTAATTACATTAATAATATTACGTATACGTGCAGTAGGATGCTTCTTAGCGCATAACTGACACAGTGTTCGAATTATTACTTTAAGACGTCTATATTTTTTACTGAATATAGATAATTAAGTTATTTAAAAACCACAAAATTATCCAACATCTGGACTACAATCGGGAGTAAGGAATTTTTAAAAAATTGTTATCCAGAGTTGCCAAATAGTTGTTTGAGAAAATCAATTATTGACCTTGTTGAAGGCACATTTTTGAAAAATTATTTAAAAACATTTTATATTTTTAATTGTTCTGTTGATGAGAAAATATGAAAATATATGTCTTTACTAAAAAGCAAAGCTCTGTGGAATCTGTAATATGATTGCAGATGAGAACGTTATGCATTTCCTGGGACGATGACCTGCATTTAGGAAATATAGTTTTTTTTTTATGGTTAAAGTGTTTGTCACAGTCAAATAGTGACATTCGTAATTAATTGTATTACAATTAATTACTGAAGATTTTTCTAGTACGATTTTTACAAGAAGAATAAGAAAATATTTTTATTGAAATATTTAACGGACACAATGGATATGCCAGACTGTCACAGTATCGTATATATACATATGCGAATAGTTTATACATACATAGTTTGGCAAAAAAATGTCCAGCATATCTCTGCCCTGCGCATTAAATAATACAAAAAACTAGATATTTTCTTAAAACAAACCAAAAAGGGTTGTCTTTTTTAAGTTTTATCTAAAAACACCAATATTTGAAAAAAAAAATTAAAAATTGTGACACTCTGATAGATGAAATTGCTTACTATAGTTTTATAGATATTTCCTTTACACTGGGGGAATGATATATATATATATGTATGCACAGCGCATACTTTAGGGACACGACCAAAATTGTCCCCGAAATATGCGGTGTATCGATCCAACTGTCCTCATTTTATACGCTAGATGTATGAAAAGGCGCGAAAACTTTGAGGTCAGTCCCCAAAGTAAGCAAATGTCCCTAAACTATGCGGGGGAACGAATGTCCCTAGAGTATGCGCTGTGCATACATATATATATATCTGTATATACATATCTATATATATATAAAGGTTGAATATAATAAAAAAATCTGTAATCCTATTTTAAATTTTGTTTTCAATTAATTAATTAGATATTTTCTATAGTTTTTAACGAAATAATATTGTGAGTGTACTTACTGTAAATTTGACATTGATACGCTGTATTTGTTCCTGTAGCGGGGCAATTGACTTCTAAAGCCTCATATGTGTCAAACATGTTAGTGTGTAATTTTTTCTTCCGAATCCGCTTAAAATGCTGAATATTAAACAAGGTAAACATTTTTACTTGAGCAGCTGCTAAAAGCGAAAAAAACAAATTTTAAAAATATTTAAAAATAATATACGCAAAAAAATTAAATTATTAAAAAAATAAAATGTAGTCTCAACTAAATTGGTTTTCAAGCCAATCGTTTAGTGATTACATCCGATAATTCAGATATCACAAACCTATGCCGGTAGTAGCACTTTAAATATGTTTGTAGGTTGAAACCAATTCGATTTTCTTTAACGATATTCAATTTTGGTTTTCCATTGCAGCTTTCGGAGAAATCGAGACATATTTTTTATTTTTTTGTTATTAACACGTTGACTGCCAACTACGAGATAACTCGTAGTACGATTTCCCTTCCAGGAAGCCAACTACGAGTTATCTCGTACTACCTAAAACTACCACTTTTTGTGTAGCTACGAGTAAAACCGTATTATAATAGTGTTAGTATCGATAAATGGCTTCTGGGAAAAGAAAAAAATTTTGGGTTTGGCTTCCGTGAGCTTTTTTTTTATTAAAAAAAAAAAAAAAAATTTATGGAAAAATTCATTCAATATAATTCAAAAATTCATTCAATATAATGGAAAAATTAACTCAAATACAAGAAATAAAGTAATATATTATTGTTTGTGGAAGTTTTTAAAACAATTTTCCACACAAAGGGCTGGCTTCTCTGGACAGGCTGGACAGAAGTAACGCGTTTCTCGGCGTTTTTTTTCTTGGGTACATACACGACATGGCTTTGTCGGACGCTGTTTTTTTCCGTTGGTGGTAAACACTCTAAATAATGGAGCTCTTTAGATCTATTTTTTTTCAAAACTATAGAATACTATACTATAGAAAGCAAAAATTATGTTTTTTTAGGAGAAAAAGGACCTACGAATTAACTCGTATTTGGCTTCTGCGTAGCGACTACGAGATAATTCTCTTTCCCAGAAGCCAACTACGAGATACTTCGTAGCGAGTTCTTTCCCAGAAGCCAACTACGAGATAACTCGTAGGTCCTTTTTCTCCTTTAAAAAACATCATTTTTGATTTTTGATGATACCAATGATCTAGAAATAGAGTTTTTAGTAATATAATGTGAAAAAATCAAAATGTCATTTTTGGCCAGTTTTCTGAAAATGGCATTGGCAGTCAACGTGTTAAATGAAAAAAAATAATGTAAAATATTAAACAATTAAATATTTATTGCAATTTTATGCAAATATTTGTAATGAATATTTCTTAATTTCATAAATTAATTATGACACATTTTAATTTAAAAATGAATTACAAACAAATTTAATACATCGTTCGTTAATTTTATTAACATGTTATAAAGTTTGTATGCCTTTTTACATAAAAAAAATTTTCATTAATATTAATATAAAATAATAATTGTTTAATAAAAAGTGTTGTTTTGCAATAATAAATCCATTATTAAAACTATAATTATATAATTTTTTTTTTCACAAAAGCTATATGACGAATTTCAAAAATTTTCTACACTTTGAGGCAAAATATTTTGAAAAAATTTTTCGACATGAATAAATTTTTGTGTATATGCTAGCCATTGTTTTAATATGCTAACTCCATCCGCGTTTTATCACTTTTCTTTAACCGTGCAAAAATCATGAATGTTTTAAGTTTAAGTCAAATTAAAAATATTAAAATTACAGTTTTTGCTTTGATTTTATTAAAGTAAATTTATCACAATAAATATAAAATACATTCAAATAAAGAGTCCGCCAAATAACTTTTTTTTTTTTTGAACTCCTGAACCAATTGGACTTTGTATGGCGTCATACCAAGGTCTTTATGCAAAATTCGTCTCAATGATGTCTCCGAAATGTTCAATTGTTGAGAACGACGGTGAATTGATGTTGATGGCGCTTCACGCACACTTTCTGCCACAGCAGCAATATTCTCGGGAGTACGCACTGTTTATGGCTTTTCACGCTTTGGTTTATCGATGAGGATGCCAGTTTCTTTCACTTTTTTCACAAGATAACGAACATACGGACCATATTCGTTCAGCGGAAGGATAAAACTAATTATCTGTCAAATCAGACATGAGCTAAGTGTTACCATTCACGAAATAAGCACTAGTTGAAAAAAAAAAAACGTTAGATGGCGGACCCTTTATATTATTGTAATATATTAGAGCTTAAAAGAAATTCGCGATTATTTTGTGAAAACACTATTTTTTTGACGGTTTTATGATATTTAATTGGAAATTATATTAAATACTGGTGTAAAGTGTTTGTGTCCGTGATATAATGACAGTAGTAATTAATTTTATTATAAATAATTACTAAAGATTACTTTAGCTAGATTTTTACAGGAAGAAGAAGAATAAACACATTTTAATGGACATAAGGGAAATGCCAGACTGCCTTAATTTCGTCCCCGCCAAGGACTCGTCAGTGGTTAATTTATGTGTCAATTAATCTAAGTATTTTATATTGTTAAATTGCTCTAAATGAAAAACTTTTTACTTTGTGTCGTAGTGAGTTTCAAACCCACAGTCATACATCAGGCTATGACTCGTAGCATCACCTCTGTGGACAAAAACTTTAGAGTATTGTCCTTACGATGTGGTATTATATTTGTATTTATTGTTTTTTTTTTTGTTGTTATTAATATTAAGATTTCAAAATGGTACATTTTTATGTTCTTAAGTCATCTTTTTTTTATATAAAAAAGGCGAAAAAAAGTTTAAGCGTTAAAAAATTTTAAAATGCCTTTTGGACTCGGAGGTGCTTTTAACTAAGAAATTCAGTTCTCGCAATACGCTAACCAATTTCAAATATAATTAAAACCGAATTGAATAAAAAATATATAATTAAATTATGAAAAAAACTGTGCAATGTTTAAAAGTCGGAAAATTTTGGTTTCACTTGTAAACCACCAAACAACTCTTTTAGTGAATGTAACTCCCAAGTGACTACATTTCTTATTGGTTTGGATCAAAAAATAAAAGCTATGAGGAAGAAAATAAAATGAATGAAACAATTCTTGTAAGCTTGTAAGTATTTTTTTAATTTTTCGACTTGAATTCTCTAAGTGACAACTTTTCAACGTAAAACTTTGCATGTCATACTTTTTAGGTATAGTCTACCTAACCCTGTCCATCGTTCTTATCAATTCAAAAACCCTTGACGTATAAACGGCATCTAAAATCAGTTTCAACAGGTTTCGAAAATTTTTAAAATCACTCATATGTATAAAATGTAAAGTAAAAACTGTTTTGTGGGTTCAATAAAAAGTGCATGATTTTGAAAAGCTTTTGACAGAGAAAAAAGTTTTTTCCAATTTCATTATTATTGTTTTCCGATACTTCGTTACTGTCACTGTACAGTTGTTAACAAACATGTTTTTTTTTACTGTTAAACAAAAAGAGAATAAAAACATCCTCTTCTACAATTAAAAATGTGAGGCATAAACCGAAATCGACGGACTCCCCTCAAAACAACACCAAAGGGTAATTGAAAAAGAAAAAAAAAAAACAGGGAATGTATAATGAAAAATTGTAAAAAAAGAAAAACTCGTGATGTTGTTCATTCATTTATACTTGGCATTCCAAGCGGAACCAAATACCATTTTCACTGTGTTTTTTTACTACTTCTATATTCCGTTAGGGCAAGGAAGTTCATGCAACTGAAAAATTAAAATAGGCACTTATGAAAGCTAAAAACATCAAAAAATATGGAATTTTTGCAAAAATCAAAGTTTACAAGTTTACATTTTCATCTACACACAGAATAATTTTTAGCTATTTGCCAACTGAAATTTGGTTACTACGACTCTAATTCGGTTATAACGAATTTCAGCCAATTGGCACAACATTATATTAGTTTTCACAACAAAGTTCGGTTAATTCAACAGAATTTTAGTTGTAACACCCAAAATTTCCTGAAATTTCGAATGTAATTATAAGTTGTTACCATTAATATACACTTTTCAATTCGGTTGGCACTTTATTTCTCTGTGTGTACTTTTTCAATAGGAGCAGAATCTTACGCTTTTCTTCGTTTCAGAAAGATTTTTAAATATAAAATATAAGTTGGCATCTATCTTTTCAATAAGAACAGAATCTTATTATTTTCTTCGGTTTAGCAAGATTTTAACATGTAAAAATTAACTAGTAAATTCCCGAAATAGATCTATCAACACATTCCGGAAAGATTATTTGTTAGGACAATATCCTAATAAAGAAGTATGGCCTCGAACTTGAATAATTTTCATTTTCATTGTAAAAATTAATTTTTTTTAAATCCAAATCCGAATATAAAAATGTATCCAAAGTATATTTTTCTAAAACAAAATACCTTAAATAAATTTAAAATATGCATTAACCCATTAATGCCCAGACTTTTTTTTTTTTTTAATTTTGAGACAAAATTTGTGAACACACTTTTTTCAGAGCATGCTAAATTGTAAAAACTTTGCTGGCAACTAAAGTTGCCAATGGGCATTAATGGGTTAAAAAAAAGAACAAAATGTGAATAAAAAATTCAAAATATGCAAAAATATGCAATTTTGCCTAAATATGAAAAATATTGTGAGCCCCGGTAGGCTAGTTGGTAGCGTGCTGGCTTATCAGTGTGGGGGTCGTGGGTTCGATTCCCAGCAGAGGCACTGGTCTGTTTTCGTTACAATGCGCCGAAAGCCAAAGTAGCTAGTGCTCGGTTAGTGTAATATATAGTATATAATTTGAAAAGTATGCAACTACAAACTATCGATAAAAACATGTATTTGCATGAAATTCCTTGCCCTAGTTATTACACATTGTTTTTATCTAACCCACATATCAGTGCCAAGTTTTTTCGTAGCCCAGTGACGCTTTGAGGATAGTTCAAAATTTTAGTAATTTATATTTTGACTTTTTTCGTTAAAGTTATATAAAATATAAAGAGTGTGATGGATGCTTAATTCTTCAGTTAATTTTTTAATTTAATTGTTTTTTCTCAAACAAGTCGCGATATCGGTTAAATATGCTATTTTTTAACTTTTTATTTTTAAATTTGATGACAAATTCTTCTCGTTTTTTTTATAAGGCGAGATAAGATCAAATTGGAAAAACTGTTTTTATCAAACCATTCAAATTTTTCTAACATAAAACTAATTATATTTCTTAGGCGAAACAGTTATTAGTTAATAAGCCTTTATGATTTTACACCAAAAACTATTGCTGGTACATCACTTTCACTTACTATTTTCTTGGGTTTATTTGGTTTCCATTCACCACGTCATTGTTTAACAAATTATACCATAGTTAGTTTTTTGTTAAACCTCAAGCTAAACTTTTATCCAATTCAATGCTTTTTTTAGTGCAGTCAAATTAAAAAATTTTGCTGGAAAAGCAACATAAACTTCAGGCCAATTAAATACATTGTTAGAGTACTGATTAAATCATATTATTTTTCTTTCTTTTTATATTAACACTTTAGGAAATATGTTAAATTCAGATATCAATAGCAACCCTAAACTAGTAGAATAAAATGACATCACATTTGAATATGAAACAATTGAACAATTTGCCCAGCAGCAACTCTATCTCTAACATACACTTGGTATCCTAATACTAATGAATGTTAATAAAGCGCATCACAATGTGATAATTACTTGTGAACATGAGATAAAAATAGAATTAAAAAGAAGAAGAATTCTTGTAGAAAAATAAATTGTTCATAAATATTAGTTAATATTGTCCCTTCTGATTAAAACAATACATTGTGAATACTGTGATTGAAAAACTCCACTTAGCCACACTCAGCACTGTATCGACCGTTGCTCAACTCGCTAAGAGGTAGTGCTAAGAGTCATAACCTGTTGTATGGCTGTGGGTATGAAACTCACTACAACACAATGTAAAAAGTTTTTCATATGGAGCAATTTAACAATATAAAATACTTTGTTCAATTGACACATAAATTAACCACTGACGAGTTCTTGGCGGAGACGAAACTGCGGCAGTCTGGTCTGGTGTCTGTTTTCAATAAAAATGTTTTCTTCTTCCTGTAAAAATCTAACTAATTAATCAAATTCAGATAAAAACATTCAAATATGTTTAACACATGTTTTCTAACCAATACGAACCAAGTTCCAGTTTGCCAATACGAACCAAGTTCGTGTTTGCTTAAAAAAGAACGATTTTAAATGAAGCATGTTCTAAAATTTATTTTATTTATTTTCTCCATAGTAATCGCATACAAAATTATTAAACAAAAAAAAAATTTAAAAAATTTTGAAATTCACCGAAATTAATTAGGTGGAGTATAAATAAACTTCATGTACTAAAATTTTGCAAATTCGATTAAAAGATTTTATAATATTCACAAAAAAATAAGTGAAGTTTTCTCTTTTATTGCAAGGATAACCTACATCCTTCAGCCAATCGCAATTAATTGATATGGGTTTCAATGATCAAAGTCCATACTTTAAAACCATATTACAAGTTATTCATAGTTTATGCAGCTATATGAATTAATAAGAAATTTTAAAGAAAACAAAAATTGATTTTTGGTAAAAGTTAAATACACGAATATTTCGAAAAGTGGAGCTAATATTAAAGTTTGGTGTTCACATTCGTGATCCACGTTTTCAAATCTATCTCAATTAATAAGTTGAATCTTCGAGGCGTTTTTAGTGTTTAACAGTGTAATTATAAGTAAGGATTAAAAAAGGATTCTTTTTATTGCAGTTACAACATTTCCAAAAATAAAACGAAATTTAAGCTTCTTTTATTTTTAAGTGCGTGTATGGAATATTTCGTACAAAATGTGTTTAAAACATCAACGTTTATATTTTTTCTGCCTGTCCCTTGTCCTTAGCTTTTGTTATTTGTGTGTTTGGTTTAGGAAATGCCAAAACTAATTAAAAGTAGGTTTAAATTATAACAAGGTTTTTTATGAGATCTCATTTTTTTTTAATATTTTCATTTGTAACTTAATTTTTAATATATAAATTATAAAAAAATATGAATAATCTTTTAATTTTAAAAATGTATCTTTATTACTTGAGCTCATTATGCTGATTTTATTTTAAAATAAACATGACTTTCTTACAAAGTCAATTTTAGATAAAGGACCGTGTTTGCCTTAACTTAAGTACTAAAAAACAAATCATAAAATGAGTAGTCTTTAAATTAAATTGCTTTCTTTGTATTAAAAAAAGAAAAATAACAATTTTTGAAATTATGTTGTGTCACAGTAGAATTACTCAACAAATCATTATTATGATATAAAAATTATATAAACCATTAGTATTTAGTTATACACCATTTTCAATTGTATTTCAGAAATTATCAATTGAAGAGCTTAATGTAAAAACGTGATAAGCCACATTTATTTTATTGCTGGATTTATCTGCTTTCTAGTCACCTGTTGATGAGTATTTGATAAAAGCCTTGCTTATACACCTAATACAAGTATCTAAAGAATAAAAGTCCTGAAAAGGTCATATTTTATGCATTAAATCAAAACTGTGAGGGCAAACTCCAGTAAAAATTAGTATATGTCTTATCAAGTTTTTACAATAAGCCCTTCAATTGTATTTCAGATTTATCAACAGTATTTCAGAAATTATGAATTGTATTTCAGAAAATATCAATTGTATATCAGAAATTTTAAATTGTTTTTCAAAAATAATTAATTGTATTTCAGAAATTACTAATTATATTTCAGAAATTCTTAATTATAATTCAGAAATACTAAAAATTTTTTTTTTAATAAGTTCTGAAATAGATTTGATAATTTTTGATATACGAGTACAATTCATAATTTCTGAAATACAATTTATAATTTCTGAAGTTGGTTGGTTGGTTTAAGTGGCAGCTCACGCTAGTCGTGAGCATCAAGTAGAGTCAAAAAGCGACTCCGTTTTGAAGAGACCACACTACCCGTAAGGAACTAATATCCCACCCCGTTTGTACGCCCTAGGTCGTAGTTGGGCCACGTAAGTCTCGCGGTCCTACATGTATCCAAATTATGCCACCTGTCCCCCGCCCTGCGAATTTCTGAAGTACAATTGACAACTTCTTAAAAGCAATTGATCATTTCTGAAATACAATTGATAATTTCTAAAATACAATTGTTTAATCGGAAATTCAATTGCTAATTTCTGAAACACAATTGCAAATGGCGTAGATAACAAAATGCATACATACATACGATACATACAACATACCTTATTAGTTAGAAAAACACCCTCCTATTACTGACTTTCTGACCAAAAACTCTTCAGCAACTGTTGCCATATCATACATAAATGGTTTGTTTTTCTTTTGCTAGTCTTACTTTATCGTATGGTCACATATTTCCACAAAATATAACCATAACTTTTTGGACACTACTCAACAATCATTAATATTACAATTTTGACATACTCTTTAAGGTTCCTGTGGTTGTTTTAAATCACACAAGAAGAACACCCAACACGTACACACATTTCAAATACTTATACACCTCCTAACTGTACATAATGATATATTTTCTATTATTATATGAGTATGACGTTGATGATACAAGAACACGCAAAATACATAGTACTACCACATATTTGGAGTAGAGTGTGTGTGTGTGTATTTAAGTATGTATGGCGAGTAGGAGGTCCCTTAAAAATATATTTGCTATTACATCGCCCAGTTTTTTTGCAAATGGTTCCAAATGAAAGATCTGGATTTTATTTTGGAAAACGTTAAACCGTGCCGATAGTTGGCCGAAAATTACCCATTTTGAAAAGAGTGCATTCACACAGAGAAAAATTTAGCTATTGGCCAACTGAATTTCGGTTATTACCACTCAAATTCGGTTATTAATAATTTTAGACGGTTGGCACAACTTAACATTCGTTTTAACAACAAAGTTCGGTTAATTCAACTGAATTGTAGTTGCAATACCCAAAATATTCAGAAATCGAATGTAAATATCGTTGTACTAACTAAATTTATAAGTTGGGACCATTAATTTACACTTTCCAATTCTCTGTGTGTATTATTAAAAATTCACAAAATTCCGAAGTTTGAACAAATTTATTTTTTATTCCATTTTATACACAAAATTATTTAGATATGGAAATCTATCTTCATCGGATAATATTAACCCACTTTAGCCTAGACTCCAAAATGACCCACGAATTTGATAAAAATGCAATAATTTTTTTTGTTTTTTAAATAATTTTAAAGATTTTTTAAAATGCCTTTTTTGAAGAGTCGATTGCTATTTTTATAATATAAAAATTTTTATAAAAGCAAAAAAAAAAAAAAATAAATTTGTTTTTGGAACGACTCCTTTCCAGGACATTTCATGAAAATTGCTTATTTTGTCAAAAATTACACAACATTGGAATGTTTTTATCAAAGTTTGCATAATTTTCGGAAAAATATCACATATTTTTGATTAGACTATAATTATTTTTACTTTTATTTAAAAAATCTTTAACCTTTAGTGGCCTGGGATCAAAAAATTACCATGAAACTTAATTTTAATTACGACTACAAGAGTGTAAGCTATTAAATTGAAAAAAAATCTCCACTTGATAAAAACATTTGTTTTATGTAAATTGATCCTTATATGGATAATTTTTAAACTTTTGGTAAAAAAAGATCCACTTGGAAAAAATACCCATGAAACTTAACCTAAATTATGACTGCAAGATCTAAAGCCTTCGAATGTATCAAAATAATGTTCCAATTGCTAAAAAATATAATTTTGTGTAACTTGATCTTTATGGCGTTAATGTTTTCAATTTTTTACCAAATAAAACACACTAGGTAGTTTATAGAATAACATTTTTTAGATTTTTAATAAAATCGGATATATATCTTTAAAATTAATTTAAAAAAAGTGTGTTTTTGCGTTTTTTATAAAATTCGTGGATCATTTTGTATTGCAAGCTGAAGTGGTCTAAAGACATCCGATAGAGTCAGTATTTCATATCTGAATATTTTAGAGTATATTTAATGAATTACTGCAATAAAAAATATTTTTTCCGAAACTTTGAGTTTTGTAAATTTTTAATAATAATACACATTTCTTTCCAAAATTGGCACTGGTTGATGTTTTTCAAAAAAATTTTTTGCCTCCATTTGGAACCATTTGTAATAGAATTGGGGGATGTAATGATCGAAAATCGACAAATCGTTATTTTACGGGACATCCTAATGTATAGTTATTATATCAAATCATGTCTTTTTGGTGAAATAGGCATTTTGGTCAACTAAAGTCTTAATCATGTAAAACAGCAATTGCTAAAACACATTCACATAATCACGCTTACGAACAGAAAATATGTATTCATATGAAAAATTATGTGTGTGTGTTAGAGAATGGACCAAAACCAAAAAATGTCTAAAATTAAAAATGTGTGCAAAAATTGTTTTTGGATAGGAGAAAATATTAAAAATATCATATTCGTTTTCAGCGTCAATAATATTATTAATATTACTAAGAAGACAAGAATAGAGCAAAATTAATGATTAATAGGTTTTTTGTTAAAGTTCTGCCTATTATGGAAGCTCTAACTTTTCTAAAACTTCGGGTTCTGATGAGATCTTTAGCCAGATCGAAATACTAGTATCAACCTAGCTAATATTTTTGTATGTATAAGGAGGTTGGAAGCTCGTTATAAATTAAAAATAATATTTTTCTATATTCCGGATATGGAGTTGAGAAAAATATGCAAAGAATACTCAAGTTACTGAAAGAGAATTGTCAAATTTAATATTTTGTATCGGATTTGAAATAAGAAAATAAAAATGTCTACTTCTTAATTGAAGTAGTTTTTATTGGAGTTTAGTTTTAAACTTCCAGAAAAACTACTGGAGTTTTAATGTGAACAAAAACTACTCTTAACAGAAAAAAGTTTTTCTTTTTTAAATTTGACCACCATTGGGACACCTATGTCCCATTTTGTATATTCGTCCTTTATGAAATTAAATTAATTAATTCCCAAGTCCAACCAAAATTTTGATACAGTTTGTCCAATTAAAATCTATGAAATATGTACAATTACAAAAAAAAAACACATAGTTTTTACTATGCGGCAACCCTAATCGGCTCTAATACCATGTTGGCCCTAGTAGTTAGTATGATCTTAAAGTTGCAACTATTCAGTAACGACACCTGCAACTTTGAAAAAAATCTTGGTGCAGGAATAAAGATTATTTTTTTTTTAATTTCGGTCCCCTCTAACATATTAACATTACAATTGAGTCATGGAATCATATTACACATACACATAGTTAAGATGGTATTGGAGTAAAAGCAAAAATTGCCATTACAACTGCGATATGGTACATTTATAGTGATTTATGTTGCAAAAGTTGGATGTTGACATTACCACTGGGTATATAGACTTGTATTTTTTGTCAAAAATTCAATTTGGCGAAACTAACAAGTTCTTAGTTAAAAATTAACAAATTTACTAAAATGTTTTTGTTAAAATGAATAAAATTCTGTTTAAATTTTTGTGGATTTAGTAATTTTTTGAACACTTGTTGATTTTTAATTTTTTGAAATTTTAGATGCAGGTATTATTTTGAGTGTATAACATTTGACTATACATTTCAATGATTCCAAAAACGTTCGACAACTGTTGAAACAGACTTTAGAGGCCTCTTATTTCTCAAGGGTTTTTTGAATTGAGTGAAACGATGGAAAGGGTTAGATAGGCAAGGTAATTTTGAAGTAAAGTACCTGATTTAATAAAGTACCTGTTTTAATAATAGGTACTTTTTTTTAACAAAAGGCACCTTTTAAATAAGGGTACGTTTTAAATAAAAGGTAGTTTTTTAATAGCAGGTACTATTTAAATAACAGGTACTTTGTTTTTAAAAAAAGTACATTTTAAATAAAAGATAATTTTTTAATAAAAGGTCCTTTTTAAATAAATATAATTTTTTAATTAAAGGTCCTTTTTAAATAAAAGGTACTTTTTAAATAAAAGGAACTTTTTAAATAAAAGGAAAGGAAAGGGTACTTCTTAAATAGATATCTTTTTAAATAAAATGTAATTTTTTTAATAAAATGTCCCTTTTTAAATAAAAAGTACTTTTTAAATAAAAAGTACTTTTTAAATAAAATGTACTTTTTAAATAAAAAGTACTTTTTAAATGAAAAGTACTATTTGAATAAAAGATACTTTTTAAATAAAATATAAGTTTTAAATAAAAGGTACTTTTTAATTAAAAAATACTTTTTAAATAAAAGTTAATTTTTAAATAAAATGTACATTTTAAATGAAACTTACTTTTTTAATCAAATGCCGTAAAGTTGCTCTCATGGTCTTTGAAATATTAAACTGTTTTTAAGCTATGACAAAATATAAATTCGTCATGCATACTGAAATGAAATCAAAAAGATATTATTAGTATTTACACTTTGTTAAGTTTTCGTTCTGGGTCAATAACTGGCTTTGTAAACTACTAACTATAGCAATACATTGGGTGGATCTGAATTGAGTTTGGCTAGGTTAAAACAAATAAATCAACACTATCAAATAGAGACTCATATGACAATATAAATGATTTTTTCCTAACTCCCCGCTAGTTGTTGTGACAACAGAAATGCTTTGTAGGTGGGAAAAACACTTTTTTTGTTGGGTGGTATGTAAAACACTTTGTCAATTGCAAAAAATGACGTTTAGTTTGATTGATTATTTGACAAATTCAGATATTATTATTTGACTTTCAAAGTATTTACCAACAGAAGTATGGAAAATATGTATTACCAGAGTTTTCTTTTAACTAAAAATTTAGGGCATTATTGTTATTGATGGTATTAAAAATTTTCAATCATTGTGTACTCGTCGTAAAAAGTCTGTCCCTTATGTATCAAAACGTTTTAAAAGGGCTATTTCAAGTGTTGCATGTTTGTTTTGGATTTTTATCAGTTTGAACAAAGTTTTTACAAAACAAATAATGAAAACAGCTTAATATTTCAAGTATTTACCGCTACTTTAATATATAACACCTAAACGTATGAGTTATATTCCATTGCTAACAAATATTAATCATACGCCTCAATATAAAATTGAAATAGAAAAAATACTAATCATTGCATCATATTGCGCCAATCGACTTTTGAAAGTAGAGATATGAACTAAAATGTTAAGCCATTATACAGCTCTGTACGCCGAGCTTAATTTTGGACTGGAATGGGGTCTCCGTACACAAAAAATGCCTTCATATATTTTCGAAATTTATCATTTTGAATTTTTGTCGAAAAAAGGAGATTTTTCTGAGTAATTTCGATCCAAGCTCCAAAACTACTAAACCGATTAAAAAATTATTTTTCAATTTGACTGACAAATACAGTAAAATTACTCAAAAATTAAAACTAAAAAATAAAAAATATTTCAAAAACTACTCTAAAACATTTTTTAATACAATTTTCGATTTTATGATGCCTAAAAAGAAATAGTCGCATGTTTGTCGCTTTATTGCTGTAACCTAGTGTTATTAATGCAAGTTAATGTAGATGTTTTCTTAATAATAATTCACTTTATAATCAATTCCTAAAGATGTTAGTGATTAGTAAAATATTATATGTAGGTATTATTTAATTTCATCTCAACAAACTAATCTTGTGCAATTTTTGTTAAAACCAAATGATAGTCTTATTAGATTTGGTACAGACGTTTTGTAAGTAGTAGCGAATTTAACGTACTTTTTGTTAATGTGTCAGTCAGCATGTGTAGTACCAACAAATATTACACGCTTCAACATTATTTTATTCGCTAAGGTTTTGATTTGATTGATTTAAGTTTTTCTTTATCATCAATAGCACATGAATATATCACATGAGACTTTTTCTTAAGGCGTTTGTGTGTTTTTTTTTTTTTTTTACTTTCTATTTTGTATTTGTATTATGTAAATTTATGATGACGTTAATATTAATAATGTCTAACCTAAGGCGGTTAAAAAACAAACATTGATATATCAAAAGAAAGAAATACATTTTCTAAACAAACTAGAATAAAAATAAAATATTTGATGGATGAAATGTTACATTATCTCTGACAATGTTTTTAAAAGTAATTTTTATATAAATATATATTTAAATATTTTGCAAATGAAATGTTACATTATCTCTGGCAATGTTTTTAAAAGTTTATATAAATATATATTTAAATATTTTGCAAATTTTAAACCATCTTAAAATAAGGCTACAATTAATTTACAATGTTGAAAAATTGTAAAAGAAAAATTTAAAAAAGAAGTTGTTGAATTTTTTAAAATTTTATAGAGACAAATAGACTAATTTCTACACAGAAAAACTAAAATGAAGCCTTAATTCAAATATTTGTAAATACAATTAAAAAGTTAATTCAATCAGGACTAACTAAACTAATAATCGTATCAATAAATTTTTACAAAAATTTCAATTGAAAATTTAAATTTTCAATAATTTATCTAAAAAATAAAAATCGGAATCATTAAAATTTATTTAAATTTTTAATTGATACAATTAATTCTTTAATTGAAATTATTTTTAAAAAATTAATTAAGAAATTAATTGAATTGATTAAACTTTTAATTAAAATCAAATTTTCTATCAAATAAATCTTTAATTGAACATACTTAGGCAATGATTGTATATGTGTGGGATATTATTTCGACGAAATACTATCCAATATCCACATTGGTGGATCTTTGGGGCATAGAATGGAAGAAGTGGAGGAGTTTCGTTAGTGCGACGGAGTTCCTTAGGTAGAAAGGTGACATAGGACCGATTGTTTAAAGCGTAGAACAAGCCGACATTCTGGCTTAAGTGTAAGTCCTCAGGGACTTGAGTCGGATTAGGGAAGCATTTTGCCTTCTCCGAATCCTCTTTTCGACCTAACCTAACCTATATGTGTGGGATGTGTAGGATTTTTAATATAATGATGGAAACCGAAACCAATATCGGTAACGGGTTTAATACCGATATAATTACGTTCTTTATTTCAGTTACCGTTCAGGTTTTTAAAAAATACCGTTTACGATTTTTCAAGTTATTTCAATCGGTTACGGCTTTCGATTTGAATTGTTATTTTAACGGTTACTTGCTTTGATAACATTATTTGCAAAAAATTACTAACAAATTTTATCTTTAATTAAAATGACAACTTGCTTTTTTCCAACCTTGCTAACTCTCATTTTTTCCATTAAATACTCCATCACTCATAGACCATTAAACAACTAGTCGACCATATCAAAATTCTTACAATTTATTTATCCACTCATTCCATCTTCCATTATTATTGTAGACCCTTATAAATATTGAGTTTTTCTTTTCATTGTGCCACTTAACAATTAGTAGTGCTTTCCTAACTACATTTCCGTTTATTATTACGATAAGCCAAACTATTCATGGCAGAAGAAATTTTAGTAGTGTACTCTACTACTATGTACCTAAAATTACACTAACAAAGAAATTCATCTAAGGCTAACCCTCCAAAAGGTTTATGCTATTGAAACAATTGTAATGAGAAAATATTATAGAGGCAAAATAAACAATTTTGGGACGCATTCGTCCCAACGTAACTACGCAATTAAAAACAGTTTAGAATTAACTAAAAAAAAAAAGATGTTTCTGCATTTCTATTGAATTCATGGGTAGTTTTTGGTTTTATGTTTAAGTGGTTTAATTAAAAACTTCCGTATCAGAATAATTTTAAGTATGTTTAATGAATAAATTAAATAAAAAGGTTATTATTTAAAAATTTCGAATTTTAGCAATTTTTAATAAAAATGGTCTTTGATCAAGAATAGACATTCTTAGTCCGCGATGCAGCAATGGTTAACGTTTTCAAAAAAAAAAACGAATTCTTCCACTTGGAATTAGTCAAAATAAAGAGAGATATAAATAGACAAAATGTTATTTAAGGGTTGGATGGTATAAAAATAGGTCAACCTTCGATATTTGTTGTTTTTCACTTATCATAGTTTCACCCAAATCGTTGTGTTTACGCTGGATGACTTTCCTTGTAACTAAAGGGGAGCATGAATGTCTTGCAAGACATTCTCACCACAGTTTTCTTGCTCTGATAGTATTAAATCTTGAAAATTATAAAAACATGGACAAAATTAAAGTATTCCATGAAAAAAATTAAGAAGTTTTTAAGGTCTGTTTTTTGCTATTTTAAGTATAAAAGTCGCAAAAACTAGCATCACTAGCAAGAGAATATTTTTCAAACCCGTCATGTTCCCATACACAGATAATTATTTCACTTCAGTAATGAATTGCTTCATAGCTTTAAGGGGGCACATTACATTCGCGGCAGAGAAAACAGATCTTTTTTAAAATTGTAGAGAATTGCACAAATTACAAGAAAAAAATTCAAAAAAATATATTTTTCACTCCAACATGGTTTTATAGAGCTCCAAACTGGCGGCAGAGAAAAAACGGTGCCTCGTGGTTGTAGCGCTGGGAGTCGCAAAAATTGTCCGATCTGGAAAAAAAATGACTTTTTTAAATCTTAACAAAATTGGTTATCGTATGACACGAGCTTTTTTTTTCAATTTTTGGTGATATTCCAAATTTAAAAGTGTGTTTTTCGAAAAAAATATTGACTTTAAAAATCGAAAAAAAATTTAAAGACAAAAAGCTCGTGTCATACGATAGCAAATCAAGTTTAAAAAGATACAAAAAAAATTTCGTCAAAAAATGAACCCGCTAGTGCCGCAACCAGTACGAAAAACATAGTTTCGAGATAAACGCGTTCAAAGTTTGTGAACAATATTTTTCACAAAAAAAAAACACGACTTGACGCTGCAAAAGATTCCAAATAACTGAGCATATAAAATAAAAATTCCACTATATGAGGTATAAAGATGCATTTTTTTTCAAGAAATTCAAAAACACAAAAAAATCCCACCCTTCAAGTAGGTACGAAATAACAACCACCAAAAGTCAGGTAGCAAGTAAAACAAGTATATACCAGCTGCCGTACACGAAAATTGAAAATGCGCTCTCACTAATCCGGCTGTAACTTTTGAACCCGTAGGAATTTTTCCATAAAGTTTGAAATGTATGAAAATTAATGAAACTATGGAATTATATGAAAAATCTGTAATAATTTCATAGTTCTAAAGAAAAGTTCTAATGAAAATTTATGAAAAAGATATTTAACAATTTTTTTAATATTAATAAAATTTCTTGGATATAATGAAATTCTTCATTGAGAGAACAAAAAAAAAATTCAATGAAATTGTGTCATTAATATCATGAAGGATAATTCTTTCAGTGTACATAAAACATACATAATAAACGCTAATAATAAACGCTAAAAAACATAATTTTTAAATGAATTTACACTCAGAGAAAAAAGTTTCATGATATTGATGATATTTATACATACATCGTTTGTCATCAAATATTCATAATATTTATGAAGTTTTCATAAATATGATGAACAGTTTCATAACAATTTATGACAACTGTTTCATAGATTTTCATCTTTTCATAAACGAGTTTTATAAAATTGGTGAAAATAAATTTTAGCGTTTTATTAAAATTTTTATTTTTTGTGTGAAATTTAAAAGACATTATTTGCATTTTAGAGATTTTAAAACTTAAAACTACAAGAAAGTATTTGAAATTCTGAAACATTAATTAAATATAATATAATGTGTTCTGATTTTTTTTTTAATATAATATAATATTTCGAAATTTGAATTGACGTTTTTTAAATGAAAAATGTTTTTTTTTTAATTTCCAATGAGATTTTTCAACTTTAATTGTTATTCTTTACTTCAATTGATTCATAAAAATTCTACACATGAAATGATCAGAATAACAATATTGCAGTTCCATTAGATTTAGAGGTTTGCACTTGGATTTGGTCGTAATCTTACAACTTATTAAAATGTCACATAATTCTGGCCCATTACACACAGAGAAAAATTTTGCTATTTGCCAAATGAAATTCTGTTAATACCACTCAAATTCGGTAATTACGAATTGCAGTCGGTTGGTACAACTCAACATTAGTTTTCATAACAAAGTTCGGTTAATTCAACTGAATTTTAGTTGCAACACCCAAAATATTCAGAAATCCAATGTAAATATCGTTGTATCAACTGAATTTATAAGTAGATACCATTAAAATACACTTTTAAATTCGGTTGGCACTTTATTTGTCCCCATTGTCCCCATTTGGGTACATCAATATAATTATGCAAGTAAAAATACTCTATTTTTATTATTTTTTATAAAATTTTTTTTTTTTTCTAAATTATTTTTGTTTTTTTTTTTTTTTTTTCTAAAATACAATATTTACATAAAAAATGTGTAATCAGCTCACTTACAGTACACGTTCATAAAAAAGTTTAAAATTTTTATTCATTTCGTAGTTTTTAAATTTATCCAATAAAGGGTACGCCAAATAACTTTTTTTTTTTTTTGAAAAATGCTATAGAAACTGAATATTTTCTCAAATTTCTTTTTTTATTTGAAAGTATAATCCTTCCGGTTAATAATGGAAAATAATTTCATTCAAATGGCTGCCTCGGCTGGCCATGCAGTAGCCTACACGATCGGTCCAATTTTTAAGCACATTATCGATTGTGTGCAGCTGTATTTCACCAATGGCTTCACGAATATTGTCCTTTAAAGCGTCAATTGTCTCTGGCTTGTTGGCGTAACACTTATCTTTGACGGCACCCCATGAACAAAAATTCGTTCAACATGGCCCGATAACGATCGCCATTGACTGGAACGGCCACTCCTTGCTCATTTCCGTACGCAATTTTCGCACACATTCTGCAACATTACCATGATTTTCAGAGTAATGTCGCAATATTTCCCAGCGTTGTTCAGGCGTATACACAACCATATTCGTTCAGCGGAAGGATAAAACTAATTATCTGTCAAATCAGACATGAGCTAAGTGTTACCATTCACGAAATAAGCACTAGTTGAAAAAAAAAACGTTAGATGGCGGACGCTTTATAATGTTGAAAAAATTACTTTCGGAAAATAGCGGCAAATTATAATCTCGGTAATCCCTAAAACATATAATATATCTAAATAAACTTTTGACGGCACAAAATATAGGTGTGCTCATATGGGGACAGTGGGCGGTAATGGGTTAACGAAAAATTACAATTTTTGTTACTTTTTTTGTAGAAGCTGCACAATAAAACCAGAAAAATCGTAAATTCTTATCGAAACTCTTTTAAAATAGTGATAGCGGAAATTATACTTAATGACAGTTGACAGTTTTAGCATATTTATGCAACAACGTCAAAAAAAAAGAAAGGTCCACTTTAGCGCACAGACCACATTAGCGAACATTTCATTATTAATTATTTTCTATTTTGTAAAATTTGTAAAATCTAAATCTAGTTTCTAATTTAATAAAATGACTCTTAATTAATATTCAGACTCATTGCCATAAGTGCCAGTATAATAACATGTATGCTCTAATATTTAAACTCATACAATTCATGTTATTAGTTAGTAATTCAAAGTGATTTTAAGAACTAAAAAATTATTCGATTTTTCTCATTTAAATTTTTTTTATAATTTTTTGCAATTTAAATAACTGCAAAATCTATTGTATTTCATGTTTTTGCTATATTTATATATTTCATGTTTTTGCTCATACAATTCATGTTAATAGTTTGTAATTCAATTAAGTGATTTTAAGAACTACAAAATTCTTAGATTTTTCTCAATATTATTGATTTAATTTTTTTCTATAATTTTTTTAAATTTAAATACCTGCAAATTCTAGTGTATTTCATGGTTTTGTTTTTAAAATTGTGATAGTAAATTTAAATTTTGGTGGGTTTTTCGATTATAAGACAAACAAGGTGATTTTAAATGAAAAATTAAACTATGTTTTAAAAATAATATATTCAATTGTTTAAATCTACATAATTTATTGAGTGTATGTATTATACAATGAAATGTTAAAATTTTTGGCACGTGTTTAAATCACTTGACTTTGTTTTCTGTTTAAGACTGAAAATTTTCTACTTTTACATACTGACCAGGGACAAGAACTTCATGTTCTTAAAAAGTGTGTTTTAGGCTCCTATAATATGTCCGAAAACTCTTAAAATATGCTCTAAAAGTTGATAAAATATGCATTTTTTTTAATATAAATAATTTAAAATTTGAGTTTATGATGCAAAACGAATGCCGGGAATATGTTAAACAATACAAATTAACTTAAGAATTAAATTAAAATTGCTTTAAAACATAACAAATAATTGAATTAAAGAGTTTCACTTTTCACGTTTTTTTGATAAATTGCTTCGAAATTATAAAATCATACTTCAGGATTTAAGAAGAGTACGGATGATGGTAGTTCGTTTCTAGTATTTCGTTTCTACCATTAAGATACCGTGAGCGGGACCATTTTTAAAAAAGTTATTTTTGTTAGTTTTCCAAAGAATATTGTACATTAACTAAAGACAAAGTGTGTAATAGTAGTATCATATGAACGGGGGTTTTAAGGCGCGTCCAACGGTATATAATTCATGCCAAAGCAAGTACAGATATATCCTTTTTTCAGGGATGTTCTGTAAAAAAAAGGATTTTTAAATTTATTGTGCTAAGATTTTTGTGATACAAATATCTAATTGACATATTTTACTCTTTAGTCGATTTAAGTAGATACGTGCTTCAGCTTTTTTTTTCGAAATTTGCACTCAGACATTTGTACGAAATTCCGGTTCCTGATGATGACATTACAAAGTATTTCTTTATATCGTAGCTACCATGACAAGTATTTTTTTTTACCAAATAAATTTTCTTTCTAGTAAAATGAACAAATTTTAAATGATTTAATCATACTAATTACAATTATGTTATATAATCATTATACAGTCAAAGCCCCGAGTGATATATTGTCAGGCACATTCGTTATATCGAAATATTCGATATATGGCAACAACTTTTTATACTACATCGACTTCACATTTTAACATGTCTCAAAGTAATGAGTTAATTGAAAATTAAAAATAAAACTGCAATTGTGAGTATGCTCCTAAATAAAATGGCTCTCCAATCAAAAATAATTTTTAATGCAAATTTTTCTATTTTTTTTTTTTTACATATTTTTTTTATTCGTTATATCGATTATAAATTTTCAGAAAAAATTTTTAGATAAGATAGTCAATGAGAACAATTTACTCCTTCGTTAAATCGCGTTTTCGTTATACCGAGTATTCGTTATACCGAGCTTTGACTGTATAGTAGAAAATTGTATTATTTATTCAATAGTGATTCTTATCTTAATTAATAACAATATTTTAATATTTCAACTTTTTTAAATATCTTTAAATACTCGTATATTGTTTTTTCTATATTTTGAAAAAATAAATCTTTTTGTTAAATAAATTATTTATTCATAAATTTATTGTCAACGTACATTTGCCTAAAGTTTAGATTAGGGTGTCCCTTAAAACTAGATTTGTCATTACACCTTCCAGTTTAATTGTAAATCGTTTTTTTTATTTTGGAAATTTGTGGAAATTAGTTTATTTATATTAAAAATATACTCAAAATTATTCAGTTATGGAATTCTGACTTCACCGGATATCATTAACAAACTTTAGCCTAGAATCAATAATGACATCAAAATTGATACAAATGCTAAAACTTCTTTTTTTTTATTAATTTAAAAGATTTTTAAAATGCCTAATTTCGAGATCCAAGCTGCATGCAAAAAGTTTTTAATTTCTCAAGTTTAAAATGTATTACACTTTCTCTATAATTATACATTTTTCATGAAATATAATTTAGTTAATTTTAAAAAAATCAAAGAAAATACCAAATAAAGAATTACTACTACTAATTTAGTTAAAAATATAATAGGAGTTTTTTATTTAAAAAAATCTATTATTAATGGAAATATTCGCAGGTTTATGAGAAAACATAAAAGCTCACAATCGTGAGCTTGTGTCTTAAAGGGACAATATAAAAGTTGTGATTAAAGAAAATAAATAAATTGAAACAAATATAATTCGAGTTTGTACCCTATGGGGAATGGGACCGGTTCTGCGTGTGTCACAGGATCGGTCCCTTCATGCCAGAGACCGGTCCTCTGCTAAACCCTACCCTTTGTAAACTACTGGCAACTTTAACATTGGCTTGTCATAGGAGGGGGTCATTTGTCTTGCTTTAAACCACATAGTGGCATGCCACAGGACTAACCAAAGATGGGCATATCACAAGACTGTCGCAAAAGGGTCATGTCGTATGAAATAAACGAAAACTAAACAGCTTCCAATGGGTAAAATTCTGGCCAACTGGCTTTTTCTTGTTAATAAGCATTATGGTTAAGTGGTATGTCCTCCCTTTACAAGTCACAGGATTGGAAATTTTTTAAAATTGACACTGCTTAACCCACTTCAGTATTAAATTATACCAGTCATGTGATAAGTCCTTTTTTAACCAGTCACTTTTAGGTCAATTGCCTCCTCATTCCCCATAGGGTAGCGACTCCTGTTAAGGACATTTACAAAAAATTGCTTATATTGTCATAAGTTGAACAAAATTCCAAAATGGAGTGGCTCCACACACAAACACGAATTATAATTTATAAAGGGTCCGCCATCTAACGTTTTTTTTTTTCAACTAGTGCTTATTTCGTGAATGGTAACACTTAGCTCATGTCTGATTTGACAGATAATTAGTTTTATACTTCCGCTGAACGAATATGGTCCGTATGTTCGTTATCTTGTGAAAAAAGTGAAAGAAACTGAGCATCATCGATAAACCAAAGAGTGAAAAACCAAAAACAGTGCGTACACCCGAGAATATTGCTGCTGTGGCAGAAAGTGTGCGTGAAGCGCCATCAACATCAATTCACCGTCGTTCTCAACAATTGAACATTTCGGAGACATCAATTGGTTCAGGAGTTAAAAAAAAAAAAGTTATTTGGCGGACCCTTTAAATTTTTTTTTTTTTGTTTTTTTTTAATTACAACTATTATATTATAAAATTAGCAATCGACATCTCCAAATTAGACATTTTAAAAAGTCTTTAAAAAAAAAACACAGCATTTTATCAAATTTGTGCGTACTTTTTGATTCCAGTCTAAATGGTTTGTAATGAATGGAAATTAATAAACCGCTTTTTAAAGGACATCCTAGTATACATACATGGAGAGAAAAGACTTTATTGTTTTATGAAAGGCTTCATAAGTTTACTCCATTGTAATTTTTTATTATATATAAATTATCTGATTTTTTTTTTTTTTTGCGTAATATTAGTAAGATAAGAACAGCAAAAATCAAACTGTTAAAGTAAACAAAATTTAGCTGTATTCGAGTTGAATTTTAGATATTTGAAAATAACAATTTAAGTTAGTTTTAACTTTATGCCATTTTGTACCATATCATTATTTCATATACAATTTTTGTTTATTTTATAGAATTTTTGTTTATTTTATAGAATTTTTGTTTATTTTATAGAATTTTTTTTTATTTCCACTTGTGCCATATATTTATTTCCATACCTGTATTTGTGCATAGTTCGGCATATTTGTATAAATTCTTATATCTGTTCTACATCTTGTCTACATTTATTCTAAAGCATTATTATCTTTGGTTGTAGTAGTGCAAAGTTTTAATAGTAGTAGTAGTTTATAAAGGAATTAAAAGAGCTTAAATAGATTAAATTAGATTTAGGTATTATAATGTCTGTTGTGAATAGTGTTTGCGATGGATGTGTATATTTGTTTGGTATAATCAGGGACCGGAAGTTAATGGATATGCATGTTTGTTTCCTTAAGTCTGAGAACGGGGTAAACAAAATATATTTTCGAATGAGAAAATTTGCGTTAGAAAGGCATCGATTTTTTAGTGCATATTTTGCCATAAATGCATATTTTTGTATATTGTGCTTTAAATGCATATTTTTACTTATTTTTCTTTAAATGCATATTTTCAGTGCATTTAGTTTTTCATAGAAAAATCACTTTCAAATTTATTTTACATTTGACCAACGGCATATAGGCTAATTAGCATCCCAGCTACTAAAGCTCTGCCAAATGTTCTCTTAAATTGTATAGGCAAACTGGGATTAAGTGAAGCAGTTCTTAGTGTTTGTTCAATATAAATTATTAAAATTTAGTGTTAATTGTACAAAACGAACTAACCTTAAAAATTAATTAAACTGGCTGAAAATATGAAAACTAACTAATTTAAAGTACCTCTGTTTTAACTTTTTTTTTTGTTATTTTACTTCGAAACTCTAAAAGTCCTAGTTCAGCTTTTTTGTGATACAAACTGAGAAAAAAAGAAAAACTTTATTATTTATATGAATAAAAATTTTATTTAAGTTTATTTAATCTCTATATAGTTTAAAAACAATGAGATTGAATTAAAACTTAATTTTTTTGTTTTTAATAAAATTTAAAAAAAATAATTAAGAGCATATTTTTTTTTAATTTTAAGTGCATATTTTAAGATTTTTCATGCATGTTGTAGGCGCTTATATCACACTTTTTAAGTGCATGAAGTTCCTGTCCCTGGTTTAAATATTTATTATTTTGCTACACATTTTACTTCTGCTACTAACAACTATTATCGTATAAAAAAGAAAATTTATTAAAAACTAGTTTTTATCTTTTTCTTAAGGAACATTTTAATACAATAAGATGTTTAAGTGTTTGTTCAAATTTACAAGTAATAATGTTAATTAAGTTTTTTTTAATGTTAAAGACTCAAGAGAATTGAATTTATTATAAGCTATAGATAATGTGGTAGTCTATAACATGATGTCACACTCTCCCAAGTGATCATCAGTAGAATTTCAAGATCGTTATTGTTAATATATTGGTTTTTTGGCCATTTTTTAAAATTGTCTTATGTTATTCCTGACATTAAAATTTTTATACGTAAAGTAGTATTTCAATAAAACTAACTTCTATTTATGTTTGAGTAAAAACGGAAAAAATTTGGGTATATTTTCGATTTTGTGTATTTGAAATATGTTTGTTCCTAACGGTAAGATTTTCAATAATTATATACAATTGGAGCATACATTTTTATCAGAGAATTTCGGGATATATTTCCACAAATTCTTTTCAACTTTGGACTCAAACTTTTCGGCCCACTCTAGCTAACATATTTGCATTTTTAACACTTATTTCCTGTTTATACCCCATCTGCTATGTTTGTTATGTCAAATTGACTAAATTTTAAAATCATTAAAAACTATGCTATGGCTTGTTTGTAATAAATCGTTTCTTTCAAAATAACAAATTTATGACACTTTTAAGTGATAATAGTAAAAAGTAGTAACATTTAAAAGAAAACATATATCATTTCTCAGGATTTTATAAACTTGGCAAACAATTTTTGTTGGATTTTTATTAAAGAAAACTAAATAACTTTTGAAAGACTAATGGGATTTGGATAAAAATTGTCAGACCAAGGACAACTGTAAACTTATATTCCAAAGAATTGTAAACTAATATTAAAAAAAAGTGTTGCCACCTATGAAATGACAAATACAAATTTCTTCTCCAATTAAAAACTTTGTTACGCACATCAAACGTTCTTACACAAAAAAAAAAAAAACCAAAATCCAGTTTCAATTAAAATATTTGTTGATTCAGTTAAAATTTTAATTGAATTCGGTTCTATTAAAGAAGTTGTAGTATCAATTAAAATAATTTGTAACTATTTAATTGATTTTATTTCCAATTAAGTTTTAAATCATTTCTATTAAAAATTTAATTGAATATTGTTTATAAGTTCAATTAAATTTTTAGTATACTATTAAAAATTTAATCAAAATTTTAAAAAATCGTCAAAATTAAAGAAAATGCAAAATAAAAAAATCGTCAAAATTTAAAAAAGTACAAAGTGAGAAAAAATCGATAAAAGCATAACAAAAAAAAAATCAAAAATCCCCTTAAATTTAAAAAAATTTAAAAAATCTCCAAAAAATTAAAAATCGCTAATATTTGAAAAAAAAAACAAAAAAAAAAAAAAAATTGGAAAACAATTGACAAAATTAAAAAAAAGTTGCTAAAATGGGAAAACAATTGTAAAAACTAAAAAAGTTGCTCAAATTACAAAAAAAAAAACGCTCAAATAGGAAAAAAATCACCAAAATTTAGGAAAAAAAATCACCAAAAATCATATTTGAAAAAATCGCTAAAAATATAAAAAATTTCTTAAGTAGAAAAAATGAGCTAAATAAAATTAATATCGGTATATTTTTAATTTTGTTAATTATTTTAAATATTGGTGATTTTTTTTTTAGCTATTTATTTCAATTTTGAGATTTTTTAAAATTTTGGCGATTTTTTTTTTAATATTTTTTTTAATTTTTTTTAATATTTCTTTTTAATATTTTTTTTAGTATTTTTTTAATATTTTTTTTTAATTTTTAAGTTTTTGCATTTTTTTTTCATTATTGTCTTTATGGTATGTTAATAAAATCTAGAAATTTTTATGTGCACCTAATTCATTTTCAATTAAACTTTTAATACATATAATTAAACTTTTAATTGAAAGTTTTTTTAAAATCAACAAAATACTGTGGCATACATTTACAAGAGATGAGCCAAACATAACAGATTGTATGTATGTAAAAAATAAATTTGCTCATAGAGGAAAACCAAAAAAATTTTGTTCATAATAGTTGTTCACATTAATACAGTTTTTGACCAAATAGGTATAAAAAAAAAACTAAATCCTACTGGAAACGAGCAGATGTAAGTAAAGTTTTTTAACTTTGGTCATTTTGACACAAACAGGACAGAAGGGTTAAATCGAACTACTAAATGTTCTTAAATTATGGCCTTTCAAAATAACATTTTAATTTCATTGTTTAATGAACACTTTACATAACTTTTGCATATAAATGACATGTTATATGTTCCAATGTTTCCAAAAATGAATTGCAATCTTTCTGGTAGTATGTACAACAATACTGCATTTAACAACAACTTTGGGAATTTTTCATTAAACCAACATAATTATAGAAGCAAATGGCAAAAGTAATTTACTTGATACTTAATTACTGTAACAAATATTAAAAACCAACTAACAATGATTCTTAAAATCTCAATGTATAATGTTTCGAAAATATTTGCTATATTTGCTAAAATTCTGACTATGAAAATCTCTTTTGAAAAGTCATGGTTACTGCCACTGCTTTTATATTCATGGTCTTTTTATATGCTGCATTCTCTGGTAAAATTCTTTGGGAAAACTAATATTAATTGTTGGTGATAATGTGTTTTATGTCTTTTCTCTTTAGTGTCCCCTAGAATATACTTTAAATACTTTGTTGAACAAGTAAAATTGTTACTTCGACTGGGAATTTTTTTAGTTTTCTTTATATTTTCTGTTGAAAAAAGAATTTTAAAATATCTTTGTAAACATCTGCTGTAATTTGATGCCAATGAAGCTTTTAAAAGCTATGATTTATTTATTACTTGATTTCGTTATTTAATGGTAGTTTAAGTTTTGTGTTTTTAAATACCCTACTTATGAACAATAATTCTTTATATGTTTTATAACACTCATATTAATCCAAGTATAAAAATACAAAAAAAAATTTCAAAACAACGATAACTTTTGTATAGTCAACGAAAATTTGTCTGTCTTGTGACATTTTTCGTTATTTCGACATCAATTTTATATTTTTATGCATGGAAAATTATGAGTGTATGTAGAGAAAGTCAAATTCAAGTTAATTAAACTTCGTGGAGGTTATTGCTAAATTCTGAGGTAATAAATTTAAGAAATATTTACAAAGTATTAACTACACAACCGTATAAAAATGTTCATATATAATTATATCTATTTATATATAATAATATCTGATCATATAAGTAATAAGATATAATTATATCTGATTATATATGGATCCAGGTATGGCTATATCTGAACATTAGGCTGGGTCGATTTGTATGGAGTCAAAAAAATCGCTCAACGTTCAAGAAAATCGTATTCTAGGGATCAAAATAAGAAACTTTGCCGAAGGAACCATACCTCTAAAACGAATTCTGATGTCCCGACTTTTTTGAAAATTTTCACTTTGACCCATTTAGAGTGCCCCAATCGAATCCAACTCAATCGAATATAATTTATACATGCATCTGCTAGAGCGTCTTCCGGAGAAGAAATAGAGACCCTAATCTTGGAAAGACTCCTCCTACTTTCTGAAATATCTCTATACCGAGATTTGTACATTTTGCTATAAAAACACGGTTAAAAAGGCTCTCTTTCAACTTAAATTTTAACCCCTTAACTGTCACCTAGAATGATGATTTATGCATTAATCTGCTAGCGCGTCTCCCGGAGAAGAAGTAGCTTATATAATCTTGGAGAGATTCCTCCTACTTTCTGAAATATCAAAGTGGGCTTTTTCAAAATTTGACCCTACGGGTCAAAAGTCGGGACATCATTTTCCTTCGGCAAAGTTTCTTATTTTGAACCCTAGAATACGATTTTCCTTGAACGTTGAGCGATTTTTAAATCGACCCGCCCTACTGAACATATATGAATACAGATATGGTTATATCTGAATGTAATGCATTTTATTTGGTTACATATGGTGACTATGTCAAACAGACCAACGCTGGCAAGGCACTTTAACTGGTGTTACAAGTGCCGGCAACTAGTGTTTTCCCAGTCCCAAAATGATAACATCATTAGACAAAAGGTCCGTCTGTTCCAAAAGTGTCGGATAAGCACTGTGTAAAAACGTTGCCAAAATGTTGGTGAAACCATGAAATATGTGCTTTAAAAAAAGATTTTCCAAAATAAAACTAAAAAAAAGTTCGTTTACAATTTTTTTTGGTCCCACCGGTATTCGATACCCGATTGGCAGTCGACAGCTCTACCCACTGTCCTAACGAGACATATATTACTTGACAGCTTAAAACATAATTGAATGATAACTGCAGGGTAACAGTTGGCTGCTCAAATATGTCAGCACTGGCATAAGGTTTGGTAGAATCACAAAACAAAACAAAAAAGTTGGTCTTAAAAGAGCTTCTCCAGAAACAAAAAAATAGTTTTCATATATAAGAAATATCAAAAGGTATAAAACAATCACAAAAAATTTATGCCTGGAACAGGGATCGAATTTTGAACCTTTTGACTACAAAGTTTTTTAAACAAAGCATCATCATTTTTATATAATATATACTTTGCCAGTTGTTAGACTTTTAAGCCGTTGGGAATTTCCAACCAGATATCACTGGTAAAACACTTTACCAACGTTGGCGTAGTGGTTTCACCTAGTTCTTTGCCAATGTTTATTTTTTTGTGGACCACTGAAATTATTGTAAAACAAATACTGGCAAAACGTTTTTTGGAAACGTTGGTGAAACGTCTTTAACAAGATTTCTGCCAGTCATATGTTTACAATTCCTAGTTTAGCCAGTCGTATGCCTGTGCTTGATTTTTTGTACCACTGGCAGTTTCTGACTGGGTAGTAAGTACGATATTTATAAAAAACTTAATAAATGACAAACTAAACTTATTTTTGATGTTGTGCAAATTTATTATAAGCTGTCTGTTATCTATAAAGGAAATTAAAAAAAAATCTGTCATTTGCATCGTATGCATTATTTTATGCATAATAACTGTTTCAGTTTCAACATTTGCATATTTTGTTTTTCATTTGCCTTTTAACATGTTAACATGTTATTTTCTATTTGCATCTATAACAGGTACACTCAAAAAACTGCTTCATAAATCATAATTCTAACCATTTTCATAATTGAAATTACAATGCAGCCAATTTTATGCAATTTATCTGTTATTTAGTTATATATCACGAAATAACTGTGTGGTCGTCAAATTGAAGTTATTTTCGTCGTCCGAAATTTTATGAGAAAGGTATCCAAATTTTGTTCAGTTTTTATGCAAAACATAAACAATGCCTAGTTTTTATTGAAATACTACTACATTAATAAAAAATTATGATGTCAGGGTTGCCATATGACAGTTTTAAAATATCATTAAAAAAAACAACATATTTTTCAAAAAATTTCAAAAATCATTTAACTTAAAAATATTCAAGATTTGTTTATAAGATTATACAAAATTTAAAGTTTTAAAATATCTTTAGCCTCTAGGATTCATATTCAGTCAAAGTTTCAACTTTGGTTTGCTGATATTTCCACTGGGAATAATACAAAAATTGGGAAAAATGCAAAATGTCTTAAATCTTTTTGAAAGATGTCCAGCGGATATATAACGCGTCCTTAATAAGTTAGTGTTAAAAATTACAGAATATTAAATAGTTTTCAACGAGTAAAATCTTACCACTAAGTTTTTCTTATACACAGAGAGAATTTCTTGGACGAGTTTTAATGAATTTTTTTCACTACACTAATGAAGTTTTCTTCGCAATGTGAGTGCAAAATTTCTTAAACTTTTTTAAAAAGCTTCATAGTTTTAATGCAACTTTCTCATTTGTCGTATGCAATTTTTCATACAAATTTATTAAAAACTGCATTAATTTAAGGAAAAGTTTCAATGGACGAATTCCAGTGGCAATTCATAGATCTAGTGCAGGAATTTATTGACATCATGCAGATAATTCTCCCAGTTAAGTGGTATGTCCTCGGTTAACCAGTCTAGGGAACATTTCTTATAGTATAATTGACACTTTTTAACCCAAAGCCATGTTAAATTATAACTGTGTTCAGATAAGTCGCCCTTAAACTAGTAACCGTATAGGTCCCTTAAGGGCAATCCTCTGAGGAATATTAAAAGCAAATCAGACCATATAACGAAAATTTTGATTTAACCTTTTCTAATCTTAGAAAAAATTTAAATTTCTAGTGATTTGCATTAAAACAAAATCTTCGAATTTAATACAAATTTTGCAATATTGTACATGGCTTGGAAATTGGCTTATTAAAAAATATTATTTAAATAACATAATAATTTCTATTCCATTTCCTTGAATATGCTATTAACATATTGTAATTACTTTTAATGCTAATGTGAACATCTAGTGGAATGTTTTCAAACTTGTTTCAAAATAATTATACGGTATTAAATAAGGAATGCGCCCAATAAAATAAAGACTCGATAAATAGTTGTAGAATAAACCTTAAAAATTGAGAAAATCTATTAGAAACTTAATGTTATTTTTTTCAGTTTGAAGTTTTTTTTATTAAAAAAAAGTTTTGTTGGTCACAGTCCTTATATTGTATAAATACACAACTATACATATATTCTGCATTTTTGACATCACTTTAAAATTTTGCCATGTGATCCCCGATCAAAAAAATTATATATCAAATACAAAATCATATCTCATTTGATATAGATCGATATTTAATCTTATGCAAATTCATCTTAAAATTTGGGTATCCAGTAGTTTTCAATTAGATCAAAATTGTGTGATCCACATACAGAGAAATAAAGAGCCAACCGAAATATGTATATTAAAAGTGTATATTAATAAAAACAACTTAATAATTTAGTTAGTACAACGATATTTACATTTCTGAATATATTGGGTATTGCAACTAAAATTCATTTGAATTAACCTAACTTTGTTGTGAACAACTAATGTAAGGTTGTGCCAACCATCTGAAATTCGTTATAACCGAATTTGAGTCGAAGTTGGCAAATAGCAACATTTTTCTCTGTGTGCAATAATATATATTTAAGATCCTGGTACATATTATAATAAATTGCTATCTTGGATGCAATTCCATAAGACTATATATACATTTTTTTACTCGGGCCATTATGTTGCACAAAATATGTATGGGAATAAGTGTGGAATTAGTAATTCATTCCAAAAGTCGTGTGCACTTTAGAAATTTTATTCTCATCGAGCCTTATCCGCCAAAAAGTCGTAAGAAATTCAGCAAAAACACAAAAAAAAGGCGAAGGAAATTAGAAAATTAAACAAAAAATCTAAAAATAGAATATTTGTGTTTGTTAGTGTTGGTCACTTCTGAGTATAATATACAATAACAGAAAAGTTAATAGGAAAGAAAACTGCAATTTAGCTGGTATTGTTACGTTTGTAATGTAAGAAGAGCGCAGGTTTGATTCTTACAGCATCAGGCTGTTGGAAAATTTATTATTTAGGGACAATATGAGAATTATAACACACAAATAATAATACAATTTAAAAATGGAAAATCGCTGATGACGCCTGTCCTTAAAAAGGCAGCAACTAGTCTAGTGTGATTACAAAAAAAAATAGTATTTATAATTTTTAGAGAAAAACGTTTATTCTTCTTCTTAACCTCAACATTTCTAAAATAAAAAAAGTGCTTAGCGACAATATTTTTTTTTAACTCTAGAATGACCGGAATTTTTGTATTTCTACTCTGCTCAAAAGTAGTCAAAATTACTCATGTTTTTTTTAAATATTCGAAATTCAAATATCGCTTAAACAACATATATTCTAGTGTAATTGAACCTTTTTTTTTTTTTTTTTTTAGTTTTACCATGTCGGTTTTAAAAGAAATATCAAAAAATTATTAAAATTTTCTCAAAGTTAATGCTGTCGTAACTTGAAAAAATTTCAAAAATGTCATTCTATGGGTAATAATTTTAGCTCTTTAAGTAAAGTTTTTGACAATTCGTGTAAAAATTACGTGTTTCGTAATATCACATTTAGATATTTTCTAGTAAGCGGAAAATACCGGGATCCCGGGACATTTTAAAAAAACTCCAGGGAAATAAAAAACCCTGTGCGCCCCGGTAGGCTAGTTGGTAGCGTGCTGGCTTATCAGTGCGGGGGTCGTGGGTTCGATTCCCACCAGAGGCACTGGTCTGTTTTCGCTACAACGCGCCGAAAGCCATAGTAGCTAGTGCTCGGTTAGGGTAATAGGATATAATTTGTAATTATATGATTATTAAGTAATAAAATAAAAAAAAAATAAAAAACCCTACTTGTAAGTGAAATTCAAAAAAAAAATTGTTTATGTCGAATTGTTTGCTACTTAATCTTACAAAAGTCAAATAATAATATCTGGAATAAGTTCGAAGAAAAATTTGTAGTTTTTAAAAATGACAATTCCGTCAAAATGACTGGCCAGGTCATTCTAGTGTTAATAAATAAACATTTTTAATTAAAAAAAAAAATACTTAATATATATATACATATCGCTCATTTACTTCAATAATGTCATAACTCAAAAATTTCTATTTTGTAGAAAAGGAGTTTAAATTTTTCAATTTACTCTCACCTTGAAGAAAAAAATAACGACATAATTACTCTCAAGAGTTGAGTACAGAAGATATCAATACGAATTTTTTACACAATATGATACGTGATATAACGAATAATTCTGCGTCATTAACTCAAAAATCATGTTTTTTGAGTTGTGACGTTCTTGAAATAAATGAGCTATTTATTTTTTGGAACAAACATAAAAAAACACCAAAAAATCTTAAGTGGTCGTTTGGACCCGACTTTCGAATCCCGTAAAGTGGAATTTGGCAGCTCAAATAAACTTTGTTTTCTTATTTTTGATTTTCATTCAAAATTATTATAAATATTCATAATGTACAAACATTTATTTGTGGCTCTTACGTCTTTTTAGCGGTTATGACTCAATGTAATGTGTACGTTTAGCTTAAAGTCTTCTTCATCACTACCATCAATTGATAAGGCTCTACAGTCTATTCATTTTAATCCTGATTAACCACAAATATTACCATTTTGAATGTTTGTGCAGTGGCTTAGAGCCAGTTCATATGCAGTTGAGTAGTTGGCAAAACAAATGCGATGATTTCTAGAATATAGAGTATTATAAAATATACACTTAGAGAATTTTGCAAATAAAATGTACAATGAAAATTAAAACAATTACTGTTGCTGTTTTATAAAAAAAAAAATTCTCCATTAAAACAATGGACAAAATTAGTAGAAACTATTAAATTTTCTGAGTGTAATTTAAGGTGTACCGAAAAATTGTTTTTTAAACTAATAGAAAAAAAATTAGTAAAAATGTTTGCTAAAACTATTAAAAAATATTTTAAAATTACGTTGCAGCGACGACTGCTAAAATTAGCAGTTTTTTTTCTTGAAAATGAAAGTATTAGTAAAATAAGACTAGCAAAACCAAATATGTTGAAACTATAATGTAGCTATATATTTTAGTTAATTGAAAGCAACAAATTAATCTGCTGCAAGCAGCAAACAAATTTGCTTAGTATAAGTAGACAAACAAATTACAAAAAAAATTTAAATTTTCATAGAATTTTTTCTAGATTTTTTTATGCTACTAAAAATCAGATTTTTAGCTAATATTTCTGTTAATTCTTACAAAATTTAATGTTATTTACAATTAACTAAATTTAAGCTAAATATAGCAACAATTTTGTTGATTTTACAGTTATTGTTTGCTGTTTTCTGTCTACAAATATTTGTCAAAAGTTTTTGCTGAATTTGACGGTGTAAATTGTTATTTCCAATTAAGTAAAATTCAACTTAAATATAACTAAGATTTTGTTAATTTAACAGTTATATGTTTGCTATTATTTTCTTACTGCTATTTAGCAAAACATTTACTAATTTTAGCAGTCTTTTATCTAACGTTATTCTTAAAAATGTATAGTAGCTTTTTTTTGTTGTTCTTAAAAGTTTTATTTCTATGAGTGTACATTGTGCACATTTTTAAACAATTATACAATAGAATGCTGGGTTAATCTCTTTAAATTAGTTTTATCCTAACTCCACTTTCGTTATTGAAAGCTTTAAACAGTTTTTATCCAAATTGAACATTCCATCATTTTTGGAAATTTGAAATGATTTCTTCTTTTTCCTGTTTAAATTTCCATTTCATTTGTGGCAAGTGTTTCTAGTTTATAACAAATGCAAATTCTTTTAGTACGAAGAGCAGTATTTTATTGGCACTAAAAAAAATCGAAAAAAAACTTAAAATTTCACATTTTTTTAATGATGTTTCTACTAATATTTAGCAAATTTTATTTGCTGATTTTAGGAAATTAATTTGTTACTTTGAATTAATCAAAATTTAGCTCAAATATAACTAAATATTTGTATATTCAACAGATTTATTTTCGCTATTCTTTTCTTAATAAAAAATTTCTTTTCTTAATAAAACAAATCTGCTACTTTTACGAGTTTTTTCTGTAACATAATTTTTAACTAATTTTTAGTAGTTTTACAAATTTTTTCTATTAGTGTATGGTTTTAAAAAAGATTTCTCTTTTCACTTTCTCTTCTTTTGCAGATATTATACATGGTAAACTTTTTCAAAATAATCGCTTTTTGGAAATCGATTATGCACAGGGACGTGATATACCACCCGGTTATACTGCTAAAATAGCTGAAACTTTGCAAGATTGGATTGACTCATGTGATGCTGTATCAAATTGTATTGTTGATCAAATTAAACTTGCTAATGCAGAAAAGGCTAAGAAATTGGATAATAAAAAACAAATTGAACAAAAGGTAAATTTTAAAATAGTTTATGAAATTTTGTAAATTTCTAAAAACAGATTGAGCAAAAAAAAAAATTTAGTGTTTGTGTTTTAAACAAATATTTTCGTTAACATTTTTTATAAGATCATTAACATATCTTTTGAATGACAAACTATAATAATTTCGGCAAATTGCAAATTGTTTAAATTTTCGTATTTATATATGTTCAATTAGGGGTAACGTTTTAATAGTATTTTAGAGAATTTTGTCATATTTTTGTTATGTTTGCAGAATATTTTGTAAATGTAAATGTTTTAAGTAATTTATGAGACATGCCTCAAACACAAAAAAAGCCAACCGTAATTAAAAGCGATTTAGTAAAAGCAATAAAGGATGTCCAAATAAGAAAAACCGAAAATCGCACGTTATTATAATATACCATGTCAACATTTTTATAACTTAAAAGGCAAGAATCACATCATTGTTTTCAATTTCATTAGTTAGATATTTCTGCATAATATATTTAAACGAAATGCCCATAAATTTAGATTCCAAGAATTCCGTAAACTGTAACACGCGCCAGAGGGCTGTTTACTTGAATTGTGCAAACATAACTGCCCGGCCACCAAAATACGCTTTTCAATTCGGGTGGCACTTTATTTTTCTGTGTTTAAGGTGAAGTCAAAAACGTAATACTTTTCAAATTTAAAATAATTTTTTTCAACAAAATCGAAAAAATTTAGTTTTGAACGTACTATTTAGAGAAAATAAAAAGATTTTAAAAATATCCACGGTACATTTGTGTAGGGCAGCGATTTAATTTTTTCGAATTTCGAGGAAATTGTGTTTCGTGTTAATAACGAGACTAAATAGTCAATAATAATTATCATAAAATATTCAAATCGGAAACTACTTTTGATTCCAGACTTATTTGTTTCAATTTACAAAAAACGTCAAAGATTTAAGAAAAGTGATTTGAAATATTATTATGACAAATTGATCAACGGTTACCCGTGCCGCATTGAGATTACAGGAGATACTGCTGAATTTTATATAGGTTTATGTATTTAAACAAAGCAATTTAAACTCTTCTTTATTTTAAATACCTGGCCAAAGCTATTTCCTTAAAAAATATTCTGAACTAAATTAGCCCTTAGATGCTCTTAGTGTCACAATGACCCTTAGTGGAAAATTCTTTAAAAATATACTGTGTTATGCTAGTTAGGGTAACTTTCACACAAAGGGCATCTAAGGGTTAAATTAGTCCAGAATATTTTTTAACGGTTTAAAATAATCGCTGTAAATTAAGAATAATTTAAATATTTTTTGGTATTATATTTACAACACAACTAATTTACATATTTTAAATACCAACGGATACGTCTTCCAAATACCATTCCGTTGATATCCAATTTGTCTATAGTTTGCTAATTTTTATGAGAAATATAATTAAAAAGCCTAAAATATTTGTGTGTCTAATATTTTGTTGTTCTCTATAACATATTCAAGTTTAATTCCAATCTGCGGATTCATCATTGTGTTGTTTCCTTGTATATTAAATGACATAAAAAAATCGCGGGCGTGTTAAAGAGACAGAAAAAATATGTTACCATTTCATATTTAAATTACAACTTTATTGTATAAGCAAAAAAAACTGAAAAATATATCGATTGAAAAAGCACCAAATTTTCTCTAACATTTTATCTTGATTTTTATAGTGAGATTTTTTTTTTTTCGTAAATCTTTTTAGATAATTTTTCATGCAGCAACACTAAGAAAATCAATAGGTCTCTTTAGCGAACAGGCCACATTAGCGAAAATTCCCTTAATATTTGTCGTTTCTTTTAAATGTTTTTTTATTTTCTTATAGTTTTTGTATTTATATTTATATTCTGTCCAAACAATTAATTAATTATTAATTTAATTAAAAACTTTTAGTTGTTTCAAACTTAAGAAAACATTCTGTTAACTTTTTATGTATTCATGTTGCTGTTTTTTTTTGTTTTTTTTTTTGTTTTAATGAATATTTTGTTAACTAAATTTTGCAGATAATTAATCTAAAGAAAATGTTTAAAACACAAATCAACGACAATGATGAAGCCATGCAAATCGATTCACGTGAAACCTCATCAACCAGTCAGGAGGCACGCAAAAAAAGTTCTAAAGTTAAACCATCACGATCAACGGGTAAGTTACAAAAGTTAAAACTTAACACAAATTCAATTGTGGTTATCTTTGAAAGAAACTCACAACAACAACAACAACTGCAACAAAAAACAAACTAAAAGTTAAAATTGAAACAAAAAAAACACTACACAATTAACATCTGAACTCATCTGCCAAATACAAACGAATCAAACCTGCCCCTAAGTATTATTATACAAGGGGGATGCTGTTTGAATGAATGATTACAAATAGCCTGTTTTTTAACCCTCTAAGATACAATACTTACAAACATGTTTTAAAATCAATTTAATTATTACTGACAAACATTTTAAATCTAACGAAATTGGTGGTTTCTTAATCCAGATTTTGTAAATTTATTATCAGAGAAGACAAATTTGCCTATTATGCTTTGTTTTTGCTAGTTTTACTGATATATGCTTATTTTGCCATTTTTAATTTTTAGGCTTAAAACTAGATTTTTTTCTGAAGATTTTTAAGCTTAAAAATGTCCATTATCACATTTTCTTAAATGCTTTTTTTTAATTTTTTAACTTCTTTTTAAAACTTAATTTTGTTAAATGCGTTTTATTTTTAATTTTTTAACTTCTTTTAAAAACAAAATGTTTTATATATTTTATTGCCTTGTTTTCAATATTTTTGCGATAAACAGCTTTGATCTTTGGTATTTTTTGTCTTCTCAGTTTATAATATATTACATGTTTTCTCCTTAGAGGGTTAATTTTTTGTAGTGGTTTATTAAGCCATTTTTTTCATTTACAGCTTTAACAGCGGTATTTGTTTAAGTAGAAATGGTTCTTTTTGCTGTAGTAATATTAACCCTCTAACCGGTAATATTTTTAATTGGTCATGAATGCTCCAAATGGGTGTTTTATAATAAGAAACTATTTCTATAGAAAACCAAATTTACAACATATTTTGTGAAATAATTGTATGTGTTCCTGGCACTGTTTGGAAGCGAGAAAGCTTTAAAGTTAGAATTTCACAAAATTTCAATAAGCAAATATTTTGATATGAACATAATTTTCAAAAATCTTGAAAACTTACTTATGCTGACTAGAAACCGTTGATACTTAACACAAAGTCTGATTGAAGCTTGTACTTTTCAAAAAAGCTAAAATTTTGGTCCAAGCACATGCAGGATTCTAATAGCATACCTGTAAAGGACATCGTCTTAACTTGAAAACGTTTGGAGGGATTTTTGCGAAATTTGGCAGCATGATTATATGTAGTAGTAATAGAGCAAAGTCTTTAAGTTTAATCAATATACATATGTTGAAGTTTGGGTACGTTTTCGCTCAATTTCGCTATTTTCGGAAAACGAAACTAGCCATATCTTTGTAAGTAAAACCACAAAAAGGCTAATTTTTTGCCTAAACTTATTAATTTTTATGGATTAGTTTTGAAGATTCCCTCTAAACCTATTTTGGACCATATCGCATCAAATAGGCAACGAAATAAAATTTGGTAAAGGAACATATTGTTTATTTTTCGTGCCGAACGAGTGATATATATTTCATTGCAAAAAAAAAAAACTTAGACCGGTTTGTGGGTTACTTTAACTCTTATGTCCTGTTTGGGTCAAAGTGACACAATTTTGAAAAACTACACTTAAAACTGCTGGTTTACAGTTAGATTCAGTTTTATTATATCTATTTCGTCAAAAACTTAGTTAACGCGAAAAAATATTATGAAAAAACACAACATGAGCGAATTTATTTTTTTAAAACCATCTGTGGGTCAATTTGACCCAATATTATATTTTTATAACTAAATTGGTGTCGATTCGTAGCGCTTATAACTTAGATCGCTTAATTTTGCTGAGAACAATCCATGTCCATTTGTATAGATGGTCGATGGCCATGTGTATGTCCCTTGAAAGTAGATTTGTTCCAAATGGAAAAAATCGATTTATATCAACCAATCACAAAAAATCGGTGCTAGTGATTGATTACCCGAACAACATGAGTTATTTTCGTCTTTTCTTACAAGTTTAGCCAACAGCTTTAAAGCTTTTTATTTGACAGGGTTATCAGTACAATTGCTAATATTACCATGTTGGAACTCAGACATACTGCGGCTAAAAATAATGGTGCGCATGGACATTACCTAAATAACGAAAATAATGTTACCGTTACCGAAATAACTGCAAACCCGTTATCCCTAAAATAACGTTACCGATATAACTAAAATACAGTTAACGTTAAAATACCGTTAAGTCTAAAAACTGTTACCGAAATAACTGAAATATTGTTTCCTCTAAAATACCGTTACCGAAGTAAAAGAAAATAGCGTTACCCTTACTTATACCCGCATTGAATCGGTTACCATCTAATCCTGTTATTGGTGCGAAAACATCAACTTGGTGGAATATCTCAAACTTTATAAAGTTACACCATTTTTTAAATACTGTTATCAAAACTCAATTCCAATAAACGGCGCAAAAACACTACGGAAAAAAAACTGCGAAAGTTTAAAAATGGGAAAATTATGGTTTCACTTGTAAACCACCACACAAATTTTTATCAATCAGCAATTTGAAAATAACTTTTTAAATTGTATGTATCTCCCAAGTCCCAAGTCCAATTTGTATAGATCTGGGTCAAAAAACTAAAAACTATGAGCAAAAAATAAAATTAATAAAAAACGTTTGAAAGTTTAAGTAGTTTTTTAATTTTTGACTTGGCCCTCAATCTTAAATCTTTAGTTGTCGACTTTTCAAAGTGAAACTTTGCATTAAAATGTTTTTAAGTATAGTCTAAATAACCATGTCCATCGTTTTCTCGATTCAAAAAACCTTCAATAATAAGAGGCATCTAAAGTCAGTTTCAAGAGGTGACGAACATTTTAGAAATTTTTCATATGTTTCCCTTTTGGTGTTACTATAGAAAAAAGTTTTACTATAATTTTTAGTGATTTTAAAATTCGGTCAATTTGACCCATCAAATATAATATATGGCGTATAATTTAAAACGGGACAGAAGTGTTAAAAAACTTCTTATTTTTAGCATTTTTTCTACAAAACCTTTCTATTTACTTTTTCTACAACTTTTTCAATGTAACTTCATAGTTTTCTATAATAATATTGTAAATATATTTGTTTCTTATATTTGTTTCTGCTTATTTTTTTTTCTTACAGATTTATTTAAATTCAGCAAGTAAACTTTTACTGCTGCATACCAATGGGGTTAAGTTTATATCGTATTTTTTCTTCATTAACTCAAATGTTTTGCTAAGTAATGGATTCTATAATACAAATCGTTTATAAACATTTATTTGAATTTATATTTTTCATTTCTTACCCCCAACAACATTTTTAAATTGTCAAAGAATTTTTTATAACTCTAGAGTATGGAGAATTTTGTTTATCTCATAATTTCCCAAACACATGTAATGGTAATTTTTAAATAAATGTAGAATTTGAATAAAAAAAAAAATAAAAATTTGTTTAGAATTATATTGATAAATCAATGTGTACATTTTTATTTACAAAAAACATATTTTTTTTCCAGTCTACTTGCCTTTATAAATAAACCAGACGAATTATCGAAGTCTGCCATTGAAATCATTATAAAATTAATAATTTCTTAATACCACACACAGCAATCGGGTTTTGTTCTTAATAAAATTAAAAGACTTTCTATCAATATTTTGTCTGGATTCTTGAATGTTTAGGTAAGCAATTAACATCAAATAATATTTGAATGGTAATAATTACTTTTACTGTTTAGCTGTTATTTTTTTTTCTCTCAAAATGTTCTGTATCTGATCTGTGTTGCTACCCAGTAAAAATTTTCATTAACAAATAAGTGGTTACATAATGGAAACTTAAAGCTTTACACAACTTATTATTTGTCGTCTAAGTTCATTATTTTTGTTTGGCGTGTTTGCAAGTAGTCACGTTTACCCGTTCACTTGAAAAAAAAATCAAAAAAATAAGTGGTTATTAGATTCAAAATAATAAATTGTTACAAACTTGTTTACGAAAAAATGATTAATAAGTAGTTATTCGTCTGCTAACTTTATTTCGAGTAATAAGTAGTAACAAAAATTACTACAAAAAGTTAAAAAATAATTAGGAATCCTCACTCGAAGTGGTTGTTTAAAAAGATTTAGATTAGATTTTTTGAGTCGTTTATTAAAATATAATATGACCACATATAATCACCCATTGTGGTCCAATTTAATAATTATTTTGCAGAATGATTATTAACGATTATTTTGCTGAATGCCTGCTTATTAACCCATTATTTTTATCAAGCATAGATTCCGTGCGAATTTTTTGACAAAACTTGGTAGAAAGTTCCATTGGATTCCCAGTATGCATTTTCACTATATTTTATATTCTAAACGCCCCTTCCAGTGATGGTATAATTAATTGAAATTTAAACTTTAATTCCCACTGGAACATAGGGCCTCGATTCTTTCTGCTGTCATCCTTTTCATTTCGTTCCACATTATTCTTAAGTAATTCCATTTCGATTTTTAAGAACTTAAAGGCTTAATATTTTTTTTTAAATTTAATTTTTAGGCAGTTTTTCTAATTGCTATTTGGCAACTCTAATTACTCAAATTTATATGTTCCTTTGCTGGTTAAAAGCAAAAGCACATTTTTTGATATTAAAAGCAAAAACGGACTAATTTTACATTTTTACTAAAACTGAAAAATCTTGATTCGATCAGTAAATTTTTTTCTAAAAGTATATGATGAACGAAACTTTTTTTCTATTTCTAACACTTTTCTTATATGTCTTTATCGATAATAATAAATCATGTTTATTACGCAGGTCTGTCTTCCTTATTTGTTTAAATATTTTTTGAAAAAACTGCTTTAAAGAGAAAAATTGTTTTTTTTTTTTCAAAACATTATATGGCAACCCAGGCATTATAAATTGCAACATTTCGTTAACCCACATTTGAAGCCAAATTTTGTTAACCCACATTTGAATTTGTTATCTTAATAAAATTCAGATATGTGATAGAGCAAAAAAAAAAATAAAAGACTTGTATTTGTTTAGCAGCCCAATCAATCTCATGCTCAGGGGTTAAAAAGTGGGGTCGAAAATAACACCACTTCTTTCGCTTTCGGAAATCATTATTTAATTACGAAGCGCTTCCAAAACAAATCCAGAAGGCATGATTTTTGTTCGCAATGTCCCACTTGGTATAATTTTTTTAAGCAGGTGAAAAGCGCTTCTTTCATGTGCTCTTAGAAGCTATAAATTCATGAATTCTTAGACAATTAGAAGCGCTTTTTTTGTGTGTTGACAACATTAAGGGGGGACATTACATTCGCGGCAGAGAAAACAGACCTTTTTTTAAAAATTCATAACTCAGTCAAAAAAAAACATTTTTCCAATTTTTTTTTTATTATTGTAGAGAATTGAACAAATTACAAGAAAAAAATTCAAAAAAATATATGTTTCACTCCAACATGGTTTTAAAGAGCTCCAAACTGGCGGCAGAGAAAAAACGGGGCCTCGTGGTTGCATCGGTGGGGGTCGCAAAAATTGTCCGATCTGGAAAAAAATGACTTTTTTAAATCTTAACAAAATTGGTTATCGTATGACACGAGCTTTTTTTACAATTTTTGGTGATGTTCCAAATTTAAAAGTGTGTTTTTTCGAAAAAAATATTGACTTTAAAAATTCATAAAAAATCGAAAAAAATTTAAAAAAAGCTCGTGTCATACGATAGCGAATCAAGTTTAAAAAAATACAAAAAAAAAATTTCGTCATAAAATAAACCCGCTAGTGCCGCAACCAGTACGAAAAACATGGTTTCGAGATAAACGCGTTCAAAGTTTGTGAACAAATATGAAGGTTACCTTCAATCTGCCATGCCTGCTTCGTACTGTATGCCTTCGTTATCTTGTGTTGTGCTGTTTCTTACATTTTTTTGCAATCGCTTCATATGCCTTCACTCTTCACCCTTCAAGTAGGTACGAAATAACAACCACTAAAAGTCAGGTAGCAAGTAAAACAAGTATATACCAGTTGCCGTACGTAGGTAGCGCGAAAATTAAAAATTCACTCTAAAAAATCCGGCTGTAACTTTTGAACCCGTAGGAATTTTTCCATGAAATTTTTTTCTTAGAATCTTAAGAGTATTTACTAAAATACAAAATTATAAAAAAAGTCGATTTCAAAAAACCGCCAATGTCATGTCCCCCCTTAATGCTTCATGGCTCGCATTCTTTTTTGCTTCATTGTAAACATTATTGATAAGAATTTGAATTGTAAAGAATAGCTTTATTGATTCTCTGAAAAATTTCTATATTTTTATTTATAAACGTACACGAACAAAAATAGAGGTCCACTAATTTTGTCGCCTCTATCGCTTATCCAAAATTTCGGAAATACCTATTTTGTGAGCACAACCAGAAGCTAAAATTTGTAAAAATAACCAAAAAAAAAGTGTTTTTTTTGTGCTGTTAATTTATTAATATTTAAGATCACATTTCCGCTAAAATAGTACATAACTATTTTTAGTTGTCCAACAAAATTTAATGATGATATTCTTCCTTAACTGGATGAGCGGCATTGTAGGCAATACTCTTTAAAACATACTCAGGGATGGGATGAGCGGTAGGCAAAACATCACCGCTAGGTTGGTAACCATGTTCATCAGCAACATACGTGATTTGAATATGATTGCCTTCTGGTGAAATCCAACTAAAATCACCATGAATATTTCCATGTTCATCACCGCTGGCCTTGCTTTCAATTTGATTGGTAGTTTCTAAGGTATACGAGAAACCATCAGCACGTACATCGGATTCTAAAGATTTGATATCAGCTTTAGATTCGTCAGCATTAGCATAGACGCAAGCAACGAAGGCGGCAATGAGAAACTAAAATATAAAAAAAGTTTAAATTATTTAATTGGCAAAAATAACATTTTGAAATCTTAAGTACATATTTGAACATCTTGAGAACGGTTTCAATGGACTAGAATGATCTAATTCGAAATGATATTTTTTCTTTTTCCAACACTAGTTTTTATATTAAATATATTGGTAATTGTAAATTAAATTTTAAGCTAATATTTAGCTTTTTAATAAGCCAGTTTTTAATTAATAAACCAATAACAATTATTTGCCTTTTTAATAAATTATATTTTTACAGTTTTAATATTTTTAGAAAATATTAAAAACTTGTTTGTTATTTCTTTTGTTAATAAAATCTTTAAAAAATTTTAATATTTTAGTTATTGAATGCATAAATTTAAAAGCTTTTTTAATAATTGCAATTATTTTTTAAAAGTAATTTAAGGATGCTTCATCTGCAATACTTTTACTTAATTAAAAATACACATGTTTTTAAAATTTCTAAGCAATTATCAATTCAAGTATACATTTTTATACAAAACTATTTCATTTTTATCTTAGGCTTATATTTGCAAATTTAAAATTACATTATCTGAGGACTTTTGACTAAAAACACTTAAGTCGACTTAAGCAAATACTTTCCAGATTTTTGTAGGCTATAAAACTTTTTAACTGGCATACTTTTGTCTGGTCCTTTTATTTTTTTAAAGATGTTATACAAAATTTTATTTATTTCCGACAAAACAACTTATATCATATGTAACATAATTCGTTTTTATAAATTTAATTAGAATATAGTTCTACCTCAAGTCCAAAATCTAATATGATATTGCCATATTAGATTTTATTTGTTGTTTTATAAAAAGTTTGATCATTTTCATGATAGACAATACAATTGTTTTATTGTAATATACAGTAAACACACATACATATAGCGATATATAAAGAATATTGATATATACACATTTTTGCTTTTCAAAAAGTTTTGATTTTATGTATATGTTTGCCAAATTAAACAGTTTTTACACTAAAGCAAACCAAATTCTCGTAAACTCATTTTGTCGTATGTATGTACTGTCTCATTTAGAGTAAATCCAATAATCGTTTTCTTATTACGGATAACTGACGATTAAGGTGATGCCTATGAAACAATTGGATTGTCTATCAATGAAATGATCAAACTTTTTAAAAAGCAACAAATAAAATCTATTATGACAATATCATATTAGATTTTGGACTTAATGTAGAACAATATTCTAACTAAATATATGAAAATACGGAAAGTCCGAAAAATCAATTTTTGTATTTTTAATACAAAAATTAAAACATTTTTTACCAAGGCGTTTTTACTCTATGTTTTCTTCCATGCAAAAATCGAAGTTTTGTATAGAAAGCAATAAATTTCTGTGTTTAACCCATTAACGCCCAAATGAAATCCGCTGAAGATAATTCATTGAAAATGTATTTATATGATAGGCAAAAAAGGCATCAAATACGATAAAGGAAAATCAAAATTGAGACAATTTTAAAATATTCTTGTAAATTGCCAAGGTTCACAAAGTGAAAAACAGCACCCCTAATCGTTTCGTTGCCAACAACTTTTCAAAAATTAAATTTTTTCTCTTATTCTGTCAAATGATGTTTATTTAAAGAAACTATATGATTAGAAGAAACTGTTGTTTCTTGATTTTTAAATATAGTTAAATTATTGGACAAATAGTTCCAGAGAAAAAAGCTAAAATCGAGGAGTCCTCATATGGGGACAGTAGTCGTTAATGGTTTAATCAATCAAAATATAATCAAATCAAACATTTTGTTAGAAAATGTATACAGTTGTAAATTTGAGAGTTTTGTAAATAGGTGGTTTTGTCTAAAGCCCACAGATATTCTTATACAATATAAGATGTAATCAAACTTAAAAATAGTACTTTCATTTATGTTTTATTTTTATTTTTATTTATATATTTTTTATTTAATTAAAATATCAAACATACACCTAGAGAATTTATTGAACGAGTTTAAATGAAATTTTTTCACTAAACTGATGAAGTTTTCTTCGCAATGCGAATGAAAAATTTCTTAAACTCTTAGATCTGCAGAAAAACATCTGAAGTTTTTAATCAATATAAATAAAAAAGAAAATAAAAAAATGTTGATTTTTTTAGATAAATTAAGTTTACTAAAAATTTAGATTAAATATTTTTTTTTTGTTAAATTCTATTGATATATTTATCATTTTCCAAATTCATTATTATAAATAATATACTAAAAAGGAGATGAAAATTTAACAATGCCTACTTCTCCTACTTTTTGGAAAATTTGAAAAATTGTACCGTTTTGTATTCATCTCATATAGGTTAGTTTGACATTGCTAAAATATACTTTTCTAAGTTCGACAGTTTTTGTTTTCAATCATTAAGTCCACGACATAGATCCGCCAAACTTTGGAAATATATAGAACAATGCTTTATTAAGAAATTTTAGTATTGTTTACCTTCAAGCGCCCTAGTGAAAATATTAGCAATCAAAGTTTAAACTTTGACATTATATGAATCCTAGACGGTTAAAGATATTTTAAAAATTTAAATTTTGTATAGTTTTACGGAGAAGTTCTGTAATTTTTTTAATTTTTTAAGTTAACAAATTTTTTTGCTTTTTGGAAAAATATCGAGGTTTTAGACTAGTTTTTAAATTGGTATATGGTATCCCTGAATTTGAGTATTTTAAGAGTTGATGGTCCGATCGGTCAGATTAAAATATGACACAAGCCTTTTTTATATATTTATAAATAGTTTTCAAAAATGGGGACAAAATAGATTTTTCAAATGATTATTTAGCAGTTTTGGATAACAATTTTCTATTTTATTTTATTTTGTAGCGCATTGTGGCGAAAACAGACCAGTGCCTCTGGTTGGAATCGAACCCACGACCCCCCGCACTGATAAGCCAGCACGCTACCAACTAGCCTACCGGAGCGCACTAACAATTTTCTCCTATTATTTTATTTCCAATTGTATTAGTCCAGCTGTTAAATTATTTTAGGGTTTTTAACCAACTTAATTATCTTTATCCAGAAAAAAATTTAATGCCGTCATTAATATATCATGCAGATAATTGTCTCTGCGTGTATAAAAAAGTTTAAAAAAAGAATGGAAATGTTTTATTAAACACCCCGGAAGATGATTGGAAATTTTAATCGAAATAGTGTCCATTAAAATGTAATAAAAATTACTTTATTTTTTTTTTATTTTAATCGAAACTTTGAACAAAATTCAGATAAAATTTAGTAGTATAAAGAAATTCTCTCACAAGGAAATTATCCCGATGGTTTCTCTCCGATCCTAATAAGCTACTGATGTGTTATGAAGGAGTACAAAATAAAATAACACGTACCGGCCCAATCTCTATTTAGGGGTTAAGGATGGCGTAAAAATATAATATTGTATACATTGTCTTTATTTGTAGTACACAATTTTTTGAAAACCTAAATAAAAAATATTTTTTAAAAACGGTCCAGCTCACTGAATTTCAATTATAGACACGAAATGTTTTGGGAATTATTATAAAACATGCCAGGATACATTTTGAGGTGTGGACAAAAAACCCTTTTCATCCATATAAGGTGAGTCTGTCTAATGTATATTAATGCCCATTTCATTTAATCTATGGGATATCTGAGCTTTTTCCGACACTCGGCTTTTGTGTGACTTTACCTGAAAAGCTTTTTTTTTCTCAATATTTAAAATAATTCAAAAATTTGTCCACTCTGATTCCATGGTATAGACAATATGGGTATACAAATTTTTGAGTAGTTGGACGTTGTTTTCAAATAAACCTAATTTTCGTAAATTTCAGACATGTTTTCATACAAAGACATATTAATTTCTTTTATCTCTTAAACGTGAGATTGGTCAGCTAAAAAAATATGTTTCCATCCAAAGTATGTATATTTCAATCTGCTGGTTCGGGTCAGAATACCTTATTTGGCAGTGATAAAATCATTCACTCTTATGACCCAAAATCATCATCATCATTTCATTGCCTAGGATTATATGCGAATTTGTGTTAGTGTGACAATAGGGGTGGACGTAGTAAATTCTATTGTTTTTTATTTTGTGAATAAGTTCAATTTGGAGTGAAGTTTTATTAATATTTTTGGGGAAGTACTAATGGCAGTGGTAGAACATATTTATGTTGTGTTAGTAGACTATTTCATAAATGTGAATTTTTTAATTAATTTTTAGCGACATGCCGCGAAAATACATCACAAAACACACAAAGATAGGCATATACAAGAGTGATTTGGTAGAAGCAATAAATTATGTCTAAATATGAACAAATATTGTATATTCCATCCCACTTTAAAGTTTATATTATACTCCACTTCTCGTAAAATTTTTCACTTCACCCCAAAATGTTTTTTTGTTCTTTTTTTTTTTTTTTGTGTAAGCAACAAATAAGCGTTAAGTTATTAAACTAATCACTCTGTACGATGTGTCGAACGCCATTAAAAAATTCTTTGTGTGGTCTTTTAAAGTGTTAGAAAAAATTTGTTGCCATTTCATTCCAAACTCCCCTACAAAATTGTTTAGAACTGCGTTTTAAGATAAACCAGATTACTGTGTTTTTTTTTTAAATGTTTTTTAATTTTACTTTCTTCTATTGTCTTCAAATAAATCGTCTGACCGTATTAACACAATCATAAAACCAGTTCTAAATGTTACTTTAACTAATTTTAACATTATAACATTTTAACACCGTTTGACATTCACAGCCATAATTAAAACAAAAGAGTTATATGGCAATCAAAAAAGTTTGTGAGCAAAATTGACTATATTTAATAATTCCACAGACATTTATGGATTGATTTGAAAATATTAGTTGAATACCAAAATCAAATAAACATGAATGAAGATAGATAAATTTACATAAATTTAATTTTTATTTTTATTATCAACACGATAATTTCAGACACGCTCGAAACTGCAAGTTTGTTTGTTGGTTCACATGCAGTTGTCGTCAAGTGACGATTTTGTTAAAATAATTAATTTTGTTTCTTGCTTTAAATAATATTCCAAATTTGTTTAAATTTAGTTCATTAATAACGGGTATAATTAAAAAATATTGCTTATTATCAGGGACCGGAAGTTCATGCAAATGCATGTGTTTTTCCTTAATTCTGAGAACAAAAATAAAATATTTTTGCGAATGAAAGAATTTGCGTTAAAAGGTCATTGATTTGTTAGTGCATATTTTTGCAGATTTTGCTTTTGCATATTTTGTTTTAAATGCATATTTTATTGCATATTTTTAGTAATGTTGTTTTAAATGCATATTTGAATAAAATTGTTCTTAGTTTCTGTGGCTCAAGTAATATTTTTTACAGATTATTTTTTTGTTTTTATAGACATCGAATTTTTTTTTTTTTTATTTTTATTTATTTATAACAAGCTTTCAATCTCCGTATATTTACAAAAATAAAACAGACCAAGCAAATACGCTTCGAATAATAATAGAACAATCTCTCGAAATGTAATCACTATGAAAATGCATTTGACTCAATAAATAGAAATTGTTTATGGGCTAAACTGGCCAACTTCGGCGTGCCAGATAAAATGTGATATTGATGTTATTGATGATACAAAAGAGTTACTATGCATTTGAATGCACCGTGTTACATGATGGTGAAATCTCTGTGCCATTTAAAACAACGTCTGGCGTTAACCAAGGGTGTTTATTATCACCGATTTTATTTCTGATTGTATTAGATGCTGTTGTTAAACGCTCAACTACAAATAAGCCGAGAGGAATTGTATGGGACCCCTTAAACCCGCAGACACGATTAGAGTCACTTGATTATGTGAGCTTTCTCACAATCGTGCAAAAATTGATGATCTAGCACGAGAATCAGAGAAAGTAGGTCTGAAGATTAATACCAACAAAACAAAGGAAATACGCATAAATGCAGAGTCAACACAACCATTAACCATCGGCAATCACGTAATAGAATATATAAACGAGTTCCAATACCTGGGCAGTATTATAGACACACTTGGGGGTGCCCTTCTTGATGTCACGACAAGAATACGAAAAGCCAGAGGTGCTTTTGTGCTATTATCGAAAACATGGAGGTCAAACGAATACAGCAAAAAGACCAAATTAAATATATTTTCAGCCTGTGTACTCTCGGTCTTATTATATGGCTGTGAAACATGGCTGGTAAGAGAAGAAATTAATCGAAAAATGCAAGTGTTTACCAACAGATGCCTTCGTATAATATTCAGAATATTTTGGCCCAACACAATAAGTAATGTCCAACTACTCGCCATAGCAAATATGACTGATATAAACTACGAAATCCGAAGAAGAAAACTTGGCTGGATAGGGCACACACCTAGAAGAGAAGACGATAATATATGCCAAAGAGCCCTAACGTACAACCCCCAAGGTGCAAGAAAACGGGGAAGACCGTGCAACTCTTGGCGTCGCTCAACATTGAGTGAAATTAATAACCTGCCTGATTTTAGTAATAGAAAGATAAATAGCTTATTAGAACTAAGAAGTTTTGCAAATAGACGCTCCAGATGGAGATTTCTTATTGAGAGCCTATGCCCACAATCTGTAAAAAATATTACTTGGGCCGGAATAAAACTAAAATTTTCGTATATAAATATAACATTTATTGTCTTCAAAGTTTAGTAACGTCATGATGCTTGTTAGTAAAATACACTAGCCAAGAAGGCAAAAATGGAGCAAAATTGATGATTAATAGATTTATTGTTAAAGCTCTGCTTTTATATTTAACTACCAAACCCGTTACAAAATTGAAAATCGGTTAAAAAATAAGAGCGTTTCAAATACATAAGTACCTAAAATCACTCAAAAACGGAGTTTTAATACTTTTTATTATTTTAAAAAACTACAATAACTTTATCAATTTTTAAATAGTTTAGAAAAAAAAACGATAGAATTTGAAAATTTGTTTATATTATTGTCAATACCCAACCACTTTTTATTAAGCCAATAATTAAAACTGTCCAAACCAAAAAAAAACCATTGAGAAAAATACTAACACGGGAGGTCCAGAATCGGACCCGCAGATCTTAAGCAATTTTATACCACTCATCGATCCGGTTTGAATTTTTCGACAAAATTTTGTAGTAAGATGTAATGGTGTCTCCATAAGCTTTTTCTAACGTTTTTGAACATTTATTGCTCCCTCTAGGGGTGACATTCTTAGTATAAATTAAAAATTTTATGCTTTGCATAAACTTAACGGATTAAGATTTTTTCCAAATTATAATTTCTATTTATTATTAAAGCAAATATTTATCGAACTGTTATTCACAATTTGATCTATCGGATTTTCACGATTTTTGAGAATTTGTTAAAAATATTGGTATTTTTAGTAAATTTTTTTTCAAAATTGAAGTGTGGCTATTCAATTTTTGGAATTTTTGTTTGTTGTAAGAAAATAGATAATTTTTCTCACTAAAGAAGAAAATGGAGTAATTTTTGGCATATTCAAGTCTTTACAAGTTCGGAAAGTCTTTAATATTTATAGTGGTTTGAGTTGTAATACAATATCTTTATTTTTAAATGAAAAAAACAGTCATTTGTAGAAAAAATTTCATTTTTGACTATAATTTTAGTTCATTTAAAAACAAAAAACAAACCACATTAAATTACTGTATTATGATTTTACATTCATTTTATACAGTAGTGTTTTCATTTGTTTTTAACTATATTTTGCAATCTTTTAATGCATAGTATTCCAAGTTTACTATATCTACTACAAATTTTTCTTATTCCAAAAATTTTTCCATACGTCCATAACCGAACCGTTATAACACTGGTAGAAAAATATGATCTTAATGTTTTACGGTGTGAGGATGGTATTATCTACAGTTCTCAAAGTGTTGCCGAAACTGTAAAAAAAAAACCTTTGTACTGTTTTTCACAAATTAAGAGCGTTGTGGAAATGACCCAAATGATTTACCATTTTAGGGTGTTGTATTTTATAATGTTTTCGAAACGTTATTTGCCATAGTTTTAACGTCAGAAAAACGCTTTGAAGCTATGTTCTATTGTATATAATTTTGTAGACTTATATCTTTTAAGCAATTTTCATGATTTTATGTTCCAATTTCGAAAAATTTAACAAAATAAATGAAGAAATGGGTTGTATAATGTATATGAGCGCGATATTTCAAAAATTGCCAGATTTGGATTCAGCGCAAATTACCAGGCATAAAAATACAATCGCCACAATTTGCGTTGGCAGAACGTGAGATTAAAAGTTTAGACAATGTTGACCTATTACCCAATTGATTACAGTGGCCATTCGTTGGTTTGAGTGAACTTGCCACCATTGGCAAAACGTTGGTGTAACTCAAAACATGTTGTACTTTCAAAATACCTTATAGAAATAATAATTTGTACTGCATTTTGAAATAAAATATATTCAGATCGCTAAACTCATGAATAATGACTAAATGGGTAGTTTTCTTGTAAATTGATAAGAGTTTTGCTTTTTTTTATGTTTTTTTTTTTAAGTTTGAACTTTTTAAAATATTTGAGAAATATCATTGGCTGTTGGTAGACCCCTAACATACTAAAACTTTTTTTTGAATAAAAATTTGAAAAAATATTTTTGTTTTTTAATGCATTTTTATTGGCAGTTTAATAAAATTTAATGATGATGGTTATCTTCAACATAAGGATGAGCGGCGATGTAGGCAATAGCGTTAAGAATAGCCTGTGGTACTGGAGGAGGTGTAGGCAAAACATCACTGCTGGGTTGGTAACCATGCTCATCAGCAACATAAGTTACTTTAATATGTTCACCTTCGGGAGAAACATATTCGTATTCGCCATGAATGTTGCCATGGACATCACCGGAAGCTATTTGATGGATACCGTTGCTGGTCTCCAAAGCGGAATCGAAACCATCAGCTCTAACATCAGATTTCAAGGAAATAACTTCAGCGTGACTTTCATCGGAGACGGGAGCAGCAGTGGCAATGGCAACCAAAGTGGCAATAAGTAACTAAATAAAATAGTTGCAAATGTGATAATTAGTTTAAAAATTTAGCCATTTTTTAATATTTTTTTATTTTTATGTTGTATTAAAGTATTTTTGTTTTAACTTACGTATTTGAACATATTGTTTTTGTAGCTTTGTGAAGTTCTTTTCAATAAACTTGTTAAACTGTGCTGATTCTTAACTTTCTTGTGGTTTATATACAATTTAATTTATTTTTTTTTTTTGGGAATATTTAAAATCAATAAAAATAAAACTAGATTATTTATTTGTATTCCATTAAGTGTTTAATTGAAATCAAGATTTTTTTTTTTATGGAGAATATAATTTCTAAAAATTTCCTGTTTTTAAAAATTAAGTTTATCTGCTAAGAAGAAATGCATTTGTGCAAAAATTTTATTTAATGGTTTGTGTTAATTTATATTATATATGTAGATTTGATTACTTAATACACGCAAAATTAGCAGAAAAACTGATAGTTTTCAGCTTAACCAAATATATGTGTAAAATATTATTAAAACAAGAATCCGTTTGGCAAATTACAAATCAAACAAAAATCGTAAAAAACCATACGTTGTGAAATAGAGATCCCTCTCTTAGAAAAAAAAACCAAAAATCTATAAATAGAATAGTTGTGTTTGTTAGTGTTGTCAATGTAATGTAATTTAGCTGCATTACATTCGAGGCCATATTTGGGTGTGATAGCTAAACGGTCATGACTTGGTATTGTTACATTCTTATATTCTTATTATGTTATATTCTTCTTTGATTCGCAGGTTTGATTCTTACAGCTTCATACAGATTCATATAGAGACAATCTAACAATAATAATACAACTTAAATGGAAAATCACTGATGACGCCTGTCCATAAAAAGGCAGCAACTAGTATAATCTGATTTAAAAATTATTAGTATTTAGAATATTTTGCGAAAAACGTTTATTCTTCTTCTTATCCTCAATATTCCAAAATATAAAAAAATCGTTCAATTTGATATGAAATGACTCGTAAAGGAAAGTTGAAAAAATTTGTTCATACATAATTGTGTCATAAATATCCTCCAGAGGGTATCGTTAGATGAAGTCAAGTCAATATATATATATATATATGTATATATATATGTTATAAGTCCGAAATGGTTAAACATCTTAAACAAGATTAGTTTCATTAAAAATATTACCCAAAAATTCTAAATCAAAAAAAAAAAAAAAAAAAAAAAAGTAAACAGAATTACTGTCTTCAATATTACCATTATTTTTTGTAAACTAGATTTTTGTATAAAAGTGAAAATTTATTTCTCCGTAAATAAATTCTGGACTTATATTAAATATTTTGTTAAGAAATAATCAAGTTTTGTTGATAATGAGTTTAATGTACAAGTTTTTCAAATATTTAAGTATAAAAACCAATTGAATTCTGAGAATTAGCACAGTTTATCCAGTTTATTGAAAAGAACTTTACAAATCAACAAATAGCAAAATGTTCAAATTCGTAAGTTTTCACAATACATAAAAAGATTCTTTAAAAATAATAAAAGATTTTAGATTTAAGAAAAAAAAACTATATATATATATAAAATGTTTCTATTTAATTCAGTTACTTATTGCCACTTTGGTTGCTTTTGTCGCTGCTATTGCTCCTCCTTCTGATGATAGTCACGCTGAAATTCTTACCTTGAAAACTGATGTTAGAGCCGATGGTTTCGATAGTGTTTTGGAGACCAGCAATAGCATCCATCAAGTAGCTTCCGGTGATGAACATGGCAACATTCATGGTGAATACGAATACGTTTCTCCTGAAGGTGAACACATTAAAGTTACTTATGTTGCTAATGAGAATGGTTACCAACCCAGTAGTGATTTGTTGCCTACTCCTCCTCCAGTACCTCAAGCTATTCTCAAGGCTCTTGAATATATCGCAGCTCATCCCTATGTTGAAGATAAACATCATTAAATTTTGTTTAAAACAAATAGACATTGATTAAACTGCCAATAAATTGCATTAAAAAAAAAAGTATTTATATTTTGTAAAAAAAATTATTTTATAAAAATTCACATGCAGAGACTTAATCGCTACTATAGCACGCACAGCGGTCAATCGGCAGATTTGAATGAAAGTTGGATATGTTGTAAAGGACAAAAAAATATTAGACTAGTATTTTATTTAGGTGCTCAATCTCAAGTTTAGGGGTTGAAAAGTGGGATAAAAAATTACCCAAGTTGACGTTTTTTCTTTTTTTTGTAAATATATTTTTTATATAACATAAAACTATAGGCAAATTGGGTATCAAATGAAAGGTATTTAAAAAGTTTCATTAAAATGTGCAGATTCACCACTATGTAGTTTCCTTGTCAGTTGGAAATATCTTTGAGACATTTTTTTTTGTAATCCGCTGATACCGTATTACACACATTTGAACACACATTTGCACTGGTAAATCTTATTACTTTAAATAACTTTGTACAATAGTTTAAATTTAGCTGTGATGTTGTTGGTGATATAAAACGTTTTGAAATTTTCCAAAATGAAACACTGTAAACCTCTAAATATAACTTTTAATTATAATGTTTGCATATTTTGTAGACTCGAACTAACGCAACTTTTTTTGATTAACCATTTTAAAGTAGTAAACACGGTGCTACAAATCGGATTAAGATTAAAGCAAGAAATACATAAATTTAAATACATCCCCCTGAAGTTATTGTTAAAAACTTCACAGACTAAGAAAATGTTAACTTACAAGAAGAGTCTCCCAAAGGGTTATCTTCAACCTCAATGAAATTCAGATATGTGATAAAGGAGTAACCAAACTACACAAACATTTTTTTAGCGGCCCAATCTCATGTTCAGTGATTAAAAAGTGGTATCAATAATTACCCCATTTCTCGTTTTTTCTCGTTTTACTTCAAAAATATTTTTGACAAATGGGATACCAAATGAAATAGTTGGAAATTGGTTATGCATTAATTGGTAAATGAAACATGTCGAATAGTTTTGAAGCACTTCTTTATTTAAAAAAATTGGGTTTCAAGCGAATCCAAAACTGGAGTTTTGGTGAAGAATTATAGATGCTAGCCTTATGCCTATTTAAATTATTCAACAACTTCCAGTTGCGTACACAGAGAAAATTTCTTGAACAAGTTTTAATAGCATTTGTTCACTAAACTAATGAAGTTTTCTGCATAATGTGAATGAACAGTTTCCTAAACTTAAGGATAAAGTTTAATAGTTTTAATGAAACTAATTTCAACCAAACTTTTTCCTTAGACGTATGAAATTTTTAATAAATATTATTAAATTTTTCATTAAATATTATGAAAAACGAATTTCATTAACAATTTAGAGATCTAATGCAAAAATTCATCGATATCAGGCAGATAACTCTCTCAGTATACAAATAAATCTGCATTTCGATAATTTAAACCATAATTTCATACAAAATTTAAACATTTTCCACACAATTTTTCAACCTTAGAAATGCGATTGAGTGGAAAAAAATAAAGATCAGAGACAGAGCCAATCAAGAGACTCCCTTTGTTAGTAATTTTTCAATTGATTTTGTTTTTATCTTTAGGTGATCTATATATATGAGGAATTTCAAATATTTTGGACATTTTAAAGCTAAATATTAAAAAAAGAGGCAATCGAGTGACTCCCTTTGTTAGTAATTTTTCAATCGATTTTTTTTTTATCTTTAGTTGATATATATATATATGAAGAATTTCAAATACTTTGGACATTTTGAAGCAAAATATTTTAAAAACAATTTTGTATGACATGAATAACCTTTTGTGTATGTGTTAGCCAATATTTAAGCATGCTAAATCCAACTGCGTTAATCATTTATTTTTAAAAGCGAAAAAATGATGGCGGTTTGGAGTTTAAAACAAGTTACAAATAGCTAAATTCATGGAAAAAATTGCAAAAATTTCGTATTAGGAAAATTTTTGTTGCACCTGTCTCCTACAACAAAACTTTTCAACAGTCTGCGATTTGAAAATTATTCATGCTGGCTTGGATCTGAGTTTTAAAAATCAAGAGTAACAAAATAAAATGTATAAAACACTTTTGGAAATTTCAAATAATTTATTTTTAATTCTCCCTCTTTTAAATGTATATTTTTTTTTCTATAGATGATGCACTTTGCACTTTTCACATAACAGTCTTAAAGTATAGTCTACCTAACCCTATAAATCGTTTCTTTCAATTCAAAAAACTTGAGAAATAAAAGGCATATAAAGTCAGTTTCAACCGAATTAAAGGCAGAAGAAGTTAAAAAAAACTCCTAAAAATAGGTTTTTAAGGACAAAACCACAAGCATACATTTAGAAATATTGTATTTGTAAATATATTTAAAAAAAAAATAATTTAAAAACTAAGAAACTTCTAAATTGTAATGTCTGTGTAATTTCAAAAAATTGTGTTTTTTTAACAATAACTTCTGATTATGGGAGTGTATTTAAATATCTAAAGATAAATAATAGACCTACTCAAACATACCCACAACCTACTGTAGTGCGCTGTAAGTATATTTTCACTGTAGCACAGTATTCTTAGTGCATTTTAGAATGTATTTGTTTGTTTTAATTTGCTCTCCTTTAATTTTTTGTGCGATAATTTAAATATATTGCTGATTCGAAAAACAGTTTCGTTGCCTGTATGAAAAAAACATTTTTTTTTTAATAATTTAAATCTTCTGTCATATACGGGCATGATTTATAACTCCCAAAAACATTTCCAAATCAACATAATTCAGATATGAAGACAATTGTAAGTAATAAATAATAATAATTTTGAAAATTTAAAATTTTTTAAATTAAATTTATTTCCAGTTTAATCAAGTTTCATTAGTTCATATTTATAAAACTTAATGATGATATTCTTCCTTGGATGGATGAGCAGCGATATAAGCCAAAGCCCTGATAATAGCCTCAGGTACTGGAGGAGGAGTAGGCAACAAGTTGCTGCTGGGTTGGTAACCATTCTCATCAGCAACATAAGTTACTTTAACGTGTTCGCCTTCAGGAGAAACGTATTCGTATTCACCATGGATATTGCCATGAACATCACCGGAGGCTACTTGATGAATACCGTTGCTGGTCTCCAAAGCAGACTCGAAACCATCAGCTCTAACATCAGATTTCAAGGTAAGTACTTCAGCATGGGCATCATCAGAGATTGAGGAACCAGCGGCGGCTAAAGCTACCAAAGCGGAGATAAGGAACTGTAAAGGGGAAAAATTTATATTATTTTTCGCAATATTTTTAAATTACTCTTAAATTCTTTTTTCTAAACTTACGAATTTGAACATTTTGTTTTCAATGTTTTGTTAAGTTCTAATTAAACTGTGATTATTACTGAATTTGAAATGGTTTTTATACAAAATGTTTGTTTCAATATTTTGTATTTTTAAGTATGCAAAATAATTATAGAACAAAACGTGATTTAAAGTTTATATTAAAACACATTAGATATAGAGCAAGATTTTTGTTTTTTTTTTTTTTTTTTTAGAACATACATAATTTCTTTTTATGCAAATTATTTGGTTTTTTTATACTTATAACAAGTTTTTTAATAAAAATAATTTTAAGATTATTTTGTTTGCACAATCAAATACAGTTATATTTTCATTGACCTTTTTAAAGGTTTTCGTTGATCAATAAATACATTTAGATATTTTAATGGTCTTTAACAAAATTTAGCGCTACAAAATTAGCAAACCCCTTATAATTTACTTAAATCATTGGGCTAATGGTAAAGGATATAATTTTATAATTTGTGTAATAAAAAATGTATTCTGTAAGGTAGACAGCTTAAAAGTAAATAAGAAAAAAGTCTTTTTTATGGGTACTCGATACTAAACTTACATGGATACACGATATTTTCAGGGTTGTATTTAGGACAGAAAATCAATACGAAAATGTGACTTCCCTTAAAAAATTGTCATTAAAATACAACTCTGCTAGAAGAAAAAATCAAATATGAAAAGTTAAAAGATAAGAGTTGAACAAATATAAACAACAGTGAAATTTTTAAAATTTGAATTTTCAAAAAAGTGAAAATTTGTGTAAAAAATTAAAGTGAATTTTAAATTTCGAAACCTGAAGTATCCAAATAAAAAATATTGGGTAGTATGGAGCATTAAAAAGTAAACCAATTTACCAGCTCTGTTTTAAATACTGTTTTGGAGTTTATAAACTTTGCTCGAAGAATTCTTAATTTAAAAACATCTGAATGCTATTCAACGTAAAAATAACTTTTAAATTAGCAAGTTTTTCCAAATATTTTTTTTTTTCTTATTAATTAATAATCATATACTTACAAATTATATACTATTACCCTAACCGAGCACTAGCTCCTATGGCCTTCGGCGCGTTGTAGCGAAAACAGACCAGTACCTCTGGTGGGAATCGAACCCACGACCCCCGCACTGATAAGCCAGCACGCTACCAACTAGCCTACCGGTGTGCACATCCCTTTTTTATTTATAAAGAATAATTTGAAAGTTTTAAATTGTTTAAACTCTTCTTCAAAATATAAAAATTACAAATTATACAAAAAATTATGATGTGAGCAAGATTATTCCATCAAACGCGAAATCCGATAACATCTTTCGAGCATACGGCTATTCAAAGTTACATACTTTTGGGATTTTGTTTTAAAATTTAAGCTGTGAAAAAATCGCATTGTTCTGAAAAATTGCAAAACTGCATATGGAGACGTTTTATAGGCTGCATAGAGGATAATATAGAGAAGATCGGATGACAAGTGGTCAAAAAAAAAAAGGAATTTTTTCATATCTATCAAAAAGTAAATGATATTTTTTTATTTCAAATCAATTAAGTTCTTTTTATTTTTCGTAAAACTTATTAAACAAATATGGACCCCATTTTAACAAGCACAAGACCACTTGACTATGAAGTCCAACTACAAATATCGAATATACAAAGAATATATCATAGATATGGCATCACTTACAACATATGGGAAAACAGTGGACATAGAGTGAGGTAAGTTTCTAAAAATAGACCTGTTGTGTTGTTGGAGTTGTACTTCTGAGTGAGGCAAGTTTCTAAAAATAGAACTTTTTTGTTGTTGGAGTTGTATTTCTGAGATTATGTATGCAAGAATAAAAACACCGTGTATGGAATAAAACTAGTTTCAATCACAACAAAACTCGACCTAACGATAGATCAGTGGGCTAAAGCGCTCTGTCTAACGTGTAGTGCGAGTGCATGTGGCATTAGAAATCAGTAATTGCACAGAAAATTTCATATAGACGCAATCGAACAAATGAAAACATACCACTTATAATATTATTAAAAAAAAAAAAAGAAAACACAGGGTCACTGACGAAGCACAGTGGAGTGAATCATATAAAAAGTGGTAATAAATATAGAACTTCTTTACTACTTCACCGATTAAGACCAAATGTATATGTAATCGTTAAGGAGAAGTATAGCTTTTAGAAAATTAATTTTGAAGCCACCCTGTGTTAACACAGGGTGAGCACTAAGGTGCCAAAGTAGACCACCTCGAGTACAGAAAACTTTTAAAATGCTGTAACTTCTACAATTATGAACCGATTTCGATGATTTTAGACTTTTTGAATCCGCTTGATGAGATTAATAAAAAACATGCTTACGGTAATATGTTACCTCTTAAAGTTTAAAAGTGGTGTGATGTTGAACTTTAAAATTAAAAATTTTTGACAATTGTTTTTTAGGTTTTAAGTTAATAACTCCTTTATAATAAGTGGTAAAACATTAAAAAAAAAATTTTTGTGTATTTCCACTTTTATCATTAATGTTTTGCTTAAAGTTTCATTTAATTATCTGTAACCGTTGAGTAAAGAAAAATCTGTAAAATCAATTTTTTGAAATAGGTCAAAAAAATTGTAAAATTTTTGAGAAAAAATAGCTTCACTCATACGTTTTTTTTTATAATCTAGTAAAAGAAAAGTAAATATTGTTTTAAATATTCGAAAAGAACAGGCTTTGAGAATAGTTTTGAATGAAAGTATTATTAATTTTGGACATGCACCCTACACCCAGCATTGATCGAAAATCACAAATTTTCAAGCAAAATTTCAAGTTTACACACGTGGGCAAAAAATGGCACGCCCATTTCCTAACTTTTTAAAACGTAATATTATAGACTAATAAAATGTTAATTATTCTTTATCAAGTTTGCCGCCGGGAAATGAAAAGTAAGGTCCTGGGAGGAGTTTTTGTAAAAAAAGTCAAATTTTGAAATTAGATTTTTCGTTTTTAAAAAAATCATATTTAGATCCAATTTTTTTACTTTCATTTATTTTTTATTAATTAACGACAATATAATCTTTAATTCATATTAAAATTGTTTACATAGCATACACACCTATTTAGATATTATTTATCAAAGTTAAGTTGTTATAATACAAAAAACACTATTATATATATATTTTTTTGTTTTTTTACTTATTTGTTCTAAATTTTTTTTTAGATTTACAATAAATTTTTTTTTTAACAGAGGTTTTCACCTGTTCAACGATGTATAACATGTCTGGTGAATACGTTTACAAACGTCTGAAAACTGTTGTTAACTCGACCAAAAATTTTATATATATGTAAATTCCTTTGTATGAAAATCATGGTAAATAGTGTATGAGTAATTAACAGGGCAGCGCCTTTAACACAGGGTGGCTTCAAAATTAATTTTCTGAAAGCCTTACTCCTCCTTAACGATTACATATACATTTGGTCTTAATCGGTCCATTAGTTAAGAAGTTCTATATTTATTACCACATTTTATTTCATACACTCCACTGTGCGAAGGTTGAACCTTGAACCAGAAACTGCGCAGTCTGATTCAGAAAAATTTAAAATTTGCAATGTAGTTATAATTTTTAGAAAATACACTTATTCTTCTCTACCACACCTTTCACAATACAAATTTTATTGTGTGTTAAAATTTCTACTGCTAAATTGAAAATTTGCTGCCTTTCAAAATTTTCGTATGCTCGAGATGCCTTATTTTGGGTCTAATTGTTTAGCACCTGATGTGTCTGTGGGGTCGTTCATATAAAATAAGCTTAACTTGTATTGGCGGTGATAAGAAATTGATGAATTATTTTTCAAATATTTAAGACCCAAAAATACTTGAGTGAACATTTTTCTTTGTGTTTCAAATATCATGCATATTTTTAAAGCAGCTTCAAAACTTTATTTTCGTCTTTTAAAGATGTTTGTTAAATCAACATTTTAAATTTAAGGATTCTACTTTGAGGTTTTTTTATTAAATACGCCATAGTGAATAAAAATTACAAATATTGCAATTAAAGAATATTTTAAGAAAAAAAAAGAAAAATATCACTGAGATTATATTCTCAGAATTTTTCCAAAATAGGACCGAGTACCTGGTTTCCTATCAATGTCAATGCACAGATTTTGGGATTATCATAAAAATTCAATGAAAATAATGAAAAGAAAATTACACAATTTAATTTTTTGAAATAATACAATCAATTTTCAAAATCGTTATGCAGAAACAAACGGTTTCTTTTAAGACCTTAAAAGTCTTAACAATTACCGAAATGTTAAATAAAAAAAAATAAAATAATGATTCAGAATATTTGGATTTTTGAAATGCAATTTATTGCCAGTTTAATCAACTTCTATTAGTTCATATTTATAAAACTTAATGATGATATTCTTCCTTGGATGGATGAGCAGCGATATATGCCAAAGCCCTGATGATTGCCTCAGGTACTGGAGGAGGAGTAGGCAACAAGTTGCTGCTGGGTTGGTAACCATTCTCATCAGCAACATAAGTTACTTTAACGTGTTCGCCTTCAGGAGAAACGTATTCGTATTCACCATGAATATTGCCATGAACATCACCGGAGGCTACTTGATGAATACCGTTGCTGGTCTCCAAAGCTGACTCGAAACCATCAGCTCTAACATCAGAGTTCAAGGTAAGTACTTCAGCATGGGCATCATCAGAGATTGAGGAACCAGCGGCGGCTAAAGCTACCAAAGCGGAGATAAGGAACTTTAAAGGGGAACAAATTTATGTTATTTTTCGCAATATTTTTAAATAACTTTTAAATTCTTTTTTCTAAACTTACGAATTTGAACATTTTGTTTTCAATGTTTTGTTACGTTCTAATTAAACTGTGCTTATTACTGAATTTGAAATGGTTTTTATACAAAATGTTTGTATCAATATTTTGTATTTTTAAGTATGCAAAATAATTATAGAACAAAACGTGATTTAAAGTTTATATTAAAATATACATTAAATATAGAGCAAGATTTTTGTGTTTTTTTTAAGAACATACATAATTTCTTTTTATGCTAATTATTTGGTTTTTTTTTATACTTATAACAAGTTTTTTAATAAAAATAATTTTAAGTTTTTTTTTTTGTTTGCACAATCAAATACAGTTATATTTTCATTGACCGTTTTAAAGGTTTTCGTTGATCAATAAATACATTTAGATATTTTAATTGTCTTTAACAAAATTTAGCGCTACAAAATTAGCAAACCACTTATAATTTACTTAAATCATTGGGATAATGGTAAAGGATATAATTTTATAATTTGTGTAATAAAAAATGTATTCTGTAAAGTAAATAAGAAAAAAATAAGAAAAAGTCTTTTTTATGGGTACTCGATACTAAACTTACATGGATACACGATATTTTCAGGGTTGTATTTAGGACAGAAAATCAATGCGAAAATGTGAGTTCCCTTAAAAAAAAGTCATTAAAATACAACTCTGCTAGAAGAAATAATGAAATATGAAAAGTTAAAAAATAAGAGTTAAACAAATATAAACAACATTGAGAAGTTAGTAAACACATAAGTATATTTTAAAAATTTGAATTTCAAAAAAAGTGAAAATTTGTGTAAAAAATTAATGTGAATTTTTAATTAAAAAACCTAAAAGTATCAAGTGGTATCGAGTATACAAACTTAAAATATCAAGTAGTATCGAGTATTGAAAAATAAACGGAGTTAAATTTTAAAAACTGTTTTAAAATTTAGCAACTTTGCTCGAAGCAGCTCCCTCTTTATGTTAACAATTTTTAATTAAAAAATATCTGAATGTTATTCTATATAAAAATAACTTGTAAATACCTTTACGGTGCGACGGTATTTGAAATAAAATTACCTGGTTTTTCCAAATATATAAACTTTCTTTATATTATTAATTTAAATATGTGTACTCAGGCAACTTCTGCTTTCAAAATATGTATTTGTTATTTTTAATGTAAATATCAGTCATTTGTAGAACAAATTTAATTGTTTACTTACCTTATAGTTTACTTAAAAAAGCAAACCACATCAACTTACTGTTTTATGATATTACATTAAGTTTTAAAGTCGGTTGCTGTTATTAAAAAAAATACAAAAAAAGATAAATGTTTGTTTTTTTTTACTAACATATGGTGTTTATTTTTACTACAGTTGTTAGTAATTTTTTGAACAGTAAAAACAAATGACAGATGTTATTTGAAATTAATGAAACGTTAGTCGTCCTTTCTTCAAGTGAAATTTAATTTGTTTTTTTTTTACAGTTTTCGTTGGGTTATAGATCATGAAAGTTTCTAAATTAATTATAATTCATTTGTGTTAATTTAGCTGGACTAATAGAAAAACCACAGAAGAAGTTATTAGACACTAGCATTAATGGAATGCATTGGATAACATCTCACATACAATTTATAGATCAACAATAAAAATTCACTACAGAAATTCAAATTTAATTTTTTTGTTAAGTTTTTCAACTTCTACAAGTTTAAATCTTCTTTTAAACAATAATACTTTTGAATTTAGCTTTCCTGAGTGAAATGAGCTGTAATTTGTTAAAATTGATTGATGGTATTTTTGCTATATATAAATAATAATTAAAACTTTAATATTTTTTTTTAACATTTTCAACTTTTAAAAGGATTATTTTTGAATCTGCTTTTTAAACAACAGTATTCATAATTTTAGTGTTTCCGGAGTAACATAACCTTAATTTTTTAAAATCGGTTGAAAATTGACAAAGTTATGGTACTTTTCTGTATATACAGAATTTTGTTTCTTCCTCCTTCACACTAATGCACACAGAGAAAAATTTAGCTATTTGCCAACTGAAATTCGACTACTACGACTCAAATTCGGTTATTACGAATTTCAGACGGTTATCAAAGCTTTACATTAGTTTTTTCAACAAAGTTCGGATACTTCAACTCAACTTTAGTTGCAACGCCCACAATATTCAGAAATCTAACGTAAATATCGCTGTATTATCTGTTGTATTTTCAATTCGGTTGGCACTTTATTTCTCTGTCTGTTCATTTGAAAAAACAAAATACACTCTGTATATATTATGAGATCCATCATACATCCTCAAAGGGTGTTGGTATTGGTCTTCAAATTTGATAAATTTGTTGTACACACATACTTCATGGAGCCTATAATACATACACATATCTAGTTTTTCAAAAACTCATGATTTTTTATGGTTTCAATTAAAAAAAAAAAAAAAAACTCAAAAAATCGTAAAAGTATGAGTTTAAAGAGTTTTATACTCAAAAGTTTGTATCGGATTTCTCTGATTCAAAAATCATTCGAATTATATGGTTACCTTTTTCACACTTATGAAATAAAAAAAAAAAAACACATATTAAAAAATGCAATTTTTGTTATGCAAACGTAATTTTTAGATGCATTTTGATATTGTTCTCCCCCTTCAAAAAATTGTTAACATGGATAAAACGAAAATTTAACATCTTTTAAGTAAAATTAATTTACGGGTTTTTTTGACGTGACGTGAATGTCATTGAATTTTCTCAATGTTTTGAAAAAAAACCTTATTCATTATTTCCATACAAAAATTAATTTTTTTTTTTTTATTTGTAGAGGATTTTAAACAAGTTAAGACTTACAATACATTCTTTATAAACAGAAATGTGAATAATTTTTTTGTAAGGTATTTCCTTTGGGCTAAGTTGATCAATTGTCTTATAATTAAATTAAAATAAAAATCAATTTATTTCATTTTTCACCCGACGTTTCTTTGGCTTATTTCCAATTTCTTCAGGATTTTTTTTTATTGTTAAATTCTGGCAAAACAAAATACAAAATGTTTTTTAAATAAATAATTTTAGATATGTGGAATACAAAATTTATGTTAAAATAAAGATATTTAGGTTTAGGTTTATCTGTCCAAAAAATGCATTTTTGTTGCAGATGCAATTTTTGGATGCATTTAGCACAATGAAAAAAATGCATCTGCTTTAAAAATTGCATCTGCATTAAAAATAGTTTTTTTTTTAAACAAATTAACTTAAATATATTAAGGTTTTATATTGTTAATAGTGTGTTCTGAATTTAAAACTGTTTTAAAACCTCCCAGTCAGAAACTACCAGGTGTACAAAAAATAAAGCACTGGCATACCACAAGCGTAAAAAATTGCGAGTTTTTGAAAAATTTAAAAACTGAATATGTATATAGACTCCATAGAGAATACAGGTTTTTAATATAGAGGAATTCGGATGACAAGTGGTCAAGTGGTCATATCTATCAGAGAATGAATGATACTTTTCATGTTATATCAATTAAGTTCTTATTGTTTTTTTTTTTAAACTTATAACATAATGGACCCCATTTTAACAAGGCAAAAACCACTTTACAATGAAATCCAAGAACAAATTTTATTTTTTGTTAAATTTTTCTATTTTATATTTTCTACTACTAAAGTGAAAATTTGCAGTCCTCCAATGCCTCTAGGGCCTCTAGATGCCCTATTTCGTTCATATAAAATAAGCTAAACTTGTATTGGCTGAGATAAGAAATTGCTGAATTATTTTCCAAATATTTAAGAGGCACTCCTCTATGCAATACAGGTTTATTCTCAAGACCCAAAAATACTTGGGTGTACATTTTTCTTTCTCTTTCAAAAATTATGCATATTTTTAAAGCAGCTTCAAAAATTTATTTCGGCTTTTTAATTTCTTAAGTTTTAGGATTTTACTTTGAGTTTTTGAGTCGTTGTGCAAAAACAAACGTTTTCTTTTAAGAGCTTTTAAAGGTCTTAACAATAACCGAAATGTTAAAAAAATAAATAATGATTCAGAATATTTGGATTTTTGAAATGCAATTTATTGCCAGTTTAATCAACTTCTATTAGTTCATATTTATAAAACTTAATGATGATATTCTTCCTTGGATGGATGAGCAGCGATATAAGCCAAAGCCCTGATAATAGCCTCAGGTACTGGAGGAGGAGTAGGCAACAAGTTGCTGCTGGGTTGGTAACCATTCTCATCAGCAACATAAGTTACTTTAACGTGTTCGCCTTCAGGAGAAACGTATTCGTATTCACCATGGATATTGCCATGAACATCACCGGAGGCTACTTGATGGATACCGTTGCTGGTGTCTAAAACGGAATCGAAACCATCAGCTCTAACATCGGATTTCAAGGTGAGGACTTCAGCATGGGCATCATCAGAGGTTGAGGAACCAGCTGCGGCTAAAGCTACCAACGCAGAGATAAGGAACTATAAAAGAAAAAATGAGAAGAATTTGTTAATTTTTTTTAAATCTAAAACTATTATTTTACTCGGTTTTTAATTACTTACGAATTTGAACATTTTGCTTTAAGAATTTTGTGAAGTTCTTTTTAAACTGTGCTAATTTGTAATTTTTATTAGGTTTTTATACAAAATTTTTTAATTTTAAATTTTGCATTTCTTAATATGCAGACTAGTTAAGAATAAAACGGGATTTTCAATTTAATAATACGTTAAATTTAGAGCAAGATTTTATTTATTAAGATCATAATTTCTATTTAAATGTTTGTTGTTTAATTATACAAATAACAGGTTTTTTAAATGGAATAATGTTTAAATGAATACACAGGAACTTAGTTCAATTTTTTTATGGACGTATGAATTTTGAACACACTCAGTCTAAAAGGGGAAAATTAACAGTTGCTATGAACCCCAGTCAGAAAAAGACAACTTTTTAATTTGGTCATAAATGCTCCAAATGAGTTTTTTATAATAAGAAATTAAGCTTTTTCAATACAAAGCCAAATTTACTACATATTTGGTTTAATAAGTTTTTGTGTTCCTGGCACGGTTTAGAAGCAAGAAAGCGTTAAAGTTAGAATTTCGTAAAATTTTTTAAAAAAAAGCATTTTGAAATGAACTCAATTTTCAAAAATCTTGAAGACATATTTATGCTGATTAAAAACCGTTGATACTTAACACAAAATATGATTGAAGCTTTAAATTTTCCAAAAAGCTGTAAATTTGGTATAAGGACATACAGGATTCCAAAAGGATACCTCTTTACAAGTATGAACGGATTTTTATGAAATTTGTTAGAAAGATTATATTAAGTAGCATTTGTAAAGCCTGCAAGTTTAATCAATATTTGTTGAAGTTTACGTGCATTTTTGCTCAATTTCGCGTTTTTCGAAATATGAAAATCGCCAAAAAGTTTAATTTTTTTATTGTAGTTATACATTCGTAAAAGGAATAATTTATGACTAAACTTATTAATTTTTTTGAATTAGTTTTCGAGATTCGCTCTAAACTTATTTTGACCCACATCGCCTAAAATAGGCAATTAAACAAATTTTAGTAGAAGAATATATTGGTTATTTTTCGTGCCGAACAAGTGGTATACTTTTAATTGCAAAAAAGCTTAGACCGGTTTGAGTTATAAAAACGCTTTAAGAATTCGTAAACTAAAAAAAATTATTCGTTAGTTTATAATATCTTAAGTTTTAAACAGTTTTTTTCTTATTTTTTTAACTTTTTCATCTGGTACAATAATTTTTTTTTTTAACTTGAGTTTGCTTCTTATATTTCTTATATTATATATATTTATTCTGACATTGCTTTTATTTATTCGCAAATTGCTTTAAAAGAGCGTTTGTTTATTACAAATAGTTGAAAATTTGCAAAACTATTGGACTAATAACACTCTCTTTTTTAGCGACTGTGTAGTTTACAACGATTTTGGAAATTAAAACTACACTGGGCGACTCGTAAAATAAAACAATAATAATGGCGTACAAAGCTTTTCACTAATGGACCATACTTATCACAAAATTGTCTTAAAATGTTTGCTTGTTTGCATAAAGTTTTTTATACCTACAATTTTAGAAATATGGTGAATACTGATAAGAACTTCAGCAACCTTTGGGTATCCAAGTTGTTAAATAAATAAGCAGCATCACACAAGTAAATCTGCAGTTTTTTCTCAGTTTTTACTATTTTTGCACAATTTAAATTTTTTCAACTTCTACGAGTGTTTTTTTCGAATCTTCTTTTAAAAGAACGACATTCTTAAAATGTTGTGTTCCTGAGTAAAATGGGCTTCTATTTGAAAAAAAATGGGTTGAAAATTGTCAAATTTATGGCACTTTTTCCTTATATACAGAATTTTGTTTCTTTCTCCTTCGCATTAGAAAAAAACAAAATCCACTCAGTATATACAGAAAAAGTAACCTAATTTTGTCAATTTTCAACCGATTTTAACAAATGATGGCTCGTTTTACTCAAAAAAACACTTAATCTAAGAATATTGTTGTTTTTAAGGAAGATTCGAAATTTGAAGTGTTAAAGAGAATGGTTAAAAGTTCGTTTGTTTTTGTAATTTACGAAAACTAGATTTATTTGTACACAGGGCTAAAGTACTCAACAAAACAACAATTTTGATACCCATCCAGAGTTGCCACATATTGCAATTATTTTAAATATATTTGAAAAAGACTCTTGGGTAGAAGTCGCATAAAAACCGAACGATTTCGAATATCTCAAAAAGCTCAGAAATCCACTCGATTAAATTAAATTTTTCACTACCGACTTTTTGCTCATGGATATATTTCTATTTTGACTTTAGATTCTTGTTTGGGGTCTTTATATTACATACATGGCGTTTACATTTAAGGCCCCTTCCCCTCCTACCTACCAAAAAATGGTTTCGAAAATCGCAGTTTTGAGACTTCTCAGCCCATTTTTACCACTATAACATTCGAATAACCAAAGATTCTTTTTCTGGTCATTAAATGAATGTACTTGTCAACTTTCGAGATTCTAGCTTTGCTACTTTAGGAGATACACCAAACGCCACTTTTTTTTGGAGATAAAGACTGATTTTTTTTTTTTATTTAAAATTTCTTAATTAAACGCCAGATTTAATGTTACTCAAACTTTTTTTTTTTTTAAACAAAAATACTTGAAAATCTTTGGGCATAATTTGTAAACCAGTGAATGTGTCTTCCAAAAACCTTTCTGTTGATACAGTTACTTTTAATTGAACGAAATAAACTGAAAAAAACGTAAAATGGGGTAATTTTTGACCCCACGTCTAAACATGAGATTGGGCAGCTGAAAAAACACGGGTCCCCCCAATTTTTAATCTCTACAACATATCCGAAGTTCATTAAGGCCTGCCTTTCCGCGTCGGGATACTTCGCTGTAAGTAATATTTACGAAACAAATTTTCTAATTTTACCAGTTTTTTTTCTACAAATTAATTTTTAGATAGTTTTTTAGTCGTTTTAGCAGAAATGTTTACTAAAGGGTCCGCCAAATAACTTTTTTTTTTGAACTCCTGAACCAATTGGACTTTGTATGGCGTCATACCAAGGTCTTTATGCAATATTCGTCTCAATGATGTCCCCGAAATGTTCAATTGTTGAGAACGACGGTGAATTGATGTTGATGGCGCTTCACGCACACTTTCTGCAACAGCAGCAATATTCTCGGGTGTACGCACTGTTTTTGGCTTTTCACGCTTTGGCTTATCTATTAGGATGCCAGTTTCTTTCACCTTTTTCACAAGATAACGAACATACGGACCATATTCGTTCAGCAAAAGGATAAAATTAATTATCTGTCAAATCAGACATGAGCTAAGTGTTACCATTCACGAAATAAGCACTAGTTGAAAAAAAAAAACGTTAGATGGCGGACCCTATTTTTTTTTTTTTTTCAATTAGTGTACAATTTCTTGTGTTGCACAGTGTTGTTTATGTATGTGTAGAGATTTTTTTTGCATTATCGTTACTAACTAAAATAAAGTTCACAATTTTTTCGTGCTTTCCTATACATATTTATTTTTAGTTATTTTAATTATAAATATTAACACAGAGAAAAATTTGCCAAATTTCCAATTGAAATTCGGTTACTAAGACTGAAATCGGTTGGTTTATCTGAATATTAGTGTTCACAACAAAATTGGGTTTAAACAACTGACTTTAAGTTAAAACACCCACAATATTCAGAAATCACATTTGAATATGGTTGCGCTAACCGAATTTATTGATTATATCTACAAAGCTACACGTTTCAATTCGGTTGGTACTTTTTTTTTCCTGAGCGTTCTATAATTAATTACGAATTAAGGCTTTAATGATGTCTGGCAGGGTAGGTAGATTCATGTGATGGATGAGCGGCAATATAAGCCAAAGATTTTAGAATAGCCTCTGGGATTGGTGGTGGTGTAGGCAATAAAGCGCTGTTGGGTTGATAACCATTTTCATCAGCAACATAGTTGACGGCAACATGTTCACCTTCAGGAGAAATCCATGTAAAGGCACCATGAATGTTGCCATTTGCGTCACCGGAAGCATCAGCCTTAATACTGTTGGTAGTTTCTACACCATAATGGAAACCATCAGCACGTACATCAGAATCGTAAGATATAATTTCAGCATGAACATCATCGCTGGACGCATGGGATTTGCTGGCGCCATAAGATTTTCCATGGCTGGAACTACCTGCAAGTCTTGCCAATATGTTGGGTGAAAGGGCTGAAGCAGCAGCAACAAAAGCACAGAGAACAACCTTCAATGACACAGAGTGAAATACAATTTAATATTTAAAATTAAAATTAAAGGATACATTTTTTGAAATCATTTTTTTTTTTTTTTTTTGTGAAACTTACGAATTTGAACATTTTGAAAATATTAGTGTTGATTCTAGTTTGTTTCTAACGAATTAACTGATGCTGTTTGGTTAAATTTCTTGCGTTTATATATGAATTTTGTTTTAACTTTGTTTAGTTCCAAAAATGACTTATTGTATTCTGACATTTTATTTAATATTATTATAGCACAACTATTTGCATAAAAATTGTAGTTTTTACGATATTTATCTTTAAGATCACATCGAAGCGTGTTAAAAAATTAATATATCACAACCCACTTAAAGTTTTTTATTGCTATTGTCTTTTTGGTCGCTAAAAATTTATGCTTGCATTTTTTTTTTTTTTTTTTCAATACCAAACAATTTAAAACTGGTAACAAAAAACAATAACTGGTCTTCTATATTGATCGTTAATATATGTTCCTACTCTATGTTTTTTAAATTATAAAAAGCATCTAATGCAAAGTTGATTGAGTGAGATTAGTTTTTTTTTTTTGTTTAGAATTCATTCAAAAAGCTATAAATTTATTTAAAAACTGGATATAAAACCAGTAACTATCGGTAACTATTAAAGACTTATCTTAAAAATAAGATAAATTATAACTTACGAATATTTGCACTAACTACCACATTTACTAAAAAGGACGGGCGGTCTTATTGCCGGACGGTCTAATTGGTATGAGAAACTAACACGGAATGTTAACTAACTGATACTCCAAAAAATATTACAAGAAAATTTGTTTGAAAAAGCAAAATTAAGGGGTCTTCCTGTTTGGACAGCTAATTTTGGCTGTTTTTCAAGCACTTGTTTTTTTTTTTTTTTTTTAAAGAGAAGCAACACTCAGGAAATTCTTTCTATTAAATAATGTGTTGCTTTCTTTGGAAAGGGGATAGTGGAGAGATGAAAGGTGGTGAAAGATGAAGGGCTGCAAACATGACAACACTGTAATTGCGCGAGATGATAAGTCTTAGAACAGTTGTTGCTCGCCACCTGATGTAGAATTGGCAAATTTATTAAAGCTTTTTGTTTCATAACCCTGATTCATTATTTTACTTCGGTGGGGTTAAGTGCTATGGGAACACCGAAGGTGGGCGCATTGATACATATAAGTGATAGAAAACTTATACATATTATTTTTTCTAAATTGATGTTGTCGTCACCGGGAATCGAACCCAGGACCATCTGTGTAACAGTCCAACGCGCTAACCGTTACACCACAACAATACAAAATTTTTTAATTTTTTTTAATTTGGTTGTACAATTCATCAAGAAAACTACCAAATTAGCAGTTTGTCCATAGGTGGGCTGTTTGAAAAGTTCTCGGCCTTCAAAGTAGGGTCTACCAAATGAAAAATCGATATTTCACAATTTTTTTTTTCTGTAGTCAAGTGTAAAAAACCAATAGCAAACCATATTTTCCAGAAGATATAGCTTGGCATGATAGCCATGAAAAACAGCCATGATGAATGGTTTATGAACACATACATATAAGTCAATTTTTAACAGGGTACCTGAATGTAATTAGTAAAATAATTGCTAAGTTGACAGAATGATGTTGTTAAAAGTTAGCTGCAATATATTATGTATCTTACAAAACTTTTAGTTTTAAGTTTGTATGTCACATTTTAACATGCTGTGTAAGTATATAGTGGTAGAAATTTTTTGATTAAGTTTATTTAAATACGTCAATTAGTAGCATAAACTTAAAAAATATTCTGTTATGCTTCTGTAGGTAAGCAGTTCTTAAATGTATGCATTCTAAAACTTAAACAGGTGCATGTTGAACATCGAATAATGAAAAAGTCAGCTACTTTTATGCAAATGGATGCTTATATTCAGAAGCCTAAAACCTGGTTGACCAAATAAAATACTTTTCTGAATCAAAGAATTTGCAACAAAATGGCATAGATTTGTTTTGGCATGTTTTACTATAAATACATATTTAATAAAATATATATCATTATTGCATATTTTCAATGCAATTGGAATTTAAAAAAGAACATTTGTAACCCATAAAATAGCATCTAGTAGTCATTTGCTAGACATTTATATTAAATTTCATTTTTTAACTAACGCTCTCGTGTAATAAATTTTTAAAATTTTAAACATTTACCTGAACTTAGAAAAAATATAACAAGTTTTTTGTTGTTGTGACCAATGTTAATATTTAAGTTAGATTTCAAAAATGGGTTTCCTTACGGGCTATTTTGGTCAATAATCTCATTTATTTGTAAATAAAAATTAATTTATCATGTTTTTGCTCAATGTTTCGTTTGCTTTATTCAAACTTCTTCAGGAGCGTAAAGTTATAAAATGATTTTTTGTTACATAGTCAGAAAATATAATATGTAAAATTTATTTCTAAATAAACAGTGGACATCACTACACAGAGTTTTAAATAAATAATTAAATAAATATTAGCAAAACAGTACACAAAAAATCACAGGTTAAGCTGACTGTAGTATCACAGAACTTTGACTAAAAAATAAATCGTAATGGCCAATGAAAATTTGTACTGTTATTACGGAAAATTTAACTATTTTGCCACATGTAGCAACACATGTCTGCTGAATGTTAGTAAAATTAAATGAGTAGACAAAATTAGTACCCGCTACTAAATTTTAGTAAAACTGCAGTAAAAAAAAATAAGCTAAATTTGAGTACATCCAATAGAACTTCACAGAATAAAAATCAAAAAAGTAAAATAAAAATACTTTGTTTTTCACTCCTTGACACTTTGCTCTAATAGATGAATGTTATTTTAATTTTGACTCTGTAATAAAAAATTTTAGTTATTTCAAATATGTTTTTTTTTGTTGTGAATAGCAAAATTTTAGCTAAATTTTGGGAACTGTTTGTCAAAAATTATTAAAATATTTTGCTAAAACAGCAACAAAAACTAGTAAAAAATTCAGTAATTTGTAAAATGAGTATAGCAAAAAAATGTTACTAAAATAAAAAATTGTACTAAAAATAAGTACAAAAATAGTAAAGTGCGATTGAAAATTTGTTCTAATAACTTTTTTTTCTGAGTATTGTTAAAGTGGAGTTTTTCCTTATTTTAAGACTATTTTTTTTTTAATTTTTAATGCATTTGTTTTTGTGTTTTATTACATATTTCAATTTAAGTGCATAATTTAAGCACATTTTAAGCGCATATTTTCGATTTTTCAATATTAAATATTTTTTATTGATATTTATAATGAACGAATTCATACAAAAGTCGTCTGTACCGTATATTGCGTAAAATTTGCAATATCTATTTTATATATACGATGTTTAACATAAATTTCGTAAACTTACAAAATTTACGTACTAGGGTGGCCCATTTTGATCACTTGGTGAAATTAGCGGGGTGCTCTCAAAAATTATGATACAGGGCATAATTTCACATATATTGGGCAAATTTCAACGCTCTACTACGATGGAAAGAACATGCGGCGCGATCAAAGTAGATAATCACCGATTTGATCACCGTGTAATTTTTATAAAAATTAAAAAAGTGTTTTAGTAAATATTTGATGACATCCCATTTGACACGAATATGATTAAATTGTTTTAAATACATGTTTATCTATTGCAAGATTCTACAAATTTTACAAAAGTTTATATTTTTTTGTAAAAATTCACATGTGTGTAAAAATTTTGTTCAAAAATAAAAGTTTAAAAGAATAAAGTTATGCAAAAGTTATGTATAAACTGTAAGGCACACATGTAGCAAACCAGGCAGAAAACTACAATCAGCACAGTGTTGGCAAAGCGTCGGCAAAGCGTCGGCGACAGAACGCGTTGGCAGAACGCGGTATTAACAATCTTGACAGTATTGCTGTGTTACCAGATTGATAATAGTGAAAAAAATAAAATTTCACAAAAGAAAAGGCAAGAAGAACTTATTAGCAATCATTCTAGCAATCATTTAAGTTGGTATTAACAAGAACCCAGCGGTAAGAAGCTGTCAAAGTTTTGGACGTCCTGTCTAGTTCCTCTCCAAAAATACTAAAACAAATAATAGAGTGTATTCCAACTCCGAAATCGGATACAGAGTTTACGGACGAATATGGTATTAACAAGAACCCAGCCGTAAGAAGCTGCCAAAGTTGTGGACGTCCTGCGTAGTTCCTGTTCAAAAATACGAAAATGAATGATAGAGTGTATTCCAACTCCAAAATCGGTTACAGAGTTCACGGGTGAAAATGCGTTGGCGCTTAGTTTTAATATGACTTTTAGTAAGAATAAGTACGATCAGTTAAGAACGGCGCATATTGAAAACGGATGCGATTCAATGCCTTCTACTCATTCATTAAATGCAGCAAAGGAAAATATGTTGCCACCTATTTCTGATGGTACTGGCAAAACAAATGCTTTGCAAACAAAAAAATGTTTTTGTTGGACACTAATAGTTGTACCTTTGGTAAGTTTTAATACGTTGTTAGCAGTTGTTAGCCAGTACCATTTATTTGTTTTTTGTACGGTTGGCAATTTATACCTGGGAAGCTGCACTTAAGAATTTTCTTCATTAAGTTTTAAAACTAAAGTTTTGTAAGTTTTCTTGCTAAAGTTTTTAAGAAAATAGCAATCGAATTGAAAGGATGTCATTATGATACATATTTCCACAGTATAAAGGCAAAAATTTATATAAAATAATGTTTCGGATTTTTAGTTGTTTTAAAACTTAAACTGCAGGAAATGCTAAAGTTTTTCTTTTATATTACACGTAACAAATGATTAGTTCAAAAAATTTAGTTTTTGTTTTTTAAAATCGACTTGTAAAATATAAAAATTTTCCATTAAATGAACGAAGTTTGTCGAAACAGATTGACATCAAAACTATGTAAGGTTTTGCAACAATAAAAACTTGATACATTTACACGATATTTTTATTTTTTTTTTATATTTATACTAGTTATGTACTAAATTAAACGAAAATGAAAGTTGTGTACTAAATTAAAAGAATGTGAAAATGAAAATGTTTTCTATGCATGTAAAAAATTTACTAATTTTTTTTTTTTTGTAAAATATGGAAAAACCTAAAATTGTTCCATACAAAACCTAACTTTTCATAGTAAATACAAATAAATGTGATTTAAAAACTTTGTTACAATTTTTAATATTTTTTGCAAGTGAATTTTATCCAAGAATTATTCCGTTTTTTTTATAAGATTTGGCTAACATAGAAATAATTTGTGATACAGGATTAAACATTTAATTTATTTATTTTATTATTTTCTTTCCTTAAGTCTAATTAAAATACCATTTTCGGATTTCAATGTTACTCGTATATTTAAAATAGGATCATATTCACTTTGTGGTATACAATCCTTATGTGAATGATCATTTATACCCGATGACAGTCCATCCACGGCAGGTAATATCTCATAATGGCGTATAAGTTGTGAAAGTATTGATTTCATTTCAAAAATAGCAAATTTCTCCGCTGGAAAAAAGAAAAAAATAAGAAGAGAAAACATAATTTTATTCTTTAAACATTTTTAATATATATTAAACAACAGTATTGAAGAAGTGTTAATTTTTGATAAGCAGACACTAAATATGACTCACAAGGATGCTACATAATGGTGAAAGTACCGGTTTGAATGAAACCTGAATATATTGTAGAGGACAAAAAATATTTGGCATGTTTTTTTATATTTTTTTTTGAGGTGCGCAATCGCACGTTTAAGTTAAAAAAATAAGTCAAAAATAACATTATTTTTTTATAAAAAGGCTTTAAAGTTTATGAAATTCCGTTGTATTAAAGTACTCTTGAAAGCTAAAATTTGTATACCCACATTGCTATTGAGGTGGGCCCAAGCTTGCCAATTATTTGAAATATTTAAAATATGGATTTAAAAGCTCTTCGGGAAAAGTCATATTAAAGCCGAACGATTACGAAAATAAAAAAAGCCCAGACACCCACTCAATTAAATTAGATATACTAAGCATATTATGTAGGTAAAGACTACAGCAAGTGTAGTCAAAAACAAATAAAATTTCACTTGAAGAAAGGACGACTAACATTTCATTAAATTTAACTAACATTTGTCATTTGTGTTTACTGTTCTTAAAATAACTGAGTAAAAATGAACCACATGGTAGTAAAAAATAAACAAACATTTATATTTCTTTTTTATTTCTTTAAATAACAAAAAACGACTGCATAAAATTAACGAAAAATCATAAAACAGTGATTTTATGTGGTCTGTAAAAAATAAAATTTGTTTGTAAAAAATAAAATTTGTTCTTCAAATGACTGACATTTACATTAAAAATAAAGAAACTGCATAACAATACAAACAACTACATAATTTTAAAGCGAAGTTCCCCGGGTGTAGGCATTATTTTATGTTGTTAAATTGAACTTAAACCAACATTAAATTCCCAAAAAAATGTTTTATTCGAAAAGAATGTTTTTTGAATAACAAAAATGTTGGGTCTTGCTCGTTCATATTTTATATAGCAGTGAATGCGTCATTTCAAAATTACTTTTCCTAAAGTTTAATACCTTATATAAGAAATATATAAAAATAACATAAAGTTGAATAAATTTTGACCCAACTTTTGAACCTATAAACTTGAGATTGCGCATCTAAAAAAAAATACATTCCTAATTTGTTTGTCCTCACCATTTGTTTGTACTCAACCCACATTTACCATCACTTGTCAACTCTACAAAAACAAAAATACAGTTTGCTTAACACAAAACATTGAACACTGCCCTAAATATAAGAAATCACTAGAGGAAAAATGAGACATAATAAGAATCACTTATTTTTTTTTTTTTTTTTAATTTAAGCGCCTCTATTCTATCTCTAAATTTCGATAAAATTTAAATACGAGATTAGAGAAAAAAGAGCTAAAAAGCTTTTGGTAATAATTAAAAAAGTTAATTGTTTAAGTTAATAGTTACTTGGTATAAATTTGTTATACCTTTCATTTGATATAAAATTTTTATTTTTAATCCTCCAGACAGTGAAATAAGAATTAGGACAACATTTGAAATGAATTATAAATTTAAAATAATTACATATCGACAATAGCTGAGGGTGAAAATGTGGGAACAATCTTAAAACCACTTTAAATTTTACAAATAAATTAATTTATAAGAAAATATTTTAGTTTTTTGTAAAAAAAGAAAATTCCTTTAATTTTATCGAATTGGCTGTTTTCGTGATTGAAATGAGTTTTCATTTTTTATGTGAACATTTTAGAGTTCAAATCCGGTTCAGGAATTTGTATTTATTATAAAGGGTCCGCCATCTAAAGTTTTTTTTTCAACTAGTGCTTATTTCGTGAATGGTAACACTTAGCTCATGTCTGATTTGGCAGATAATTAGTTTTATCCTTCCGCTGTACGAATATGGTTGTGTAGACGGTTGAACAACGCTGGGAAAAATTGCGACATTACTTTGAAAATCATGGTAATGTTGCAGAATGTGTGAGCAAGGAGTGGCCGTTACAGTCAATGGCGATCGTTATCGGGCCATGTTGAACGAATTTTTGTTCACAAAAATTGAAAAGATGGATATTGGCAACATTTGGTTTCAACAGGATGGCGCTACGTGCCACACAGCCGAAGCTACACTCGATGTTTTGCGCCCTGTTTTTGAAGATCGCGTTGTCAGCCGCCAGTGGACCGATAGTGTAGGCTACTGCATGGCCAGCCGAGGCAGCCATTTGAATTAAATTATTTTCCATTATTAACCGGAAGGATTGTACTTTCAATTAAAATTATAGCATGTTAAAAAAAAAAAAGTTATTGGGCGAACCCTTTAAAATTAATTTTAATAATGTTACCATTTTCGAATGGGGGAAGCACGTTTTGGCAGCACTTTAATGACCTATTAAAGTGATTTGTATTATTCTGACTGAGTAGAGATTTCGTCACTTAATCTTATAGCCTGGGCTCAAATCACGGCACAAACAAAAACAAATTACAATCATTTTGATGGATTGTTTAAAAATCTATTTTAATGCTAATGTTTTGATTTTGCTAACGTTAAATAAAGTTTTTTTTTTATCAATTCAAAAATTTGTAATTTGCTTTGAATGGTGGTATCAATTGAAAGACAATCAAGTGAGAAACAAACTTAGTGAACATAGCTTTTAAAGCAGCTCAGTAGTTTATGTACTTAATACAACTGTAAAAACATATTTCGTCCAATTTTCCAACAATTCCATTTTAAGGACATTGATTTTTCAATTAACTTTTCCACAAAATTAAAACCTTAAATACAGTTATATTAGATTTTTGTTTTTATATACATCGAGATTATTTTTATGTTATTTTCAATTTATAACGAGCTTTCAACCTCCGCATATTTACAAAAATAAAGCAAGTCAAACATATTAGCTAGGTTGATACAAGTATTTCGATCTGGCTAAAGATCTCATCAGAACCCGATGTTAAATGTTTTCGAGACGTTTTAAGGCCATTTTTTTTTTAATTTATGCGTTATTTTTTAATTATGTCGATTTTTTAAATTTTGTAAACTTTTTTAAAATTTTAATTTTGATTTTGCTAAATATTTATGATTTTTTTTCAATTTTAGAAATTTCTGTGCAATTTGAGCGTTTTTTAAATTATAACGATTTTTTAAATTTTGACAATTGTTTTCCAGGTTTTCCAGGTTTTCCACAATTTGTTTTTAGTACAGTGTTATTTTAACGTCATATATACATTCGCAATTAATTCCTAATTAATATGTATTTGACAAATTTAATTTAGAAAGGTTGAGTTTTAGAAGAGGAACAAAAGTCTTTCTCTAAAAATTATAAACACTATTAGTTTTCAAATCAGACTAGACTAGATTCTGCCTTTTTATGGACAGCCGTCATCAGTGATTTTCCATTTTTTTTTAAATTAAATACAATATTCAATTACATTTTTAATAGATATGATTACAGCCTTAATCGAAAATATAATCAATTAAATATTTAAGTCAAAGCCCAGAAAATATTTTCCTGATATCAACACAATGCAATGCATTAGTAGGAGGCATCCCCTGAGTGTTGGTTCGACGTAAAAAAAAAAAACAAAAAATTAAAAACAAAAAATATTTACAAGATATTTTAATTGAATATAATTAAACTTCAATTAAACTTTTAATTGAGTAGACAAACATATTAATTGAAACTCGATTTTATTTTTTTCTATGTAACATTTAATTATGCACCCCATGTCGTATGATTGATTTTAATTTTTAATTAATAACACTCATACGACACGTAGTACACAATATGGTGTTTATTCAGTATAAATTTAGCCTAATATACATATTTGGCCATACCTTTGAAATATGACAATGGATTTTCTTAATATTGACCTAGATTTTGTTTTTCATTGGAAAATGGGAGTTTTAAACAAATCTAAATAAAGGGACAAATACAAATTTATTTTTAAACATGATTTTTTCTTTACACAATTAATCTTATGTTGAATGAATAAATCTACAAATATTGCATTCACTTATAATAATGCATGTATCAATATACGAAAAAAAAATTTCAAAATAACAAAACTTTCGTTCAATAAACGAAATTTTGTACATTGTACGAAAGTTTTCGTTATTTTGACATTAATTTCGTACTTTTCTATATGGATTATTATGAGTGTATGGTGTGGGTCCTGGTTTGACACTTATTTGAAATTTTTCAAATATGGTTTTATAAAAACTCTTTGAGAAACGTCCAGTTAAAGTCGAACGATTGAAAACGATTGAAAAAAAGCCAGACACCCCTTGGTTGATTTCATAAATGAACTCAAAAATTTTAAATTCAAAAAAAAAAAGGAAATATTCATCCAATCAAAATAAAATTTTTGTTGACTTGGTTTTTGGGGTAACTGATTCTGATTTTGCAATTAGATTTCGGAAATTCGAATTTGGTCATAACTGTCACTTTTTGTGCAAGCATTTTATTTTTTGTTTTTGCTAGTTGAAATTTTGTGCCTTGAGGTTTTGGGAGTGAGTGATTTTAAAAATGTACTCTAAAATTAAAAATGCAAAATGGCGGATCCAATATGTAGAAAAAAAAAGTAAATTTTCATCCGATCAACTTGACTTGGTCTTATGATAACTGATTTTGTAATTAGATTTTATAAATTCAATATGGTGCTCGAAATAAAGCTGCCGAAAATATTCACAACATGTATATTTTTGTGCAAAAGTCTTTTCCTTAGTCACAATTGGCTAAAATTTAGCACCAAACTCTTTTTTCGCTGTTGGTTATTTTAAATATTGGCCTAAAAAGTAAAATTTAAAAATTGCGGATCCAATATGGCTGCAAAATTATTCAAATTTTAGCACAGACTTGGTTTCAAATATTTTAAAACAATTGAGTAAAATTTCAATATTAATATTTCAATGCCATTTACTTCAGCCATTTTGTCTTGTGAGTATATTTAACTTTATATAGAGAGACAAAATCAACTCTATGAGAATTTGTCTGCTTTTGTATAAACAGGCTGCATTTGTTAAACTAATTATAAAATCAAAACTATTTGAAAATCTACAATATTTTTTAGCATACCACGGCTCTTTGTATTTCATTAAAATAGCTCTTATTAAAACTTACCTATACATTTTCTAGGACCAGCACTAAATGGTACACTCTTAAAAGCTTCAATCCCATGGTTATTTAAATTTTGATTGTTGGAAAAACGTTCTGGTTTAAATTCACAAGGATTTTCAAAGTATTTTTCATTATAGCCCATAGCAATTAAACACATAATAACAGTAGTTCTTTTGGCGATTTTAGTGCCATCTAGAAAGAAAAATTTAAATAAACTTTCAAAAATATTTGTAAATATAAAATATTGCTAAAATATTTACTTATATCAATAGGTTTACGATTGGTACGTGCTATCAATGGCACGGCTGGGTATAAACGTAAAGTTTCTCTCAATACCAATTCCAAATAAGACATTTCAGATAATTGCTCTAATGTGGCATGTGTCGTTTTAAATGCTTCCTTGGATTTTCCTTCAAATATTTGTAGTTGTTCTTCATAAACCTTTTGTTGTACCTCCGGATGACGTGATAAAGTATATATGGTAAATGATAAAGCAGCAGCTGTAGGATCATGACCCTTTTTAATAAAAATTAAAATAATAATATTCATAGTGCAATTAATTTAAATTAAATGTGTATATCTTTTTATTTCATTTGCATACCATACCGTAAATATAAATGTTGATATTTCTTCAAAAATTTCACAATATTTCAATTCTCTACCATCCAATTTAGCCTTTAAAAGTACATTTAAAAATGGCTTCAACTGTATGACATCGTCGTCATTGCCAGTCGTTATGCTGTTGTGTTCATTCAAATCTTTTGTATTGGTTTGCAATTGATGTCTTCTTTGTTCCACAATCTGTTAATTAAAATTGAAATGGCATAAATATATTTTTCATATTTATTTTTTCAGATTTTCTTTAAGGCTTTTATCTGATATACACTTTAATCCTTAACCACGTTTTTCATATTTCACTTACCCGATTGATTTCAGTTTTTAAGTTACGTATAGCTCTTCTTTGTTTGCCATAATATGGTGTTAAATTAAACAAAGTATCGAATCTTTTGACAATGCTAAAAGTACGTTCTTTTATAACATCACAAAGACTGCACACAATTAAGAACGGTATTCACAGGAAACAGGATAAAGGATATATGCATAAGAGTGTTTCGAGGTTATTTGCATAAATGTAAAACAGAAATGTAATTAATATTTAATAGTTAATATTTAAGTATTATAATGAGTGTTTTCATCTTTTAATATACATTTATAAATGTATTAAAAAGTCATTTAAATATTAATTGATTGTTTTTTTTTTCAATAACTTACTCTGTAATTGCAGCATGCATTTTTGATGGTTGATTATCCAAAGAATTGCTGGGGATACCAGTGGCGTTTTCTATAAAAAATAAATTATATTTTAACTAAAAAAATACTTCGTTTAAGTACTAACTAGTGTCCGAGCCGAAGACTTCGATCAAAAAACGATATTTGGTCGGTTTTGTTTTTGTATTTGTTAAGCCGTTTTAGTTTGATTTTAAGTAAATAAAACTAAGGAAAAAGCCGAAGTTTAGTTAGTTTTACTGCCGAAAATTCTCTTTCATATTTTATGATCTTTATGACATTCAAAAATATGGAAGATAGCGCTTTTTTAAATAATTTTTAAAAAAGGTCTCATCAAAAAAGGTCAAACTTGATTTTTTCAAAAAAATTATTTGGCAACTCTGGATAGCAATCTTCTAAAAAAATTGTATTCCCGATTATAGTCAACACCTTCATTACAGTAGAAGTAATTTTAAGTTTTAAAAATTTAAATTTAATGGATCACATCCAAAGCATTTTATTTTATTTTTTGTAAAAAACAAAATGCATTAAAAAGAATTTACTTGGTCCATAAGGGCTAGACTACAGAATGTTCTGATGGTAAATTATACACTCTTTTGCTCTGCTAGCGCTGCCTATGCATGTTGGCAGGCTAACAGTAAACTTATATTTTTTCATATGTTTTCAAGTAAAAATAGAAAATATATAAATACAAAAGAATTTCTGTTGACATATTTGATTTGATTGATACAAGATAAGTGAAAAATACTCCAAAACAATATTAGTAGTTTTAAAAAGGTGGACAAAAATTAAGCGATTTCCAAAAATATTGACATTAAAAATGTGGTAAACTGAACAAATCCCTAAAATTCGAAAAAAATCTTTTGCTATATTTGTCATATATGTATGTTACTTTGTACGCCAATTGTCCAGATAAAAAAAATATATATCTCCGAAACTAATACAAGTTGCACGATGACACTTTCTGCATCGAAAGCACAACATTTAAACTTTTTACAAAAAAAAAAAAAAATAATCTGGACGATTTGTGGATAAATTGAGTTTACTATAAAAACCAAAAACTCAGAACAAGTTCTTAATTTTTTAAAATAATTTAATTTCTTTAAAATTTTCCATAAAAAATCTAATACTTTTTAGACTTTAATAATTTTAAATAATTTACTAAAACTGAGCGCAACATTTGTCAATATTTAATCACGCCTACTTCACCTATTTTTTGAAAAAATTTTAAAGGTTGACTAACAAAACTGTCACTTTAACATTAATCAATAAACTTGTTAATATTGCGGGGCAGTTGGCTTGTAAAGCCTCATATACCAGAAATTTTTACGATTCTCTTAAATTATTGTCAACGTTTTTTGCAATTTCTTTAACTTACCACACACAATATCCAATGTACATTTTCTCACTAATTCTTGTACATCAAATGTATCACCGTTTGCTGCATAATCTTGCAACTTGTGTACAAATTTATGACCAATTCTATTAACAACGTGCATATAACCTTTGATGGCATCAGTATCAAATGCAGGAAAATAAATCTTTTGATGTTTTAACCATCTAGCACCAGAGCTGGTAAGTAAACCATCACCCAGCCAGGGGCGCAGAAAAGAATATAAATGTTCTTTATACAATAAAGCTGAACTAGAAAGCATATTCTATATATAAAAATTAATAAGAATAATTTTAATGGAAAAAGGATAAATGTATAAGCAAACATATGAATTATATGAAAAAGGATGTGAACAATTTATTTATATTTACTTACCTGTATTTCCGCAGGGTCACTCAACATGATGTGATATTGAAAAAATACTAACGAACGGAAGCCTTGAAAATCATATTTCCGGCAATATTGTAAAATTTTTTTAGGATATTCTAAAAATATAAATAAAAAGATGTAAGTACATTAGAGTGGATCAATTTTAGACTTTGAGTTGTAAATAGATAAAAAAAAGAATTTTGGAATGATCTACGGTTTTCGCCAGAAATTTTCGAAGAAAATCAAATTTTTTTTAAATCATTTTGTTTAATGAAATATTCTTCATTCTCGCTTATAACAGGGAAATAACGAACATCTTAGTTTAACCAAAACCGATTGTAAAAATTTATAAAATAGGAAGAATTTTTACTACATTAAATGAATTTATACTCAAAATGAGTACAAAAAATCTAAATTGTGCAATAAAACGTTGTACTAGAAGATCAAGAGAGCCTAGATGTCGATAAAATTCAAATATGAGATTAGAGCGAAAAAAACTAAAAAGCTTTCGGTAATTATTATATAAATTAATTATTGAAAACTCGCCAAATTGAAATAAATCGCTAAAATAAAAAAAAAAAAACAACCGAAAATTATAAAATCGACGAAACTTAAACTATAAATGATTTCGAGACGTTTTAATCTTTTTGTTTATGTGATTTTTTCAATTTATGATTTTTTTCAGTTTTTGCGATTTTTTAAATTTTGTAAGGTTTTTTAAAATTTTGGATTTGATTTTTCTAGGTTAGGTTAGGAACGGTTATGTGCCCAAGGGCACATCTGCACTCGGAGAGCAATACGGTCCTTCAGTGAAACAAGTAAGAAAGAATAGAAATAGACAGCAAGACAGATTGAAAGATAGATATAAAGAAAGACAAAACCAGCTCCTATCGTCTCCTTGCTAGAAACAGCCGTCCTATTTCTCTGACAAATCTCAGAAAATCTACTGGGTTGCATCCAGCGGCACACCCAAGTTCGTCATGCGAATCTATCTCCTAGCCGTTTGTGTCTGAGACCCTGCAACCTAGGACAGTGGCACATTATATGCTCAACTGTCTCCAGTTCCTCAACGTCTTCGCATAACCTGCAAAAGTCCGGTATGTCCCTGTCCCATCTGCTTGTGAAAGCCCTGACAGAACAATGACCGGTCAGAAACCCCGTAAGGGTCCTGAGATTTTTTTAAATAATTACGATTTTTTTTTTTAATTTGGAGATTTCTGTCCAATTTTAAATTTTAATTTTGACAATGTTTTTTCAATTTTTGTTTTTTCAAGTTCTAATTAATTTTTTTTTAAAGTAACTATAATTTTTTTGAAATTAAATACATTCAATTAAATTTTTAATACATATGATTAAAGCCTTAATCGAAAATAAAATCAATTAAATCTAAAATTTAAGTCAAATGCCCACAAATACTACTCCCTCCGTTGTCCTCCCAGTAACCTTTTTCCCTGATATCAACACCATGCAATGCATTAGTAGAAGTCATCTGCTGAATGTTGGTTCGACGTAAAAAAACAAAAAATATTTACAAGATATTTTAATTGAATAGAACCAAATTCAATTAAACTTTAAATTGAATGGGCAAAGATTTTAATCGAAACTCGATTTTAGTTTTTTCTGTGTAACATTTAATTATGCACCCCATGTCGTATGATTGATTTTAATTTTTAATTAATAACACTCATACGACAAGTAGTACACAATATGGTGTTTATTCAGTATAAATTTAGCCTAATATACATATTTGGCCATAACTTTAAAATATATCAATGGATTTTCTTAATATTGACCTAGATTTTTTCATTGGAAACAAGGATATTTAAACCAAATTTAAATAAAGGGACTTGACAAATACAGATTTATTTTTAAACTTGATTTTTTCTTTACGCAATTAAACTTATATTTAATAAAATGTAAAAATTGAAAAAAATAAGAAGAATTTTTGCTACATTAAATGAGTTTGTACTTAAAATGAGTACAAAAACTCGAAATTGTGCAATAAAACGTTTTACTTGTTTTGCCACTAACTTTTTGATTTGAGTGTATGAAGGAGGGTGGTAATCAAAAGCAACTGTGTGGTATTTACCAAAGGTCTGCGTGGGTTTTTTGTAAAACATTCTCTTGTGTATACTGATGCCAGCTTTGACGATTTTTAATACCAAAAGTAGCAAAAAATAGGCTATTTTGCTTAAAAAATGCAATAATTTTTTATAGGCAACTTTAATTTTTTCGCTGTTTTCAAAATGTATCAAATTTATTATCGTCGTAGGAAAACAAAGATTTTGTTGCTGTAAAAAAATGTTTTGCGAATGGTTCACAATACATTCATGCAGGTCTTTGTTATTTACAGCCCTATATCATTAATACAAAGCTTGCGCCGTCTTTTGGGCATCATAAATATATTTTACTGTATATTGTTACTACTCTGTTGTCATAAACTAATTTGGTCATTTATCAAATTACGGCAAATTTATGTGATAATTGAAAAGTTTGCAATTTACAGTGGAGAGCAAAAGTTTAAAATAAGCGTCAAAAAGGCAAAATTCAACTGAAATTTTCTAAGAGAGATTTTATTGCAGAAAAATTAAAATACTAAAAAATGCTTAATTGACAACGATTTTTTTTTTAAATAAAAAAAAAACACTAAATTTCCCATAAGCAATCATCGCTTTTTTTAAAAGTGACAAACAAATTAATTTTTGGTCAATGTCAAAGCCAAAGCTGTCAAATTTTTTAAATTGAATTGTGCTGGTTAACCAATATACTGAAAAATGTTTTCGTTTGGTTCTTTCTCTCTCAATTTTTTTAAATTTTTTTCCAAAAATAACACGCAGCTGCAAAAAACAAAAAATTGTAATTGTCAAGTGACCTAGTGTAGGTTGTAAGTCTAGCTGAGAGTATTACAAAACCGATTTTTGAAGTTACCATATACCTTGCAATTTTTGAGATAACGGCAAAATAATGTTTTTTTTGCGACTGGCGATTTTTAAATTTTGTAACTCCGTCATTTAATATTCGATTTTGCATTTTTTATGTTATTTCCTAGTCTTTCCAAATATATACACTTTCTTATTATTACACATCGCAACTCGAAAAATAAAACCAGATTACCGAGAAGTCCCTTTTAACATAATATTTATTTAAAAGTTTCAATCATATTTATTTAAACTTTATAAATATAACAATTTTTTTAAATTTTTGACCAATAATAAATACTACATAGATTTGTATCCCTAAGTGTACTTACCATCTGGCTTAAGTCCGAATTGAAAGATATTACCCACAAATGGATAGGGAGTGGGACCCGGTATCATTTCCATAATACCCGCTACATGATCAAGGTAATTAAATATTTTAATGCCTTTAAAAAACAATATCGTTGCCAATACTATGGCTATAGCCCATAAAAACATTTCCATATTGTAACTCCTTTTTCAAGTTTAACAAAAAAAAAAACTTTTCACTTTTTACAATCAATTCGCATTCGCATTTAAAACTAAACTGACCCACCCAATAGCGCAAATTTAATATAAATTAAATTATGGCCAAGAGCCCCCTCTTTAGCTACCAAATTTCAATGCACTTGTTTTGTTTTGGACCAAGATAAGCTTTGGCGGCTTATCTATAAACTTTTGATAATATCAAAAACTGCTCAATGGTATCAGTATATGATATTTTTGAAAGGTGGAGGTAAATGTAAGAGCATACACTCATAGAAATAAACCTATAAAAATAGCAGAAAAATCTACTAAAAATTTGTTAAAAAATTCCTTTTTTGCTAAATATTAATAAAATAAGAACAGCAAAAATAAATCAGTTAACTTTACAAAATTTTAGTTATATTGGATGTGCAATTTGGTTAATTGAAAATATCATTTTACACGGAAAACTTAGTAAAATCTACTACTAAATATTTTTAAACTCAAATAGCAAACAAAAATTGTAATATTAATAAAGTTTTTACTATATTTACCTAAAATTTAGTGCATTTTACTAAAATCAACAGAAATGTTTGCAAAAAGATTGTGGGCAGACTTTTATTTGCATTGCAATTTTTTTTTTTTTAAATTTCACATTTTTAATGATTTTTTTGTCTACTAATATTTAGTAAATGTTTTTGCTTATTTTAGCACATTATTTTGTTACTTTCAATTAACTAAGATTTAGCTCAAATATAACTGAATATTTGTAAGTTTAACAGATTTATATTTACTATTCTTATATTACTAATATTTAGTAAAAAAGAAAAATTTACTAATTTTAGCAATTTTTTCTGCAAGCTCATTTTTGACTAACTTTAAGTAGCTTTTTTTTGTTATTTTTACAGGTTTATTTCTATGAGTGTACTATATAACAACGATTATATATATATAACCCTTAACTGTTATAAACAATCTATAATTTAAGTTATCTTTGCCAGTATACAAAGAAGTCAATAAACATTCTTACACTCATAGAAATAAACCTGTAAAAATAGCAGTAAAATCTACTAAAAATTACGTTGCACAAAAAGCTGCTAAAATTAGCAGACTATTTTTGCAAAAACATTAATGAAATAAGAACAGCAAAAATAAAACTTTTGGTTTTAATTTTTTAAAGTTAAAAAGTAAAATATTTTAAAACTATTAACTTTACAAAATTTAAGTTATATTAGAGTTTAATTTTAGTTAATTGAAAATGGCAATTTATTCTGCTAAAATTAGCAAAAACTTTTACTTAATCGTACACTAAAAATAGCATACAAAATCTGCAATATTAACAAACTGTTTGCTATAAGTATTTACCTCAAATTTAGTATAATACAAGTAATAGTATATTTTGTTAAAATCATCAGAAATTTTTGCATAAAACTTTGTAGACTGCAGATTTCAAAAGAGCAGATTTTTATTTGCATTAAAAAAAAAATAAAAAATAAAAATTTTTAAAATTTCACATATTTTTATGATTTTTTTGGTTACTAATGTTAAGCCAATTTTTTTTTTTTTTTGATTAATTTGATACATGCTTTTAACTACAATTTAGATCAAGTATAACTAAATATTTTTAAATTCAACAGAGTTATTTTTGCTAATCTTGTCTTACTAATATTTTACAAACAAAATCCGCTGTTTTTTCCTCAATGTAATTTTTAGCATTTTTAGCAAAATTGTGTACTAATTTTTTTCCATTAGTGTATCTCAAATTATTAATAGACGATAGATTAAATCCACATTGACTCATTTATAAGCTTTTTGTTAAATAAATATTAATAATTTGTGCTATACACCGCTTGATCATTGATTGTATGTATTATATCAAGTGGTTTGGTAATCAGTACAAAGTCCCCCCTCGTTCTTTTTATAGATAGTCTGTTACTTATTTTATTTATATTTATATACACGTATGGCTCTTAATAAGTAATAATCTTATCAAATTGTTAAGGGACAAAACATACAATCTAATTTTTACTTGTAAATTCTTACACCCGCTAACAGTTCTCACATCAACCGAAGTTTATGCCTTAAACATGCCCAGTCAGATAAAAACAAACGGACAACCGCTGACGCTTTTGCAAGTGGCACAAGTGCTGGCCAAAATTATAACACCATTAGGCAAAAAGTCTGTCTTCTTAAAAAGTGCCGAACAAGCACTGGGGAAACTGGGTGAAATTTCCAACGCTGGCAAAATATTGGTAAAACTATAAAATAGGTAGTCTAAAAATTTAGTTTCCAAAAAAAAAAAACATTAAAAAAGCTTCATGTTTAATTTTTTTGGTCCCTCCGGGATTCGAACCCTGACCACTAGATTGGCAGCCGACAGCTTTAAACACTAAGTTAACTAGACATATAATACTTGATAATTACTGAGTAACCGTTGTCTGCTTAAGATTTGATGGAAACAACGTTGGGAAATCAAAAAAGTATTGGTCTTAAAAGTGCTTTTCCAAAAACAAAAAATCAATTTTATATGATAAAAATATTTAAAAGTATAACAAAATCATCAATAAATTGTTTTCCTGAAACCGGGCTCGAACGCGGAACCTTCCGACTACAAACTTTTTTATGCAATACATCATCATTTTTATAAAATAAACGCTTTACCAGTGGTTGGACTTTTGAGCCGTTGGTGATTTCTGACTGGATTTCACACTTTTTCCCAACGTTGGCATAGTGGTTTCACCCAATTCTTTGTCAATGTTTTATTTTGTAGATCACAGAAATTTATGTAAAACAAATACTAGCAAAACACTCTTTGGAAACGCAGGTGAAGCGTCTTAGACAGTTGTTCTGCCAGTAGTTTATTTACAATTCCTCTGTAAGCCAGTGGTATAGCAGTGATTGGTTTTTTCTACCACTGCCAGTTTTTGACTGGGTATGTATAATAGGATTGCTTAATATTACTCTATTAACAACCTTGCCAAGAACAACAAAAAAAGTGTTTTTGGCAATTTTAGGCTACTTTTTTTAATGCAAAAATAAGGCAAACATTTTTTTTTCATTACTCTGTTTGGCGAAAAAACGGCAAACTAAATCTGGAAACCCTGATTTAACGTGCTAACGGGAATAAACATCGAGTTTCGGAAAAAAAACTACCAATAATGTTGTTCGCTTGCATGCTTGACTCAAGGTTAAACAAAAAAGACTTTACAGAAGAGATCATTCGGGTTGACAAAACATTGACGTTTATATTTAAGTCATCCGAACATTATTTTAAAAATTTGGTTTAGGCATTTTTTTTCATTAGTACAGTTTAGCCCAGAAAGACTTATTTACAACATCTTGTAATTTATCATCTACAAGTTTACCCCAAGAGAAAACATCTTGTGTTGCAATATCTGGATTGGGGCCTGACATATTTTGGCAGGACAAATGCTTTTTTTTTTTTTTTTTGGAAATATTAATTTTGTGGTCAGGTGCTGTTGATTGCAGTGAACATTAGTTTTTATAGTATACTTGTTGGCATATATTCTAAATGCTGTGAGAACTGTATAACTTGGTAGCACTTTAAGTAAGACAGCTGCAAAATAACAGAGTAGAGTGTAAACTGCTACTACATAACAACGGAAACTATAAATTGATTTATTCCAAACTACGCACAGAGGGTTCAATGATACCCAGAACAGCGATTAATTCCGGGAAGGCGTAGTTTTAAACCTAAACATTTTTTATTGATGAGTTATCATAGCTGCATATAAACACAGCATTTGAAAAAAAAAATAATTAAAAAAAAAATTTTTAACCTGTTTGGCGCTTTTTTGTTTTCTTGAAAAGAAGATCTTAATTGACAATTTTGGCTGTTATTTTGGGACGATAAGCTATAAATTAATAAATAAAATTGGAAGTTAGAGCGTACTTAAAGTGTTATTAATAAATTCAAAGAATTAATATGTTATATTTATTATATTAGTATAAATTTAACAAAAAATACAAATTTTGTTTTTCACTAAATCTCATAAATGTACAAATTTAACTTAAAAAAGTAACGAATGAAAATATTATAGTTTTGTATTGATGAATAAAGCCAACATTTTGAAAAAAAGAAGCAAAAGAAAATTATTTTTCAACTAGTTACGCGTTTTTTTTTAGTTTTTCGGAAAAACGATCTTAGTTCACTTTTTTGACGGTAACTTTGGAACGCAAAGCGATAAATTCATAAATAAAATTGGGAATTTGAGCGTACTTTATGTGTTATTAAAAAAGTTTGAAGAATAAATATCTAATATGTATTTATTAGGCCGGGTCGATTTGTATGGAGGCAAAAAAATCGCTCAACGTTCAAGGAAAATCGTATTCTAGGGATCAAAATAAGAAACTTTGCCAAAGGAACCATACCTCTAAAACGAATTCTGACAATTTTGAAAAATTCCAATTAACCAAATTAGTGCAAATCGTTGACATTAGAGTTCACTTTAATTTTTTTGAACTCCTCTAATGTACCACATTCAAAATTTTGTGAAACGTAGTAACAATATAAAAAAATTTAAAAGTAAATTATGGAACTAATTTTTGCATATGTGGTAGTTTTCAAAAAATGGATTATGAAGAAAACATTTATTTTTGTTTCTTGTATTTAAGAAACTTTGCAGTTGTGGTTTTTTAATAGAACAATTTAAGATTATTTGAGGTTTTTAATGTGCAAGTCAAAGACTTTTCATATGCTTACTTTTCAAAATTCCCGAGTGAAAAAGATCTGATCTGACCAGATCTAGTTGAATCTGTTTTACCAGATAAAATCAGATCTCAAAAATGGTAACTAATTTGAGATTTAATTCAACCAACAGAAAATTTAGAAAAAAAAATTTGGAATTTCAAAAAAAAAAACGAAATATATGAAAAAAAAAAAAAATGTGCAAAAATATGCTCTAATAAATCGATGCCAGAATTCGTAAATTGTTCTGAAACGGATAAATATCTCATCCATTTTTCAATAGGAGGCACAGAAAAAAACAGCTTATTTCTGGTTGCTCTGTTTATCACAGCTGTTCCATTTCGACACCTGTTGGTTGAAAATGATAAAAAGTGAAAGTGAATAAACAAAACAGTAATAACAACAATCTTATCTTTAGTAGAAAATTGTTAATATTTAGTGATTTAAAAATAAATTTAATTAAATAAACTTTTCTAATCATGCACTTAGAATACTATGTAGGTAAATGAAATTTCACTTAAAGAAAGGACTTCATACATTTCAGTATATTTAACTAACATTGTCATTTGTTTTTTACTGTTCAAAAAATGAACCACAATTGTAGTAAAAATTAACCACATATGAAGTAAAAAATAAACAAAGATTTATTTGTTTTATTTTTTAAATATAAAAAAAACTGAATAAAATGAATGTAAAACCATAATACAGTAATTTGATGTGGTTTGTTTTTTTAATGAACTACAATTGTAGTCAAAACTGAAATTTATTATACAAATGACAGTTTTTTTTAATTACAAATAAAGATAATGTATTACTTACTACTCAAACAACTACAAATATTTACCGCAGAAGTTCTTTGAGAGTGGTATATATGAAATCTTAGTTCTCCATATTTGTTTAAAAACATGATATTTGTTAAATAAATGCATTATTTTGAATTGTAACTTTTGCGGTGAGTTAAGAGCTATGGACTCATTTCAAAGAAAACCATAAAAAAATTAAATTTTTGACCTCGGACTCCTTCAATTTTAACTCAACTTGGTATGGCTGGTAAGTGCCATATAAATATGATATGGCCCAAACTTTTTGTTGGTAGCTCTTACGGTTGTGAAAATATTGTGTTTTAAAATTTGAAAAAAAAAATCGAAAATTTAGCAGAAGTAGTCGTATAATATCGTTTATATCTTTTTTAAAGTTAAAGCTACGTGATTTATTGAAACCTCATTTTAAAGCATTTTTAAAGTCCTCGGATCAAACCGCAGTATTTCAAAAACCTGCTTGTTTTTTAAATTCTTAAAAAAAATATATATATATTATATTAATTACAAATTATTCTTCTATATGTTGTTGCCAAATACCCTTTCTGGAAATCTTACGGAATCCAAAGTGAATTACAAATCTTAAAAATGGTACGAAATGTAGTAGAAAAGTAGAGTAACATAAAAAAATATTTTATTAAAAAAATATTAATCAAAGTTTTACAAAAGATGTTGCACATAATTGCCGATATATTTTTAAGCTACGAGAGTCGTTGATACCTCATTTTAAAGCTACTTAAATCGTAGTTTTACTGATACAGAAAACTTATTCACTTTATGAAGTGAAAATGCATTTTTTTAAAATTCGTGGTTCTAACCGCTGTATTTTTAAAAGCTGGATTTCTAAAATTCAAAAAAAAATATATGTTGATTATAAATTATTCTTCCTTACCGTTTGCAAAATACCTGTATGGTACTTGTAATTTTTTGATACAAGTCTGAACCCATATTGCCTGTGTTTTGACCATAGAGTTGTCACCCATTGGCAAAATACAGTGCTTCGGGAAACTTTGTCTAAAATCCAAACGATTATCGAAACTTAATAGAGAATAATATACTTAACACTTAAACATAATAGAGAATAGTATACGTGAGTGGGGACCTGAACGGATTATACCTCCTAGTACAATACCCCCAAAACGTATGTGTGTTTTCGAACAACACGAAAAGTTAAGCTCGGCCATGCTACTTTATACTGGTGATGCATATTTAAAATACTTTTCATTAGATACCAAATTTATATATAGTTTCTTTGGAAATATGAACAAAAAAACATAAAACAAAAAATGGGTAAATTTTTGACCCCACTTTTGAACCTTTAAATATGAGATTGGGCAGCTAAAAATGTACATGGGTCCCTTAATTTTTGATTCTTTATAACACATAAAAATTTCAATGCAATCGGAGTTAGCTTATGAACGGACTCTCCTTGTTAGTGTAAGTAAGTCTGATGTTTTAGTTTGATATTTTTGTTTTATTTGCAACATTATCATTCACAAACTCATAACATGTTTTTAAAACCAAAACTATACCGTATACGCATTTAGAAGATATATTACCCAAAAGATATTATGGAAATATCTTTTATATTTCTTTTGAAAAATAATTATTGTAGTATTTTGAACAAATCTTCTTCATCTAGAAGATATATGGGTAATATTTAAAAAAAAGGTCATTTAGTTTTGTTTCATTTGAAAAATTATTTCTGAGGAAATATAATATATGATATAAAAATTAGAAACACACAGGCTTTTGCGCTATTTTTCCAAATTAAATTGTAACAGTGGGTGAAAACTTTGTTACATTAAATTTTACTGAAATTTTAAACTCAAAAGAAATTTCGTCTATTTTCCTAAAACAACATACAATATGGCTGACAAACGAAATTTTATTCCACGAATGAAAATGTGAAGAGAATAAAATGGTAAATGCTATTTAGTAAAATAAATTGAGTAAGATGAACATCATTAATTTTTTACTTTTAAATAAAAAGTCGAAATAACTATGCATTCATAAAAATTGTGCACTTTTTTTTATAAATAGGGCGATATCTTCTTATTAACTTCCGGGCTATATTTGGGCATTGTCGCTGAATTATTTTCCCGGCGATAAATAACGTCTTAAAATAACGCAGATTTATCTTTCCGGCGATAGTAGCGGCGATAATTTGGCGCTATCAAATATTGCCGGTTTTTATTCCAGGGGAATTGCTTTCGTATTGCCTGGAAGTATCACTTTCGGGTAACAGCTACCCCCGGCAGAAGAAACTTCTGCAATATGGAAATGATTATTGCTGGCAATAAATGTTTTCTATTTTTCATATTCTGTGGGTATACTTTATAATTTGTTATCAATTTGTTTATTGGTTTCTAATGTTTTGGTAATTTAATCTAATCAAAAATTATTTTATTAACAGCTTTTAATATGGTCATAGTGACTGTCAAACATTTGTTGAACTTGAAATACTGCAGAGTGGTTCCGAATCAAAAATAGTGGTAAGAACAAAAACACAAATATGAACAAAACACATAAAACATAAAATGGGTTAATTTTTGATCCCACTTTTGAACCTCTAAATATGAGATTGGGCTAAAAATATGAGATTGGGCTAAAAAAAGACATGGGTCCCTTGATTTTTGATTGTTTATAACACATCCAAATTTCAATGCAATCGGAGGTAGCTTATGCTAGTGTAAGTAAGTCTGATTTTTTATTTTGATATTTTTCCTTTTTTTTTGAACATTATCATTCACAAACTCTTAACATGTTTTTAAAACCAAAACTATACCGTATACGCATTTAGAAGATATATTACCCAAAAGATATTATGGAAATATCTTTTATATTTCTTTTGAAAAATAATTATTGTAGTATTTTGAACAAATCTTCTTCATCTAGAAGATATATTGGCAATATTAAAAAAAAAGTCATATATTTTAGTATCATTTTAAAATCATTTCTGAGTAAATATAATAAATGAAATAAAAATTAGAAATCGATTCGATTAAATTGCAACAGTCGGGTGAGTGAAAACTTTATCACATTAAATTTACATAAATTGCCAACTGAAAAGAAATTTCGTCTATTTTTCGAAAACAACATACAGTGAGGCTGACAAACGAAATTTTATTCCACGAATAAAATGTGAAGAGAATAAAATGGAAAATGGTATTTAGTCAAATAAATTGAGTAAGATGGACATCATTGATTTTTAATTTTTGTTACTTTTAAATAAAAAGTCGAAATAACTATGCATTCATAAAAATTGTGCATTTTTTTTACAAATATGGCAATATCTTCGTATTATCTTCCGTGCTATATTTCGGCAATTGTCGCTGATTTATCTTCCCGGCGATAAATAACTGTCTTAAAATAACACAGATTTATCTTCCCGGCGATAGTTGGCTATAAAACAATGTCATAAAATATAGCCGACTTATACTGCCGGCGATAATTTGGCGATATCAAATATTGCCGGTTTTTATTCCAGGGGAATGGCTTTCGTCTTGCCTGGAAGTATCGCTTTAGGGTAACAGTTACTCCCGGTAGAAGAAACTTCTGCAAACATGGAAATGACTATTGCTTTCAATAAATGTTTTCTATTTTTCATATTGTCTGGTTATACTTTAAAATTATTTATCAATTTGTTATAGATCCATATATTTATTGGTTTCTTATGTTTTGGTGATTTAATCTAATCAAAAATTATTTTATTAACAGCTTTTAATATGGTCATAGTGACTGTCAAACATTTGTTGATCTCGAAATACTGCACAGTGGCTCCGAATCAAAAATAGTGGCAATAAGTATGCAAGTGCTGAAAATCACGGCTGACAGTGGTTGAAAAAATTTAAAACTAATACAATTTAGTTTTTTTTTTATGAATTTTTGACAACTGATTAAATATTCTCTTTCCAATGCTGTTCTTACAATATATGAGGAATTTCAAAAATTTTCCTCACTTAGAGGTAAAATATTTTATATTTATATAAAATCTAATCAATCTAATAATATTGTTTATGTGTTAGGCAATGTTTAACCCAGCTGAATCCAATAATCAAAAATTATGGCAGTTTTAAGTTTAAAAAATATAAAATTACAATTTTTGCTTAGATTTATTTAAAGTTGCAACAATTTATAGATCTCATTGTATATTACACCACCATAAAAAGTACATAAAATAAAAAGGACAACTCGTTTGTAAAACACTAATTTTTTGCCGGTTTAACATTATTTTATTGGCATTATGTTTACCTTTTTTTGTGGTTTCTTATTATGGTTACTTGCTAATATAAAATACTTTTAAATTCCCAAAATTAAAAATTTTATTTAAGGATGTTTTTTAAGGTTATGAATTTATTTTTTTTTTGCTTCATAAAATATTCTTTGCTCCCATAAGGTCCTTAAGATTTTTGTATGCCTTTTAGATTTTAGTATTTAGTATTTAGTTGCCACAAAGCGAATTGTGTGTTGGAAAAAACTACAGCTGTACTCGCTAGAAATGAACAATAAATTCAGGGCGTCGCGTTGTGGGTTCAAATAATGTCAAAGTTGCGATTAATTGAAATTTAGAAATTAAGTTTTTATAATTAAATTTGTTATCGGGTCAAAATAGATAAAATTCTGCATCACAGGTTGTCAAAATCAATCATCTAAAGTGCCTAATAGGTTAAACATTTTTTTCCATTTTTTCTCTCCAAAATGTTGTGTCTTTATGTATTTGTGATAACTCTTCAATAAAAGTTCTGCCTATAATTGAGGCTCTAGGTTTTCTAAAATTTGGCGTTCTGATGAGATCTTTAGCCAGATCGACATACTAGTACGAACCTAATATGTCTGTTTTGCTTTATTTTTGTAAATATACGGTGGTTGAAAGCTCGTTATAAATTTAAAATAACATAAAAATAATCTCCATGTATATAAAAACAAAAAACTAATAAACCTGTAAAAAAGTTTTTAAGTTTAAAATTATGTCTTCAATGAATTAATCGCCCTTCTGTGTACCATCGAACCCACTGTGCATCGTACGACTTATAGAACTGAAAAACAAAATCCATTTGAATGTGTACTCTTGAGTGCTGATCCTTGAAATTGCGTTGCCCTAAAATTTTCCCCATTGGAAATTAAAATGGTAGTTTCCAAATTTTAAAATTTTACCACTACTTTTTGAGATTTGTGGTTTTAATTTAAATTTTCACAAAATATGCAACAAAAAATGCCGAAGTATGCATTAAAACATGCATTTATAACAAAATATGAAAAAATATGTATTTATAACAAAATATGCAAACATATCCAACCACAAATCGATGTCACTTTGTTGCAAATTCTTTGGATCGGAAAAGTTTTTGGTCAAAGTCGATTTCGTGCTACTAACTGCAAACATAATGCATAAAAGTCGCTGCCCTGATGGCGACTTTTAGAATTATATTTCGGTAAATGGAATTTTCAAATAAAACATTTAACCAATTAGTTTTTGAAAATAAATTTTATGATAATTATGTTTGAACAGTGATATATATCGCCAAAACATGAAATTTTATTGTAAAGCTTTATTAATATATCATTATCAATATATTTGGTTAACATCTTGGCGCTCTTTTAGAATAAAGTGGACATTGTATTTTCGCTTTCTAGCACATCACTTTTTAATATATTTTGAAGAAAAAAAGGTCAGCAATTTTAGATCACACTAAAAATCCATAGTTATTTTGCAAAAAAAAAAAATACTCAAAATCTACCAATCTGGCATAAACTTTCATAGCTCTAGCCAACACTTTAAATTCGGATTTGAAGAGCTTAATTGTTTTTAATCTTTTTATAATGTCAGCAACTTTGACTAGCAATCTTTGACTAGCAATCTTTGCACGCCGTTATAATGACAATCAAAATTTGTTGATTACTTTTATTACTTAGTATATTTTTATTAAAATCAGCCATCATCCGCACTGTGGCAAATCGTTTGAATTGCGGCAACAAATTAGTATTATTATAAAACTAAGATGCAAAAATATGGTTTTTTATACAAATAGCTACAGACTTGGTCTAAACACCCTGCAATTTCAGAGTGGAATCTTCACTACTTTTTGAGATTTGTGAAAAAATATGTAGTGTTGTTAATAGATGTTAATTGATTTTGATTTTAAAAAAAGTGAAGAAAAAAAATACATTTTTAGAGACATACTACAGATTTTTCCAGTTATAAAAAACTAGTATAGAATCCAATATGAAATTTGTAATCTAGTATTATTTATAGATTATATATATAATCCAATCACATCTAATTTCTAAAGTAAAATAAAAATATATATTCTTATCTTTGTGTCATCTTTTAAGTAAATAAATATAAAACTGAGCAACTTGTTGAAATTTAATCATTCGGTTTTAAAGTTTCATCGGCAACAGACGTTTACAATTAAATTGTAGTTTTGTGAAAATATTGTTCTGTGTTTTTTTTTTTTGGCAATTTAAAAAGTCTACAAACAAAAAATGTTTTTAATATTTCTGATCATTGCAATTTTATTACCCATTATATATTTAGAAGTTAAATATGGAAAAATTAAACAAAAAATTAAACATACACCGGGACCAAAAGCACTACCAATTATAGGAAATGCACTTCAAATGGGAAAAACACCAACTGGTAATAAAAATGATTATGAAAAAGTGATAAATATGAAACAAAATGTTTCAATTAAGATGAAAAAGTGATCAAATATTTAAAAGAAGTTTTAATTTAAATATATTCCCCAGGGCTGCGACTTTTGTGCACTTAATTATCGAAAATATGTGCATAAAATATACAGTAAGAAATCAAAAATATGCGCTTAAAATATGCACCTAAATCAAAACATGCAATAAAAACCAAAAAATATTGTCCAAAAAAATGCACTAAAAATCAGAAAAATATGCAATTAAAATATTTGGATTTTTAAAAGTCGATTTATTACTCGAGGGCGTACGTTTAAAATTTTAATCCAATGTAAATGTCTGAAAATAACAACTAGAGGCTTTTTTTGGGCTATTTTTAATCAAATCCTAATATTAATTTTTTTCAAAGTATGCAAACATTAATAACAACAAATTGATGCCATTTTGTTGCAAATTCTTTGATTCGGAAAAGTGTTTGGTCAAAATCGATTTTGGGCTACTGACTACAAATATGCTGTTGCATATAAGTCGCTGCTCTGACAATGTGTTTTAAAATGATGTACCGGTAAATTAAATTTTTAAACAAAACATTGTACCAATTGTATGTATCTTCCAATACTATGGCCTTTAGCAACATTGTTGCCGAAACATTGTAGCATTTAATTTTTAATAATAATTTTTATGATAATTACACGGCATGACATCATAAAAATTAATAAGTTTCTGACCATCAATTATATATAACTTTTTCGGGTATGCTGATTTGAGATGCATACTTTATTTTTGGATCGATGGTACAGTTTTTCGGCAAAATGACTAAAGTTTCGCATATCTTCATATTTTGTTAATAGAAATATTCAGATATTACTGCCGAATTCACTTCTTTCGACTACAATGATTTATGGAAAAGAAAATACAAGATATTCAAAGGAATATATTTTACTCTACAATATAGGAAGGAGTATTGTACATTTTTAGAAAGGAAATTTTATGCAAATTTGAATTCTCTTATTAATTTTTATGTTTCTGTTAGCGCATTTGAAATTTGTTCATCTAAAACATTTAATCCTTTGGTAAGGATTTTAAATATGAGCTACATGCTCATACGTACATATTATTAAAGCTTGATTAATTGTTAAACTAATGCAAAAAATAAGCTGCATATTTGTGCATAAACAAATTCTACATACAAAAATAAATAATAAATATATAATAAGGTATATAAATAAGGTATTCTAACACTTTCACTATTTCGATAATTATGAACACAAAGCTACTTGAAAAAAATGGATAAAAAAAATAAAACGTGGATAAATCGAAAAATCGCATATTATGAAGTCCTTTAAAACATAATAAGATCTAAGCATCACAGAATTAAGCGTGCTGCTGGGTACCCGCTTGTTAAAAAAATATGTTTTCAATTCGAGCACAATGTCAAACATATATTAATTAAAATGATAGAAGATATATCTCAATGTATGATGGAAGATTAAAAAAGTTTAAGATATGATTCACATGTAATTACAATTTTCTGAGCGTACACGCTATAATTGCATATGGTTATATATAATGCCATATACAATTATGTACATGTACTTAATATCTTGTGCGCAGCTCGGCAGAAAAAAATAGAAAAATTTTAATTTTAAAATTTTCCACGCTATTTAACCCAGATCCTGCTAGTTTTTACTGATCTTAAAAAAGTTATTCCCTTCTGTGCCTACACGGATAGAATTTTCCTTCATAGTATTAATGAAACGATTTCATTTAAATCGATTCATTGGTTTAATGAAAAATTTCATTAACTGAATGAAAAATCATTAATATTGGTATTTTTTACATTAACATTTTTTATGTTTTTTTCGTAATTTCATAAAAAAAAATCATTAAATCAATGGAAAAATTTAAATTTTTTTTCAATTAAATTTTGACTTGTAATAAGAAAAAAAAAATTTTTTTTCTAGTACTATCATTTTGAAATAAAAAAAAAATGAAAAATTTCTTTTAAACAGAATTAACCAAAACTTTGATATAAATAATTTTTTTTTATTAAAACTGCCTAGAGCTAACAGTTTTTGACGCTAAATTCCAGGGAACAGATTATCCAAGAAAAACGATATTTTTGTTCAAAATTGTTATCGTTTTGACGATGTTACACAAAAACGTTATGCTAAACGATAATAATTATATGTTTTTAACAACATTGTTAACAGTATTTAACATTTTTATTTAATATATTCGTAATTTAACTACAAAAAGTGGAATATAACCGTCGATCATTATACAGAATTCCAAGCCAGATCGATAAAAAAATTACATATTTTTTTCCGACATATAACAAAATATGTAATCTTTTAACAAAAATTATAAAAAATGTAAAGAAGGATTGAACAATTTTGTAAAACTAAAGCAATAAAAACAGAAATAAATTTAAATTGGTTTTTTTAGTTCAGCTTTTAGTATTGTAAAGCACGTTTATTATATTTAAACGATTTTTTTCAATCATTAAAGTTCTTAATATACATAATTTAAAAAAATACAATAATTAAAATATTTCTTTTTTATGGATAAAGAAATTTTATTTTCAAAATTTGTAATCTGTATACTACAATAATCATAAAAAGTGCTAATTATAAAATATCAACGAAAATATTTCATACAAACTATGAATTTTATTCATTAAACACATGAAACTTTCATAACGATTAGGCTAGGATTAATTCATATACTTTATGAAATTTTCATTGGGTCAATGAAACCATTCATTGGGTCAATGAAACCATTCATTAATTAAATTTAACATATAAATTAAACATTTAATTAAAATTGATTTAATGAAACACCTTTCATTTACTCAATGAAAAGTTTCTTTGGGGACTTTTTTATGAAAAAATTCATTGGATTAATGAAGGAGTTCATTAATACTACGCACAAATTTCTGTCAGTGTATGTCACTTGAAAATTATTCTTCTTGCAACTTAGCATTCATAATATTTTAATAACTAATTTCTCAAATAATTTTCCAAGTAAAAAATATATATATATATTTAGGGAATTTTCATATTATATTTGATCATGGCCGAAATATTAGAACATGTAATTGTATAACATTAGGTATAATCTGATGCAATTATGTATTATATAAAACAATTAGATCTAAGTTGATGAAATTCGATATAGTTTGATACAATTTTATCCAAATTTTGTAATCACCCAAGCGTATCATACATAAGGTGGTATAATTATATCCAGTTAGATACAATTGCATACAAAAATCTGCTAAAGCATGTGACATATGTAATAGCGCGTTCCGAATTTGGCTTTTTTTCGAATTTGAAAATGCTTGCCCCCCCCCCCCCCCAAATGATGGGGATTTAGACCCTTTTACGAGAAAAATAACAAAAAAATTTTTGGACTAAAACCAGATGGCTACCGGTTCCTAAAGATTGCAATCCTAGTGCATTTTGAAAAAAAAAAAAAATATTTTTAATTTTAAAAAAATTGACGCTAAAATTTGCGCAATACAGAGTACATTCCGGGAAAAATATTGAAAAAATTTCCGTAGAGCAATTTTGGTGCAGCGTTGCATCTTAAAGAGGATATTTGTTAAAACTATTTCAAAAAATGTGATAGAGCTTTTCTGGTCCAGCGCACAGTGGAACGAGATGTACTTTTTTGTAAAATTTTCTTGTTTTTCACATTTCAATCTTAAAGACGCAACGCTGCACCAAAATTGCTCTACGGAAATTTTATTAATATTTTCCCGGAATGTACTCTGTATTGCGCAACTTTTGGCGTCAATTTTTTAAAAATCAAAAACAATTATTTTTTTTTCAAAATGCACTAGGATTGCAATTTTTAGGATCCGGTAGCCATCTGGTTTTTTGTTCAAATTTTTTTTTGCTATTTTTCCCTTAAAGGGCTCCTAAGTCCCCAACATTTGGGGGGGGGGGTAGGTTCAAGCTAAACAAAAATTTTTTTGGGACGCGCTAATATGTAATCATCTATTCACTATATTTACAATATATACACTATATTTTAGTGTTTCTTAGGCACTTCTTACGTATTACAGGTATACCTCTCGATTTATTTAGTTTTATTTTGTTTAATTTTATAAAATATAAAAATTATTAACATTCAATTATAATAAAATCCTTTGTTTTTTTTCTTTTAATTTACAGACATTCTAGAAAATTTGTTTAATTGGTTTTATGAATTCAAACAAGATAATTTTGTAGTTTGGATTGGCTTGTATTTAAATATTCTAATATCGAATGTTAAAGATGTGGAGGTAATTAATTTTTTTGCAGTATTACTGCTGTTGAAATTATTTCATGATTTTTTTTTTACTTTCAGTATATTCTTTCAAGTAATGCCTTAATTACAAAATCTGATATGTATGACATGTTACATCCCTGGTTGGGTGAAGGTTTATTAACGAGCACCGGTTCGAAATGGCATAAACGTCGTAAGATGATAACACCTTCATTTCATTTCAAAATCTTACAAGATTTTTATGTTGATATGAACACCAATTGCACTAATTTTATTGAAAAACTGCGTAGTGTTTCAAAAGGTGATACAATTTTTGATTTTCAACATGAAGCTCATTATTTCACATTGGACGTCATTTGTAGTAAGCATTTTAAGCAGAGAACTGATTCAAAGTTTATTATAATTGAACAATATTTTTCATATCTTTTTAGATACTGCCATGGGGGTAAATGTCAATGCTGTGAATAATCCTAACTCGGAAATAGTTAAAGCGAAGTGATTACTAAAAACTTTTTTTTAATTATTTCAGCATGTGCTATAATATTAATATGCGTATTTTCCATCCATTAAAACGTAATAATGCTATTTTTAAATTGTACCCAGAGTATAAGGACTATTGCAGATATTTAAAAACATTACAAGATTTTACATATGAGGTAAGAAACCTAACTGAAAAAAATAAAAAAAAAAAAAATAACTTAAAAATTGAAAAAAAAAAAAATATGTATTTTTTATTTAAAAAAGTACAATTAATTAAAAAAGTACAATTAAAAACGTACCTTCTATTTAAAAAGTAAATTTAAAAAAAAAAAAATACATATCTTTTAAAAAAAGCACATTTTATTAAATTAAATTAAAAAATGTACCTTATATTTAAAACGTACTTTTTATTTTAGAAAGTATCTTTTGTTTAAAAAAAGTCACGTTTCAATAAAAAGTAAGATAATGTTGGAAAAATAACTTTTACAAAAAAAAAAACAATTTTTTACTTAAAAAAGTAACTTGTATTTAAGAAGTGAATTTTATTTAAAAAAAAGTGCCTGTTATTTTAAAAAGTACCCTTTTTTAAAAAAAAGTACATATTATTTAAAAAAGTTAAATGCTGATTTTAAGTGCGCACTTAATTTTTTAATATATGGTACAGTTTTTACTTAAAATTACTTTCAAGTTCAATGCATCTTCATGCTGTTTTTTGTATACAAAAATTTTGCAAATGCAATAATCTGATTTCTTTGATTTTAAATTTATGGACAAGAGCATTATTATTATTTATGTTACATAATTGATTCCAAAAGCTTAAAATCAAACTCGCTGTTAAGCGTTTTTTCTAATTTTTTCGGAGTTAGCGAATTCTATCGCTAAATTATAAATCCTTCTAATCAAATGTTCACACAGTAGAAAGAGTCATATATTAGTTAAAGAAAATATATTTTATCAGAGCGGTTTTTATGCAAAATTCGCGATTTGTCAAATATTTTACATGGCACCATAGCTTTCCAGGAATACTCCAAGATCCAGCTTCTAGTGATATGAAAATACATTTCAAAAGAATATTTTAAAAATTTCCCCTAAATGTGTGTTAATGAAATTTTTAACTAAGCTAATGAAGTTTTCTGCACAAAGTGAATGAACAGTTTCTTAAGCCGCATGAAAAATATTCATTATTTTTATGAAGCTTTCAAAACAGTTTCATACGCCTATGAAATTTTTAATAAATAAAATGATTTTTTTCATAAAATTTTATAAAAAACTGCATTAATTTAATGAAAAGTTTCAATGGACGAGTTTTAGTGACAATTCATAGATCTAATGCAAAAATACAATGGTATCAATTCCCTCAGTGTGGTTACCTCGATGGACATGCCCTTGTTCAAATAATAGGGTCTCTAATAGAAAAGTAACAGGTTTCCTCTTTATTACAAACAGTTTATTTCTAAACCCAAAACTTAAAACAAATTTCGTTTATCAAATTTTTAGATAAAAATTTTTAAATTTTAATTGAATACTCAATAAAAAAATTTAATTTGTAAAAAATTACCAGGTAATAGTTTAGCGATAAAATACGCTTAAGCCGTCAAAATTTGGATAAACCACTAAATACCGAATTTAATCTACAATTTTGTGAATCAAATTTGTACCTCAAATAAGAGTACAGGGGCTGTCTTCACATTTCAGCAGAAATGGGTCTGGTTGATTGCACTTTAAAAACGTTATATGTAAAAAATAAACTGCATTTACATGCGCCAAATTTAAAAATAATTTTTCGAAAAAAACTGTAACATAAAGTACGTCCATGAAATCAGCGTCCCTGAAATATATAGAATTGGTGGTCATAACTTTAATTATTATTAAAAATTATGATTTTGTCCACTTGTATAATTTTAAACAATTTCTCCTTCGATTTCCAGATTATAGAAAAACGCATTGAATTACGTAAACAAGAAGAAGCCAATAAAAGTTCTATTCCCGAAAATGAATTTAATAAACGTAAAATGGCATTTTTAGATACGCTGCTTTCAGCAACAATCGATGGTAGACCATTGACTACACAAGAAATCTATGAAGAAGTGTCGACATTTATGTTTGCTGGTCATGATACAACTACATCGGGTATAACATTTGCTGTATATTTAATATCATGCCATTTGGGAGTGCAACAAAAAATCTACGAAGAACAGCAAAATATAATGGGTTCAAATATGAAACGAGATGCTACATTTTCAGAACTATCAGAAATGAAATATTTAGATTTGGTTATGAAAGAAGCACAGCGTTTGTATCCTAGTGTTCCAATGATAGCAAGATCCAACGATAAAGAGTTTGATATGAGTAAGTGTTATAAAGTAAAATTTTTAAAAAACTACTTATAAAACCATAATATATATCTTATTGCAGATGGCAAAATCATACCCAAAGATTCTTCTTTAAATATATTCATAATGGGCATGGGTTACAATGAAAAATCTTTCCCTGATCCATATCGATTTGATCCCGAAAGATTTGATGTGGCTAATAAAACTGAAAAACCAAATCCTTTTGAATATGTACCCTTTAGTGCTGGACCTCGTAATTGCATGGGACAGAAATTTGCCCAATTGGAAACTAAAACTGTGGTCTCCAAAATTGTACGTAATTTTGAAATTTTACCTGCCTTAGATGAATTGGCCTCGAAAGACGGTTATATTTCTACATTCTTTGGACCCTATAAAAAAAATAAAACCCAACATAAATATGTACCAGCTTTAACAACAATATTAACTCTAAAATCGGAAAATGGTGTACATATAAGATTAAGAGAAAGAAATTAGTGTAATTTTTTTTATGAAAATAAAATGTTGATGTTGTTATTTAGTTTATAGTATAACTTTAACTAAAAAAAGGAATTATGAATTGTATGGTTATAACTTATTTCAATACTATATTTATAATAAAAATCCCTTTTTAGGGTAATTTTGGAAAAAAAAAAACTTTTTTCACGATTTTATCATTGAAGTTCCCATAGTGGACGAAAATTAGTGCACAAAATACTATTTATGCAATATGCTCTTGGTTCTGAGAATTTTAATCCGAATATCGCGAAATATCGCTATAAATGTTTTTATCAAAATGCGCGTAAACCGCGCAATTTAAAAGTTTCTGTGTAATTTAAGATCGATACGAATCGTTGGAGTCTTTAAAGCTTTTGGCGAAATCATGATTTTTAGTTAATTTAAAAAAAAATTCTGCAATCTTCAAAAATTTTAATTGCGGAAACTTTTTTGAAAACCGTGAATAAATAATATTGCGATTCTAAATATATTTTTATGCACTCTTCAAATGGAATAAGTAAAATTTGATATTTGAAATAAAAACCTCATAAGTGATAACCCTAATGAACAGTTTGAATGAAAATAAAAGAAAAATATAATAAATTTAAAATAACGAAACAATGTGGAATATTAGCGAATGTGGGCAAACATATGTGGGCCAGCTAAATGGAACTAAACGGAACTAAATGGAACTCTTTGGACATTTTTTGCTATAGTGTTTCAAAAGGTCAAACAATATCTGATTTTCTAGAAGAAGCTCACTATTTAACATTGGATGTCATATGTGGTAAATATTTTATATATGGAACTGATTAACTCTGTTTCTGGCACATATAATTGTCCGGGTAGAATATAGAGTAATTATTTTCAAACACAATTTGTAAGAAAGAATTAGGGCAATTAAAATGTGGTTCACCAGTCGGAAGTCCTCAAAGTTGAAAAATAAATATTCTTTATTTAAGGGAAAAATTAAAAATTTTCGTCAAGCGAAATGGTGATCAAGGAGGAGGGTCTATGGAGTTAATTTAAAATAATCCCTTCAGCCAACACTGTGTGGTCGTCAAAACTGTGTTCGCTGTCCGAAACTAGGGACAAATAAGTGGTATAGTGTGTAAATTTTTGTATGAAAAGGAGCGAAAACTTTGGGGACAGTCCCCAAAGTAAGCAAATCTCCCTAAACTATGCGGGGGAGCGAATAAATGTCTCTAAACTATGCGCTGTGCATACATATATATATATATATATATATATATATATATATATATATATATATATATATACAGCGCATACAATGGGGACATAGTATGTATGAACCCAATTGTCCTAAACCTAAGCGCTAGATTTATGAAGACATAACGATTTTATTGTATTATTAAAGGTTTATATAAGGCAATGCCGAAAATTAATTGAAACTGTGATTTTTTACGTCTCTCGGCGAGAGGTAGGCTTTGATTTTAGACCCATTTATAAACCTATCAAAAGGTGCACTCATTGAAATAAACCTGTAGAAATATCAAAAAATTCTACCAAATATTAGTTAAAAATGTTCTTGCAGAAAAAATGGATAAAATTAGCAGATTATTTCAGTCAATATTAGTCATTTAGTAATAGAAAAAATAATTCTTTTAAATTTACAAATATTTATTTATATTTGAGCTAAATGTTAGCTAACTGAAAGTTACAAAATAATATGATGATATCATCAAAATCATTTGCTGAATATTAGTAGACAAAAAAATCATTGAAAAATGTGAAATTTTTAAAGTTTTCTGTTTATGAAATCAGCAATCTACAAATTTTTTAGCAAAAATTTCTGTTGATTTTAGCAAAATAAACTGTTTTAAATTTGTGATAAATATAGCAACAATTTTGTTAATATAACAGTTTTTGTTTGCTATTTTGAGTCTACAAATATTTAGTAAAAGTTTATGCTAATTTTAAATTAACTAAAATTCATATCGAATATAACTAAAATTTTGTAAAATTAACAGATTTATTTTTGTTCGTCTTATTTAATTTATATTTTGCAAAAAAAATCTGCTAAATTTAGCAATTTTTTCTGCAAGAGCATTTTTAAAAAAGTAGAAAAACAGTAAATAACGTTAACCGCTATTTACCGCAATTTGTCTAACGGTATTTTAAGGATAAAGGTTTTTTCCATTAATTCTATGACGCTATTTAAAGGCCAACGCTAGAAAGTTGAAAGAGTTTTAAGTCGTTTGACAGTATTTTAGCAGTATTGCCAGCCAACTTAAGAATTCTTAGCGTTTTAAATTTTTTCCGAGTAACCAGAAAAGTTTAGTGTCCGAATATATATTTAGTCGATTCAAATATCGATAAATTTTGACACGTTCACTCTTGCTGTGCCTAAAATATAATAATAAATTGGAATTTGAATTTGGATTTTGGTAAGTGTGCCATGCAATAAACCATATAAGTTCCAAATGTTATTGGATTATTTTTTATTATACCCTACAATTTGGCGAAACCTAAACTGAAATAAATTTTTAAGTTAATATACAGGAGCCGTTTAAAAAAAGCTGTGACACACTTTTTGATTTTCATTACTTACAACATCAGGACGCCTCATTGATAGGTAAAAAGTGCTGTTGAGAAAAATATTTGTCATTTTATTTTGTTTTAAACATGATTATGTAGAACTTTTCTCTAAAACCACTAGTTATTTTAAGAGTTATTATATCCACAAAAAAAGATTTGAACTAATTTTAGACCATTTTTAGGGGTAAAAGTCGATTCAGACTGGCCTGTTTGCATCCGAGCTGAAAAATTTCGCACGGACATTTCTCATTATCCCTAATGTACCGGAAAATGTGCGGGCAGTGGTTAAAATAAATCGTTTGCACGTTCATATACCTTGTGGGTGCTCTATTGAACAGTGATATTATCCAAACGTAGAATTTTATTTGTTTTCTTTTTTATACAACAAATTTAACAGATTATTTTGTCTTATAAATCTTTAATAATAAATCATTATCAATATATTTCAATAACTTCTTGATGGTTTTAAAAAAATGTGGATATTGAATATTCGCTTTATAGCAAGCACATCGCTTTTTAATCTAATATGTTTAAAATATATAGTAAAGAAAAAACGTCAACAATTTTTGATCACACTAAAAAATGTTCCAATTTGTCATAAACTTGCATAGCTCTAGCCAAAATTTAAAATACGGATCTGAAGTGATTATTTACTTTTTATTCTTGTCATAATGACTAGCAAATTTTGGCAATTTTTGCACGCTGTTATAATGACAACCAAAAATTGTTGTTTACTTTTATGACTTAACAAATTTTTATAAAATCAGACGTCACACGCACTGTGGAAAATCGTAGTGTAAGACTACCTCATAATTAGTTTTTATAAATTTTTGAATTTAGGCATAAAATCAGTATTATTATAAAACTAAGATGTCAAAATATACTTTTTGAGATTTGTGAAAAAATAAGTGTGTTCGATATCACAAAAATTTTTGAAAATTTGTAAAAGTTTTTACTGGAAGGTGTTCGTTTACACAAATACTCAGTAAAAAATAGTAAGAAGAGAGAGTAAAGTGACAGGTTGTTGACAAAAAGCTTACAAGTTTTTACTGGATAAATTTTTGCCAGTAAGAATTTGTAAGAAGAAAAAAACATATGATTGAATTAATATGCTTGTATTTTTTGTAAACAAAAAAAAATATTAAATTAAATTTTAATTGTCTATGAATTCAGAGTGCAAAATATTAAAGAATTAACTATGGAAGAAATTCAAAAACATTCTAAATTATTTCTGGTCGACAATTTCAATTAACTTTTATCTTTTCCATAACTACCAGTTGATTTTTTTTAATATTTGGTATTTAAAAACAGCTGTTTTATATATTTTACCAATTGTTACAAATTTTCCGTTCGTTTACCTTTTTGTAAATTTGTCTTACTCTCTGTAATTTTGTTACTGAGTAATTTTTACTGGACTTTACTGGGAAAGTAATCGAACACACGTAATATGTAGTGTTGTCAACAAAATTTAAATGATTTTGATTTAAAAAAAAAAATAAAAAAATTTAGATTCATACTACACAATTTTTAAGATATCCAAAAGTGCACTACCAATATTCTAGTTTACTTGTAAAGTTATACGTAAAGTTTGTTTTCAAATAAACATATTAATTAAAATATATAGAAATATATTTTGCAACTTTTTCTATCGGTAGTTTAAAAAACAACCTATAGAAATATACTTACTTTCGTTAGAACACCGAAAAAAACCATGCATTATATGTACGGAAATATAAGTACATTGTCCGAAATATTTCATTGTTTTGCACCACGAAAGCTATATATGAATACGTACGAAATTATTTTGAACAATGTCAGAAATTAATTTTCTTTTTTATATATTACGACAGAATTTTTTTTATCCGCTCTTCAAAATGATATATTCATAAAAATCCATGAAATAAGGATAGAGATATCAGACCAAAATGTATAACAAATTTTATTAAATAATTCAGCACAATTAAAATATCTTTAGCCAAATCTCAAAATGTTTTACATATTTATTTTAAATAATTTATTTAAAATTTATTTATTTATTAAAATTAAATCAAAATTTGTATATTTTACGAACAATTGTGATAAGAAATGTTTTCGTTTTTTTTTCGTAAAATAAAAGAAACTTTCATATATATTACGAAAAAAGTGGATACGAATGATTTTGTTAGTTTCATGAATTTTTAAAAGGCTGCATTAAATTTATTTTCGTAAAATGAAAGAAAGAGTTTCTTGTATTTTAGGAAAAAAATAGCTATGAAATTTTTCTCGTAAAAATTTGCATTGATTTTTGTTTTTGTGGTAAGTAAATATTGGCAGTTAAACTTTTAAGTTTGTTTGTTTTCTCTTCCAAAAAAAAAAAAAAAAGAAATTCAAATAATTCCAAAAAAATATTTTGTTTAAATACCAAATTATTTCAATTGAATTTATCGGAATTTCAAATAGCAAACAAAAATAAAAAAATAAAAAAAACCTTGTCTTGTGCATGTGTTCTGTTTTGTAAACACACAAAAAAAGCAACTTTTTAATATTAAAATCAAACTAAAACAATCTTTTTTTTGTTTTTCACATTAAATATTGAAGATTGCTTTAAAAGACATTTTGTAGTTTTTAATACTTTTATCGGTTAACTAACCCTTTATAGGTATTTGCGTAAATTGTTAACGTAATAATATTGTGAGTGTAGCATATATTCCACTCTGAAATTTGTGAACTGGTGTTGTTTATAGATCGCATCTAATCTAATTTCTAAGGAGTATTGCTATGATTAGTGACTTAATATTAAACACAAATTAGTGAAATTGTAGCCCGGCTAAAAATCAACATATATGCACCCATTTATAAACATATATGAACTAATTCGTGCTCATATATGAAGTGATTCGAGGTCATACATGTCAATTAGAGTGGCAATCGTTTGTATGACAAAGAAAATGTTATTTGAATTTTAAAGGTCGCTGGTCGGAATATTCTGAAATTTGTTCTCAAGCTTCAGCGCTTAAACTTTGAGCAACATCGGGCAATGATTTATGATTTTTTTGTAATTTTTAATACTTTTATCGATTAATTAACCCTTAATAGGTATTTGCGGTAGTTGTTAACGGAATAATATTGTGAGTGTAGCATATATTCCACACTAAAATTTGTGGCCGCGGGTCGGAATATTGTAAAATTTGTTCTAAAGCTTCAGTGCTTAAACTTTGAGCAACATCGGGCAATGCTTTCGTGACGCGCATCGAGGTCAAAGGTCAGGATTCAAAGGTGAAGTTTTGTTTTTTTTTTTGGATCATACATATAAATATTTTCTTAATTTTCATTAATCTACACATATGACCATATACTATATCGAAATGTATAGACATGTATGATTTTATATGTAAATACGTATATTAACTACTTCTCATATGAACATATAAGAAGGGTTTATGAACACATATTTATCATGTATGTGAACATATGTCCAAATATGTCGATTTTAAACAGTAATCTTAAATTTTTTTTATCATTTTATTTATGAATTGCATAAATACAATAAATATTTTTTGAGTATGATTTCTTCAGCTTTATGATTTTTGAATTTACTTTATTTTTTTTTCCTTCTCTGTTTGTTAAAAAAAAATATCCTTATCTTTGTGTTATCTTTTAAGTAAATAAATAAAAACTGAGCAACTTGTTGAAATTTAATCATTCGGTTTTAAAGTTTCATCGGCCACAGACGTTTGCAATTAAATTGTATTTTTCTGAAAATATTGTTCTGAAAATATTGTTCTGTTTTGTCAGTTTAAAAAACTAAAAAATGTTTTTATTATTTGTGTTCATTGTAATTTTATTACCCATTATATATTTAGAAGTTAAATATGGAAAAATTAAACAAAAAATTAAACATACACCGGGACCAAAAGCACTACCAATTATAGGAAATGCACTTCAAATGGGAAAAACACCAACTGGTAATAAAAATGATTATGAAAAAGTGATAAAAATGAAACAAAATGTTTCAATTAAGATGAAAAAGTGATCAAATATTTAAAAAAAGTTTTAATTTAAATATATTCCCCAGGGCTGCGACTTTTGTGCACTTAAGTATCGAAAATATGTGCATAAAATATACAGTAAAAAATCGAAAATATGCGCTTAAAATATGCACCTAAATCAAAACATGCTATAAAAACCAAAAAATATTGTCCAAAAAAATGCACTAAAAATCAGAAAATTATGCAATTAAAATATTTGGATTTTTAAAAGTCGATTTATTACTCGAGGGCGCTCTTTTAAAATTTTAATCCATTGTAAATGTCTGAAAATGACAACTGGAGGCTTTCTTTGGGCTTTTTTTAATCAAATCTTAATTTGAATTTGTTCAAAATTTGCTAAAATTGTAACAACAAATTGACATCATTTTGTTGCAAATTCTTTGATTCGGAAAATTGTTTGGTCAAAATCGCATTTGGGCTACTGACTACAAACATGCATTTGCATGAAAGTCGCGGCCCTTAAAATGATGTTCCGATAAATTAAATTTTTAGCATAATATTTGCATTAACAATGCCTTAACTGCTATCAATTAGTTTTGATAATAATTTTTATGATAATTACACTGCATAGCATCAAAAGAATTAATAAGGTTCTCACTATTAATTCTATATATTTCGGGTACGCTGATTTCAGTGGCGCTTTTAATTGTTGGATCTATGGTACAGTTTTCCGCAAAATTAATTTAACTTTTCTCACATATTCATGCTGTTTTTTTTTATATAACAATTTGCAAATGCAATAAATCTGATTTCTTTCTGTTGAAAT